>CM063264.1:6840000-7155000 GCA_032158295.1 Pycnopodia helianthoides | reverse complement strand
GTGAAGGGGCCCAGTGTGTGAATGGAGCTACTTGTGTTGACATAATCAACGGGTATCGATGTGAGTGCCCTCCCGGATCTACGACGTGTTCTCAGGGTTAGTAGCTGTTAGTATCAGTTACAGCAGGATATCGTTCCTACGGCGCTCCATGAGTGCCATCCAACTTACCGAGATAACCAGATAATAAATTGCATCAAGTCGACTTTTCTGTGGTATAAGTAGACTTAGCGACATAAAATATCGTATCAAGTCGACTTATAATAATCAAAAAGACGACTTACCGAGTTAAATTATCTCGCCAAGACGACTTACAAAACACAATAATTCGACTTATCTAGAAAAAGTACCTCGCCAAGACGACTTAAGACAATCAATTTGTCTAAGTTGTCTTCGTGAGATAATTTATCTCGGTAAGTCGACTTCATAATTTGTGTAAGTTGTCTTCGTGAGATAATTTATCTGGGTCAGTCGACTTCTCGATTATGTAAGCTGTTTTCGCGAGATAACTTATCTAGGTAAGTCGACTTCTTAATTGTCGTAAAGTCGCCTTGGCGAGATAATTTATGTCGCCAAGTCTATTTATACCACAGAAAAGTCGACTTGATGCAATAAATTATCTGGTTATCTCGATAAGTTGGATGGCACTCATGGAGCGCCGTACGTTCCTTTTGAAAGACAACATTATTTCACTCCGTAGTTTTTGTGAGACTAAACCAAACGCACACACAAAACAACGTACGTGAACGTTTGAATGAAATGAAGGTCAAATGATCAAATTTTGAGCGTTGTGGCGGAGCTGTCAAGCACAGTGTGGGTTCGAGTCCCCAGCCTTGACACTGGTGGCATTTTTATTCAAACAATGGGTAACACAGTTTTTATTCTCGTACGAATCAGGTATTTTTTGTATGTGTTTTTCAATATTTAAGGATATTGTGTTAATTTAGCTGTACATTTTAAACACAATTAAGTCCAATAAGATGTAACATACAATTTTGACGTGATGGGTAACAGACGGGGCCAACAGTTTTTTTTTGTGGCCTCCTAAATTCCCTTGATGACATGTTGAAGACAGTTCATTATTGATATGCAAATGGGGACAACAATGTTAAGTCAATTAGTCTCGAAATGTGGCATAAAATGATCTGCATCAAACAGTTTAACTGATAGACATACCAGACCTTCGATGTCAAAAAAAGAAACATTATGCATTTCAAAAAATAATTATCACGGCATCTTAGACATGCTTAAATGAACATTACAGAATTGGTAAGAAAACAAATTGTAAAATATACTTTTTGATCACAGATTTACAATAAACTTACACGGTCTAATGATGATGATAGTAGAAAACATCCCTTGAAATATTTCTGTCTGAAATGCCATATTTGATGAGAAATGAATAAACAAATTTTCCGATTGGAGTTTATCGCTCAGTGAGCGTTTTATTCATTTGTTGAATCTGTATGGTTTCATGCAAATGTGTAATCGGTTTTTCACTATTTTCTCGTGACCCAGATGGCCGATCGATCTCAAACTTCTACAGGTTTGTCAGTTTATGTATATGGTGGATTACATAAAGTGCTTACACTGCCAGCAGCTGTTTTGTTTGCAAAAAACAATTCTGTAATGTTCCTTTAATGATGGAAACTAATAAGGCACACAATGAGTTCAACAACCCTTTTTGTTTAATGGCATCTCAACAAAATATTTGCATTGATTAGTAGAGCTATTACATCATCGTTATAAACATCAGATTACAGAAACTAATAAGCAGAAATGAATTCAATAACTAATTATTACAATTATTTTATTTTAATATGTTTCACAAATTCTGGTTGTACGTTTACCCGTGACCCAAGTGATCCTGTAACTATCGGACCAGACAAAGATGTGTACTTAGCGGGTGACCATGTAGAGTTTACTTGCCCAAGTGGGTACAGAATCAGTGGCTCTACTGAACGGTTTTGCAGATCGGATTTGACGTGGTCTGGGGAAGCAACTACGTGTATTGCTGAAGGTATTAGTTTGATAAGAAATGCTGCATATTATAACACCTAGCTTAATACCCCAATAGTTTGTATATACATGAAGACTATGGAATTAAATAATGCACATCATCATCATCATCATCATCATCATCATCGGGCGGCCGCAGCCGAGATACACGCTATCAAACTCTTCCAGAATCTTTTGTCCGCCATGGCCGTGGTGATGTCATCAACGTGCTGGCTCACATCGTTGCATACAGTGTCAACGTAGAGGTCTCCTCCCTCTGTTGGGGCAAGGCAATCTCCAGCAGATGAGGTCAGAGACAACTTGCTCTTTTGCTCTATAGCAGTGGCCGGAAAAGCGGTCTCTGCGTTGTGCTACTGTAGTTGAGATAGGTGGAATACTGCCGTATATTTCTGCCTTTGTCTTATGTTCCCTACAGGAAATGTTTTGCACTCTCATGAGGAGGCGAGTGTAGGTACCGTCTAGTCTCTGTTTGAGCTGTTTTTTTTTTCATAGTCCATGTCTCAGCACCATATAACAAAATGCTTTCGACAGAGGCTCGAAAGAAAGCAAGCTTAGTAGGTCGTGATATGTTTGATTTCCAGATAGAGTGGAGTTTGTTACATGCGTTCCATGCTTGACCTTTCCTTGTGAGAAAGTCCTTCTTGCTGTCAGCTATGTAAGAGCCTATAGGTACTTGAAGTCTGGCACCTCTTTGAGTTGAGTGCCATCTGTAGAGAGGACAGGGGAGTGGTTTGGTGCCTCATTAATGGCCATCAGCTCAGTTTTCTTGCCATTCAAGAACAGTCCAACTTTGGAAGCAGCATCCTCAAGGGAGTACAGCAGACTCTGAGCGTCATCAAGTAGATCGGCAGTAAGAGCAAGGTCATCTGCATAGTCAAGGTCGGTGATGAACAGGCCTGGTACTCGTCTGGATTGCTTAGGTGTGATAGTGAGACCTTTAGAGTTGTTGAGGTCCAGGGACTGCCGTAGAATGTAATCCACCTTGATGACAAATAAAAACGGGGCTAGTGTATCACCTTGCAAGATGCAAGTGTTGTGGTGAGAAACTCTTTGGTTGGTCCATCCTTGCTTTGAATAAAGCAGGTGGGGTTCTCGTACATAGTAGCAATGGCCCTGATAGTCTCTTCTGGGATACCGTAGTTCTTCAGGATATGAAGCAGGACTTTTCGATTTACGCTATCGAAAGCCTTGGAAAAGTCAACAAATACTATTGAGGCGCTTCTCTTTGAAATCTTGAGTTCTTCGATTATTCGTCTGAGTGCAAGTAATAATGCACAAAATGAATCCAATAACTCATTATTACAATTATTATGTTTTGTTATGTTTCACAGATTCTGGTTGTATGTTATCTCGTGACCGAAGTGATCATGTAACTATTGTACCAGACAAAGATGTGTACCTACCGGGTGACCATGTGGCGTTTACTTGCCCAAGTGGGTACAGAATTAGTGGCTCTAATGAACGGTTTTGCCGATCGGATTTGACATGGTCTGGGGAAGCAACTGCGTGTATTGCTGAAGGTATTGGTTTGATAAGAAATGCTGCATACTATGACACCTAGTTTAATATCCCAATGATTTGTAACCATTTGTAACATCTTGTGGTTAAACCAACCCTTCCCTCTAACCCATTTTGTCTCATTCTTCATTGTTAATTCCTTGTTTTTGTTTGTGTGGCCTCTCTCTCTCTCTCTCTCTATTCCTTTATTTCCAATTGACTGCTTATTTTACACTAGTATACATGTCTTTTTGTAATGGGTTTTGCCATTGTTCTTCGGGAAAGACTCTGTTAGGATCTAAACGTCAGGCTCTTAACTACTTTTTGCATCTTATATTTTCTTCCATTGAGTTGTGCACAATTCGTACTTCCAGAAAGTCCAGGCTTGGTTGCTCTATTGTAATATTGTGATGTCACCACAGGTTATACTGTCGATTGCACAGATGAACAAGTGTACGGGATAGTAACAAACATAATTCTGGTTTTTGCATGTTTCGTTTGAAGAGGATTATCAAAAACAAATCGGTTCCTCTGAAAACTATACAATTATTATTATTATTTTTTTCGAAACCTGCATAGCGAGAAAGTATAACACTACAAATGCAAGAAATCACTTAAAAAACACCTTTTGAAAAATGCACGTAATCGGCGTAAAACTATTACGATGACGAAACTATAAAATTGCTTCATTGTCAACAAACAAATTTTTGTATGGCATCTCAACAAAATAATTATATATAGCAGAACTAATTCATCTTTGTTATAGACATCAGGATTATGGAATTTAATAATGCACAAATTGAATTCAATAAATCATTATTACAATTATTTTGTTTTGCTTTGTTTCACAGATTCTGGTTGTATGTTATCTCGTGACCGAAGTGATTCTGTAACTATTGAACCAGACAAAGATGTGTACCTACCGGGTGACCATGCGGAGTTTACTTGCCCAAGTGGGTACAGAATCAGTGGCTCTACTGAACGGTTTTGCAGATCGGATTTGACGTGGTCTGGGGAAGCAACTACGTGTATTGCTGAAGGTATTAGTTTGATAAGAATTGCTACATATTATGTCACCTAGTAAAAAAAAAAAAAAAAATAATAATAATATTATTCTGCAATGTTCATTGTTGTAATAATCGTTGAACTTACTCAGTTTGATGACACAAATTACTGATTAAAAAGGCACATGTTGAACTTATCTGGACGTCGCCTTGTTGGAACATGTATTATCATAAACTCAGCATGTCAAGGGTCACCAGACGTGACGTATGGATACATTATGCATATTAAACATCTCCCCTTTTTGGAAACAAAAAACTCGATAACATGAAAATATAATGAAAAACCACACACTGGGAGTTTGTGTGGTTGGTTTGCATAGGGAATGGAATAAGACGAAATCATTTTAGTGCTTTTTGTTTTTACTGTGAAATGTTTCAAGGGTCCTTTCTAACAGTCCACGCGATCTCTAGAGTTCCTTTGAGTATTTATGTAGGTTTTACTAGAGACTGTGCAGTGTCCAAATAAACAACTGAAATGAACTGCACTGTTAATTTTGGGTGATTATCCAAAAGTGTAATCACTTCACAGTCCGAAGTATGGGGCGCCGTTTGTCAATTAATTGTTTAGCGTTTTTTTGTTTACCTGTTTTTACCATGGTTTGTACAATTAAATGTAAACCATAGAAAATGCTGTCAATTTCTTTATGGTTTACATACCATGAAGTTACCAATCAAAGCTTATAAATCATGGTTTGTAAACCATGAAAATGTAATCATCATAAAACATGGTTTATAAACCACGATTTATATACCATGAAAACTGAAGCGTCATAAAACGTGGTTTATAAACCATAACAAATTAAGCACCTTTAACACCCTTGGTTAAAGGAGTTGGTTAAAGGAGTTGGGCATTAGGATGCCTCCCAAATAGAAAAAAAGGACATATCCCTTTAAAGAAAAAATTTCCTGACCAGGGATGTATTTGTAATCGACCAGCCATGTGTCTGTCAACATTTAATGGGGGTAGACTGACTAGGGTAATCTGACCTTGCCTGAGGGGACAGCTGATACCAGGATTTTTTTGTTTGTTTTGTCTATGGCTCCAGTCAAACAGCATATGCCCAGCTCACCACTTGGCAAGTGACCACACTGACTTTATTGCAGGTCCTTGCTTGTAAAAAAGTCAGTGTGGCCACTGGTGTGTTCTTCATTCATTCTAGAAGTAATTTACCCCCACTGCTAATTAATATAATATACTTAATGAGTTGCCTATTTTCATTCCTCCCTAAAGAGTGCGTGTGATTTTAAAAATCAAACGATACCAAGGGTTTTTAAATTAACATGGTTTATAAACCATGAAAATGTAAGCACCTTAAAAACATGGTTTATAAACCATGAACATTCTAGCATCATGGTTTAAAAATCATGGTTTATAAACCAAGAAAATTTGAGCACCAGAAAACATGGTCTATAAACCATGAAACTTCTAGCATCATAAAACACGGTTTACAAATCATGGTTTATAAACCATGAAAAGTGAAGCATTATAAAACATGGTTTATAAACCATGAAAATTTGAGCACCAGAAAACGTGGTTTACAAACCATGGTTTATAAACCATGAAAAAACTGTGTGTTCACAAATCATGGTTTATAAACCATAACAAACTGAACATAGGTTTCATTCAACCTCCTCCCCATTCTGGTCGATCACCGCGATAACGATTGACGAACCAGGCTGAAGTGAGCACCAAATTTGAGCCCAGCACCGAATTTCTCCTCAGCAACTAATTTCAAAATTTCCGCTAAAGACCGACACTATCATGGATGCATTAACAACACAAAGACGGTGTGTGCTACATGCCTGACTTTAACTAAGGTTGTTTCACCTTTAATTTATGAAATTGTAGTATTTTTGATAATTGATAATTTTGTTATATCTCCTAATATTCTCAGGCCACTAATTAGCTCAGCCAAACTATTTAATACCTTGATAGCCACACAATGCACAAAGTACGTGTAACACCTAACTTTGACGAAAGTTGTGTCACCTCCAATTTATGAACTTTTATTTTTTTTTCTTCATAGATCTGTTTGTTACATCCCTAGCCATATCTCCTGAGTGGAAAAAATATTCTTAGGCCACTAATTAGCTCAGCCCAACTAATTAACCCTCGCAGCCGCGGGCCATTTGAATTTGCTAGGTGTCTCCACGTGGATAATTTTTTTTCACCAGTCAGTTTTGTAGGTCAATAACCCCCTCTTGCAAGCCCAAAGCAATTTTAATCCCCACTGTTTTAGCTCTGGGTGGCAAAGGGTTGACACACATAGATAATGGCACAAGGAGCTGGCTCACGAAAATATCCAGTTACTATACCCAAGGACATTGCCGTCCCTTGGGGCTGCTGTCATTCATTACTCCTTACTCGGCAGTGGTGATAGCCTGGCCAATGGGAGTCTACAGGCTTGTGGTGTATACCAGGGGTGAGAAGTACATGGAATATTGGCCTAATTGGCCCATTGAAAAAAAAAGTTATGACCATATTTGGAATATCTCACTAAGATATCCAGTTACTGCTGAAGAACATTGTCGTCCCTTGGGGTACTGGCTGCTGTCATTCAAAATGTTTAAATCGGCAGTGGTTATAGCCTGGCCAATGGGAGTCTACAGGCTTGTGGTGTATACCAGGGGTGAGGATTACATGGAATATTGGCTTTATTGGCCCATTGAAAAACAAGTTATGACCATATTTGGAATATGTGGAGAATATTTTCACCATGTTGCTTCCCCGAGGGTAAACCCCTCGGAGAAGCGGGCCATTTTGTATAACGCGGTTTCTCCAAGTGGAGAATTTTTTCACCACTCAGCATCAAATGCCCTTAGCGGTGTATCAAATTCCAGTGAGTCATTTCAATGGGGCTTCAAAGTTAAAGGCGAGTGTCATGTCGTTCGAACACTGAAGCCCAGCTAAATTTGCTGGTTATATAGTGTTATCCGGCTATGCTCCAATAGACCACCTAAAAAAATTCAAGATTTTTGACAGCACCGTTAATTGGTAACAACAATTTGTTTACAACCGGACGGTCACCGACCCCACAATCCCACGACGCAGGGCTAAGATATCCAGTTACTGAACAAAGACATGATGCACCTTGGGATTGCTGTCATTCAACATTTTTAACTCGGCAGTGGTTATAGCCTGGCCAATGAGAGTCTACAGGCTTGTGGTGTACCAGGGGTGAGGATTACATGGAATCTTGGGTTTTTTGGCCCATTGAAAAAAAGTAATGACAATATTTGGAATATGTGGAGAATATTTTCACCACGTTGCTTCCCCGAGGGTAAGAACCCACATCATTATGTTCGTCTGACGTTACAAGCAAAGGCAGACCTACACGCATGGCTTTTGTTCTTGCAGCAATACAATGGCAAATCCTTTTTCCTCTCTGATCAATGGTTGTCTGACCAAACCTTACACTTGTTCACAGACGCAGCAGGCTCGCTAGGCTACGGTGCAATCTTCGGTAGCCGATGGTATTATGGACAATGGCCAGAGTCATGGGTGAACGAAAACATCATTTTTAATGAATTTTATCCCATTGTGGCGGCAGTTTGCGTTTGGGGTTATGGTGGTCGAACAAAAAGATTATTATTCATACAGATAACAAAGCGTTAGTAAGGATCATTAACGCTAATAATTCCAAAGAAGTCAAAGTAATGGCTCTAGTGCGCAAACTTGTACTTAAAAGCATGCTGCTTAACATTAAATTTAAATCGGTTCATGTACCGGGTTGTAATAATAACAATAATAATAATAATAATAATAATAATAATACTAATAATAACGAAGTCTTATAAAGCGCACATAGCCACCAAAAGGTGCTCAAGGCGCTGAGACAAAGGAAGTGAAAAAACATAAAAGGGAAGGGACCAATAGAAAACTCAGTAGGAGGAACTCAAAGCTTTGACATGAGGTGAGTTTTGAGAGACTTTTTGAATGAGTGAATAGTATTGGAGGTTTTAATGTGAAGGGGAAGCTGATTCCAGAGATGTGGTGCTGCAACGGAGAATGATCTGTCCCCCCAGGTTCGATAAGGTTTGACTTCTTGAAGAAGATATTTATTACCCGAGCGTAGGTTGCGGGATGGCTTATAGATGCTGAGCATCTCCAGGATGTACGTTGGAGCTTGCCCATTGAATGCTTTGAAAACAATTAGCATCAGCTTGTATGATTTTGGATGATATTGAGAGCAGGGAACGATTTGGTCCCAGGTTCGATGAGATTTGATTTCTTGTAGAAGATATTTATTTCCCGAGCGTAGCATCAGCTTGTATATGATTCTGGATGATATTGGGAGCCAGTGTAGATTTAAAAGGACAGGTGTTATATGAGAGTGTTTTTTTCGATAAAGTGACCATACGAGCAGCAGTATTTTGTAGGCGTTGAAGACGAGAAAGTTGGACATCTGGAAGGCCAAAGAAAAGTGAATTTCCCATGTCAAGACGAGACGTAACAAATGAGTGGACAAGCTGTTCTGTTGAAGTGCGGTCAAGATATTTCCGGATTTTTCCTATATTGCGAACATGAAATGGGGCAGAACGAACTGTGCGGGAAATGTGATTCTTGAAAGACATTGAAGAGTAAAAAAAAAACACCAAGGTTACGGGCGTGGTTGACCGGCTGGATTCGAGAGTCACCTACAGAAATATACGGAAAAGAGACTTTGGAAAGTTGTGGTGGAGAGCCTATCAACATGAATACAGTTTTGCTGTCATTAATTTTCAGAAAGTTGTTGTTCAACCACTGACGAATTTCACGGATACAGGCCTCAATGCGAGCAATTCTAGATTCAGCATGTTGTTGCGATGGATTAAAGGAGACATACAATTGCAAGTCGTCAGCATACGAGTGATATTGGAGAGTGTGACTCTGAATTATTTCTCCTTAAAAGGTAAAATGTATAATGAAAACAACTGAGGGCCAAGAACTGAACCCTGTGGAACAGAAAAGTCAAGTTGAACAGGATTAGAGGTGGCATCACCGACACGCACATACTGGGGTCTACATTCTAAATAGGATTTAATCCATTGTAGGGCATGACCATGCAAACCAATGACGTTTTGGAGTCGAGACAAAAGTATGGTGTGATCCACGGTTTCAAATAAGTGCAGTAATTTTACGTTGATCTAGAGTAGTTAAAATATCATTGTGCACACGTAATAAGGCAGTTTTTGTACTATGATTGGGTCTGTATAGGCAGATTGAAACGAGTCAATGAGACTGTTGTCTTGCATGAAAGAATGTAACCTAGATGAAACAATACGTTCAATAGTCTTGCCTAGGAAACTCAAGTTAGAAATGGGTCTGTAATTATTGAATACCTCTTTATCCAAGCAGCTTTTCTTTAAGAGAGGGCGAATGTAAGATATTGTAAGGCTACTTGGGAAAACCACCGGTATTGAGGGATTTGTTAACACTATTGGTAATCAAAGGAATGAGAACACCAGAGCATCCTTAATGAGAAAGGTGGGAACTGGGTCAAGCTCACAGGATTTGGATGAGGAATTAGCAAGCAGTTTCTCAATCTCTTTCTCAGTAGCTGGTTCAAAATATCTGAGACTAACCGAATGTACATTTTGAGAATAAATATTGTTACTGAAAACTGTAGAAAACTCATTACGTATAGTGACAATTTTGTTTACAAAAAAATCAGAGAATTTGGAAGCTAGGTTGACATCAGAAGTGGAAGTAGGCAGAACAGGTATTTTACTCTTATTAAGTAAACAATTAACAATAACAAATAATTTTTTTCTGATTGCCAGAACAACCGATAACTTTAGAGGAATAGAAAGCAATCTTAGCTTTAATAATAAGGTCAGTTACAATGCGTCGGTGGACGCAGTATTCTTGTCTATGAACGACCAGTTTTGAGGATCACCATATCCTCTCGAGTTGTCGTTTGACTTTTCGAGCTGAACGGATTTCCTCGTTGAACCACGGACTATTAGTTGATACTTTAACAGTCCGCGTTCGCATATGGGCATGCTCGTCGAGCTGACCGCTGATAATCAAATGGTATTTCTCAACGCAGGAAGTTAGGTCCGTGTTCTTTATGTCGATATGAGAGAGTGCTGAGGCCACATCTTGTCGAAAAATGTCAACGTTAATATTCTTAAAACGGCGGGAGGAAACAGATATTGTTGGTGATGGTGGCTTTTCAAGATGGAGAGTAGACATGATGGCAAAGTGATCAGATAGGCCAGGATGAACGTTTACATCTGAGATGAGTAAAATATTGTCACGGGTGATAAGCTGGTCCAAACAGTGACCACTACGGTGAGTAGGCTCAGTGATGTGCTGGACAAGACCATTATGATATCAGAAGAGATTTGAAACGATTGGAAGTACTGTCCGATGGGTCGTCAACATGGATGTTGAAATCTCCGGTGAGAACAATTTCAGATGAGTGGAGCAGGTAGAGTTCAATCATGTTTTCAAACTCGTCGAGGAATGTCTTTATGCTGACGTGATGGCCGGATTTGTCCTTTCAAGAACGATAAATGTTCACAAGTCGGACTGATTTAGAATTACAAGTTATTTCAGCATGGATAGATTCAAAGGATGCGAAACTGCCAATGTCGGATTTAATGGATACTGACAGACACGACTTGTACAGAAGTCCGACCCCTCCACCGGCTTTTTGCAGTCTAGGAATATGATGAAACGAGTAGCCCGGTGGTGTTATTTCTGTTATAATCCAGTCGTCTCCTGGTTTCAGCCATGTTTCAGATATTGCCATAATGTCTAGGCTATATTCGTTGACAAAATCAAGAAAGTCCATTGTTTTGTTGCGAATAGACTGTGCGTTTAAGGAGCAGAGAGAAAGGTTTGAGTCAACGTGGGGGGTCAAGTTTCTGAGATTAGTGAGACAAGTTCCATTTGGTTTGTTGGTAGGGGGTTGGTTGTTCAGATCAACAAAGCAAACTGGTATTTTCCGTTGTTTTTTTTCTGCCGCCTCGAACACCTCTATGGGTGCGAGGTTTACTGTAAATCCAAAGTTGATTCAAGTGTCTCCAAACATGGAGATCAAGGGGGTAATGCCCGTAACTTGGCATTCGTTCCAATGTGAAGAAGTTGAGTTCTGTCAATCTTGATTAAAGAAGAAAGATCGTAACTGGACCTTAGTTTGTCCGAGTTACAGTTCAGTTCTGGGCCGGGATTCGGACTGACGTCACCACAGGAAAGTAGCTCAATATTGAAGGTGGCCGAAGCATTGTTGTAATAAGTCACACAGGTCTTAGTGAATCCGGTTGATCGGTAACAAGGGGGGATTCTGCATCTATGTTTTAAGGTAAAACACACTGTATGCAGGCAGGACTGGCTAACACACAGGCCTAGCAAGAGATACAGCTTTAACAGTGCCATTGTTCACAAAAAGCAATAGCGAGTGGAAGATCATCCCTTTGTTGCCAAACTGGTGTATTGTGCATCTTCCCTTTGTTTTTGTTGAGAGACACCGCTTGGATGAACAGGACTGCGCAATGGAGTCAGTAGTGCAAATCGGAAAATCAGTTTCCTGGAAATCTAGAGAATGTTCAACATCAAGTTAGCCCAATGTGCAAGATGTCAGTGACTCAAGTTTGTCCAGTAAACTCCTTGAGGTTAGATTAAATAACTGGACATACAGCAAAACTGGAACAGGTAGCAATCGAGTCAAAAACATTCAGGAGTAAGAGAGAAAACATTGTGCGAGGCAGCCTGGTCAGGCGCACACATAAACACCATTAATGTGTCAATATCTTGGCTGATAAGCTTTCTCGTCTACAGGTATCTGCTTTCAGAGCAATGGCTCCATGGGCAATGGACCAGCCAGTCCTGCTGCCAGTCGAAATACAGCCGCAGAGTTGGTTCCGGGGCTCCTGAGCTTACTTTCAAAATCATTTGCAGAATTCACTCAGAAGACATACCGACGAGCACATAATTTATTGTCACAATTCCTCTGTAAATATGGTTTTAAAAATGAGTTGCCAGTGCCACCAATCGTTATGGCCTTATTTGTTTCATATTTGAATGATACAGAATATGCAGCTAGCACGACTTTAACTTTTGTGTCTGTCATCAACTTTTTCCATAAAATACACAGTATGCCAGCACCTGGTGGCTCAATCCTGGTGCAAAAAGCGATACTTGGCATCAAAAAAGTAAAATCCTCAACGGATAAAAGACTTCACATAACTGAGCGAACACTTCATCGGATTACTGAGGCTTTGGAGCACATTGCTAATTCATATTATCACAAAATATTGTACAGAAGTATGTTTCTCCTAGCCTTCGCTGCATTCTTAAGAGTGGTTGAAATTACAGTGTCTAACAAACACTGAAAATGTGTTGAAAGTTGAAAATGTGCAGAAGTGCATGAAGAGCGATGGAATCAGGCTGAAGTTCCAAAGTTTTAAACATTCTAAGGGCAGAGTGGTTTCTATTGATATTGCACGCACACGAGGACGATTTTGTCCAGTTGAGGCGTTAGAGTTATATTTGACGCAACGAAGTTCTTTTTCGTCAACTTGTTTGTATTGTTGGCCAAATGGACAACCGATTAAGAGGGAACAGTTTGCTCTAATGCTTCAAGCGGTTGTCAAATTTGTAGGTTTAGACCAGAAAGTCTACACTGGTCACAGCTTTAGAATTGGCGCAGCATGTCACGCCCTTTCACTTGGTTACTCTGATGGTCAAATAAGAGAGATGGGAAGATGGCAGTCTGACGCCTTTAAAGCATACATTCGGCTTTAATGCGAAGTAGATAAACGATGATAGCCTGAGAGGTCTTGCATACGGCGAATTGCAATTCTTTGTTTCCTGCCTATTTTGTGGGGGAGCCACCCAATGCAAGCACAGTGAGTTGCATTTGGCGGTTTTGCCCCCAAAATCGGGTAAATAATAACGATAACTATTGTACGAGTATTTAAATTATTTAGTAAAAGGTTAATTTTGGCCAGAGACTGGTTCAGTTGGTTAATTTGTTTATGTAAAAGAAACAGACAGTTTACATTCGGCCTATGCAAAGAAAACTGGCCAGTTTATACTAGGCAACCATTAGGTGCAAGTCAACATAAAGTTACAAGCAAAGAAACTTATGTGTGGGTCTTTGTTGACCTGACAGAAAGGTACCGACCTGAGCCAAGTATAAAATAAGTAGAACATTTAATTTATTTTTTTATTCTTGTTATTAAAATTGAGAATGTTATTTATGATGTTAAATTAAAGGACTCCAAAACTCACATGAGCAAACTAAATGAGTGACAGAATTATTATGTCCGAGACACGTGTAAACATAAAATAATTTAACTTGATGTGAATACTATTATAAACACAAATGGACAAGTATACGGGAAATACATACAAACCGGATTTCTAATAGTTGTAATTTTCTTTTGGAAGTGGATTACCCAAAATAACTCGATCTCTATGAAAACTACGTCAGTGTTTTTGTATAAACCTGCACAATGAGAAGATACAATTAACCCCTACCAATTGCCTTCTATTCGAAATTATGCATATCGTAAACTAATTTTGTTTGCCTTTTTTAGCAGATGGTTTTACAGTTACCGAGCTTTATTAATATCGATACGGAGCCTGCACGGGAACATGTAAAACATGTAAAATATGGTTCACAAAATTGATGGGATAATTTTTTTCGAAAAATGTTTGGCCCCCCTGTAATATTATTTCGCTTTAATTTGGTCCCCGGAAAAACAGTTTATAACACATTAAGATGTTGTTGTTGTTTTTACTACCACAGTTATTGCTCTCTCTTCTGGGGGATGTGACAAGTTTAGGGAGTTTATTTAAGCCCTATCTATGGTTTATGACACTTCGGAGTTAGAATCGGGTCTTCTTATAGTGAGGTTTCTAGGTTTTCTAAAAACAACAGTCACTATGAGAAAGTTCCTTAGTTTTTTTTTGTTGTCTAAGTGTGTTTTCGTTTGACAAAATCAACGTAAACTTAGCCCAAGAAAGAAACACAAGCAGAACCTTCTTTTTAAACTAAGATCTACTAACAGGCTGATATGATGATAATATAGAGCTAAGGTCTCACGACTAAGGATTAATTTCAGAGATAGTTGTAAATTAACCAATTATTTGCGTTATCGAATTTCTCCAGATCCTGGTTGTACGCTTGCTACTCGTGACGATCTAAACGATGTTGTCTTCGTACCAGATAAGGATGTTTACTTGGCAGGTGACCATGTTGAGTTTAGCTGCCCAAATGGATATCAGCTAAACGGCTCCACTGAACGGATTTGTCTTTTAAACTCGACATGGTCGGGTGAAGAACCTCACTGTGTCATGGATGGGGAAGTTACAGATGAAAGTAAGCGAGATTTATCCGGTCCCAAAATACTTATGTAATGGTCTCTGTCATTTAATCCTGATTGAGAAAAGTGTTGCTCTAGCATTTTACTGGGCAAAATCTACACAATAATCGTTCGTTTTTTGAAAAAAGGTTCGATGGTCCCTCATTCTGCCTAGCAGTACTGTTTGTGCGCACGCATAATGTACAATTAAAAGGTTAAAAAGATTATCAACATTATTTTTGTTTCCCCTGAAATAACATGTCGTGGTAACGAAATAACTTTTCGAGGGAACGAAATAATATCAGGGGAACGAAATACCATTTCAAGGGGACGAAATAAAATATATATATTTTTTAATTATAAATTTTGTAAGGGGCTCCGTAGAAGCCCATGTAGAATGCATTGAGCAAGAGTTTGTTTGATAATTAAATGTATGTATGTTTAGACTTGCCTTCCAGTAATGTTTAGCTGCGTCTCAAGGTCTTGTCAGAAATAATAGTTTTTGTCATAAAAACGTAAGCGTAAAATTAAACGTAAAAAGTGTCAATCAATGCAAAAAACTTGCAAGCTTTAGACCATGTGACATCACATGTTTACAAAAGAGCCACAGAGCCTGGACTTCATACAGGCACAGCTTGTATACAGCTCAATGGAAGAATACAACAAATCTTGTGGAGATTGTACTGTCTGATTTGTTCTCAACTTTTGATTTGAAGAAAGAGGGACATCTCAAAAGCTGTACAGCTGTTGCTTTTGTAAGTCTTGAATTTATGTGAAAATTAGGACAAAAAATGTAAATTTACCCCATATGGCCTGTGTAGTATCATGCCCGTCAGGAAACGCATTAGAATGTACAAGGTCACCACTTTGTAAACAAAGGTAACATGGTCTATATACTTGATTATAATTTGGTGTAGTTCAATCATTTTCAAGTTTTCAATAAACACATCTTACGACCAGTTGTAAATAAACTTCAAATTTAGCGTCATCTAAGAAACAACAACACTCAGGGTATTTGTTTAGTAGTGTTTTTGTGCCTGTTGGTAAAATCTTTCTTTTGTTTGCTTGCTTGCTTCTTTAGTGTTTCCTTTGGTTCCTTTGGTTCCTGTTATCGGTGGAGGAGCCGGTTTGTTCCTTATCTTGGTAGTTATCGCCATCCTTTGGTATGTAAAGTCCTAAATTAACACCAAATTATTGGCCTTTGCCGAGCTGCTGCATGAATTTATTTTTGAAACGTTGTTGGAATGACTGAATAATTGTGAGAACATTCTGAACAAAGATTTATGTTAAGTCCAACAAAAACATAGTTGTGAAAACACATTTGACAAAGACAATTTGCATGCATACTTAAACAAATAAAAGTATAAATTGATTTTCTATGACATCCCGTATGTAAACAACTTTGGGCGAACATCTTTGTGAAAAAGAAAATGATTTTTGTGTGTGAGTAGGAAAACAATTTACTTTCGCTTTATAATGTGACACTTAACGTAGGTCATAAAATATCAATACCTTAATTACAGATAGGCCCTATTTGAATTACATTGCATATTACAGAGCATTTCTAAGTTTCAAATAAAACTCCTATGTTGCTTTCTCTATTATAAAGGTGGCGAAGTTCCAATACCAACAATCCAGGGATTCACAAGTCACCCAATATGTAAGCCGCCAACCCCATACATGTATATGAAAACACGATCGCCAATAAGCCCGAGCCTGAGGTAGGCGTCTACCTGAATGACACAACAACTATCGGAGATAACGCAGGTGTACGAGCCATATCTAAACGTGATCTAAAACTAAATGATAACATTAATAAAGGAAGTTTCAAAACTTCACGGGAAATAGAACTATTTTAAGCTTACTTTGTTTTCTACTAAACATTTTAAACAAAATTCTGCAATTGTTTTATAAACGATTTCTTGATTTGGCTTCAGTTGTTGTACTACCGCTCCACCTTCGTAGCATGATCATTAGATAAGAATGTGTATAACAATCGCCAAGGTTAACAAGTTTATTTGAATAGTGGCCATTGTATCTATAGTTTAAATCCTGATTTGTTTCTAGATGATTCAATAACCGTTAGCTGTAATATGTTGTTCGAAAGATACCCCTACATTTTTACTCTATTTTGTATTTTGTTTCTACCATGGAATGGGTGGGGATGGGGGTCTTCCCTGTATGTTTTACCCGACGTATATCAGCTCATGACCGATTGCCTTAAAACTTTCCACAGATGATTGTTAGTCCAAAATCTCATGGTTAATAAAGAAAACAATCAGCCATTAACATTCGGACATTCTTAGCCACTTTTAGTAAAAAGTTATGACACCGGGATTAGCATCACATAATTTGTGCAGTTTGAGGTCATCTTTGAGGGTGCTTTTTCCAGCACATATCTCGAACAAAAATAGTTAAAAGTCAACATGGCCACCATCTTTTGCCTACTCTTTTGTAGCGACCATTTTCTTAACAAAGGAAACCCAAATTCCAGTATGGCCTCGAAATTGGCGGCCAAAACTTCATTTACATTGACACGCTATCCTTAGACTCACTTTTCAAAAGTAAATCACAAATAACTTTGATTATGCTCTAAAAGGATCAATACCGGAAATTAAATTCAGAATAGACCTCAAACTGTTTCATATTATCTTTGCTGAGTCTTTATATATGTACGTTTTCTTTTCTTTGTTTAATTCTATGGTGCGGTTTGGGTCTTTTCATTAATGTTTTCTTCAGTAATGTTTTTTTTGTTATATATTTCTTTTTAATGTGCTTATTTATGTTAAGATGTATAACCACTTTATAAAGTATCAATTTTTATGTAAATTCATCTCAATTCGGCTCGGCAATTAAATCGGTTTTCATCTTAGTTTAAAAAGATAGTTAATAAAAAACGGTTACCATGGAGTCATTAGACCCCTTTCTTTATAGGTAATTTATTAAATTTGTGCTTGTGTTTATGACCGTTAATAAGATTGGTTAAAAGTCAGCGTACAGCCTCACTGTAAACAAATAAGGAGGGAGGGTAATGAGCTTAAGTGTTGGGGAGGGGGTCGATCTGCAACATGCAAACTACAAAGAACTGCTGTATGTTGTCCAGTTAGCATTCTCCTTTTGTTCAAAACCAGTGTTTATAGGTCCCTATTTTACAGACATGTCCAGAGATTGCTCATTTGCAGCTGATGGCCTAATTTTGTAGGTCGATGGCAGAGGTGTCACCGACTTGGTGGAAGAGCCACCCTGACTAATCTCTGGTACACTACGATCAGTTCCACCACGTGTGTGTGTATGCGTGTGTGTGTGAGAGAGTTTGTAGTGACATTCAAACTGAGTACTTACAACAAAAGAGACAATATGTCCACGTTTGCTATCACAAAGGAAAACAATGGGGTCCACGTTTGTCAGGACAAAGAGTTGAACAAAGGAGGGTCCACGATTGTAGGTCATTACACACTTGGGTGTGTGTGTGTCTCGTTCAAATGCACCAATGTCAACCATGACGAATTTGTATTGTGCATCTACAACTGTAATTAGTAAAATGGAAAATGTTCCCTTGTAGTTGAAAAAGTCACTTCCTGCAAAATTAGAAAACAAATGTGCATTCTCAAATAAACGGGACTGACATGTGTATTCCATCTAGACTCATTTTAGCCAGGTTTGTTTTTTGAGTGGACCTTCTTTGCAGTATCGCTCGTACTGTTATGTCATTTTGCGTTTTATCACATTGTTTTGTTTTAATGCTTTAAAATGTTATTGAATACCTTTGATACTGCGGAAAATAAATTAACCAAGAACAACACATGCCTTTCGTGCCTGTGATTTTCTATAATAAGCCTACTAAAAAAACTATCGCATATCTCAGAAAAAAAAATAACGTCCCTTCGAATGTTGGGAGAACGTTTTTATTTAACGTCGTACGGACGGTTAAAAAATAAACATTGTTATAACGTTTTATTTAGGTTATTAAGTAACAAGACCAAACCGCAACCTTTTTGCAACGTTGCAGGTTAGTTGTGTTTTAGTTGGGAATTTACATTAATTAAAATTAACTTCACAGTAACGTTATAATGACGTTTCGTGTTTGCTGGGATGTCTAATATTAAGCCCTATAGTTGTATGTGTAATCTGCGAGACACAATTTCTGATGCAGAAAGTTTAAAGATATATTTCAACTCCAAAAATTGCTTAAATCAAAACCAACTGAGTTTGCAGGTGCCCGTACAATAACGTGTTTGCCATCAATTGCTCCAAGGCACATAGGGAAGTTCCAGTACAACCAGAACTCTCGAGCAATTCTTTGCCCATCTTCCTTCGTCGGAAATTTTAAAACATCATTATCAAGTGCATCCCAAATCGCGGCTGCAGTTTCCTTAAGTATGCCATTTACGGTTGACTTTCCCAGTCTGGAAACAGTTTGTTGTGAGTCGCCTATTGCTAGCAGTCTCAACGTTACTGCCAACCGTTGAGTTGGGCTGATGGGATACCTGTGGGTTCCAAAAATGCATTAGTCGAGGTCCCACTTCGTGCAATAGAGCATCAAAGCGAACCCTCGACATCCGGAAGTAGCGATGGTGGGTTTCTTCATCATAGAGTCTAATTTCATTAATGAGAGCATGAAATTCACCTTTTCCACTCCTTTGCTGATTCAAAGGGAGAATATACCATCGCCGCTCTTTTGGTCTTGACTGTCGTCGATGGTTAACACCATCCATTTTCCATGATTGCAGAAAGGTGATGCACTTTGCTGCATATACTTGGCCTACGTATACGTTGTTTCAAATAAAGTATGAACGCAAGTTAACGCGTGCGTTTCCACACGCGATCGCAATTCTATTGCGTATCTACTTTTTATTTTGACAAAGTATGAACATTCAATCCGACATTCGTATTGGCGGGTGCGTGTGCACAGTCGCAGCAAGTACGAACCGACCTCAATGGAACATTACAGAATTGGTAAGAAAAAAACTTGTAAAATATACTTTTTGATCACAGATTTACATAAAAATTACACGATCTATAATGATAATGATAGTAGAAAATATCCCTTGAAATATTTCTGTCCGAAATGCAGAATCTATATGATTTCATGCAAATGTGTAATCGGTTTTTCACTATTTTCTCGTGACCCAGATGGCCGATCGATCTCAAACTTCTACAGGTATGTCAGTTTATGTATATGGTGGATTACGTAAAATGCTTACACTGCCAGCAACTGTTTTGTTAGCAAAAACCTATTCTGTTATGTTCCTTTAAGCGACATTCCTTTGTCATGGAAGGAATCTTTTGCAGTTGCAGAGCTTGGATTGTGGTCGATGTTGTATGTCTACAGCTCCTGTTGTGAACAGCCCATGACGCAACTTTGGTGGGCACACTACATCTTCCACCCTAAAGTGCTGGTAGACACCATTAGCAATGTCCGAGTTGCAACAGCCTGTCATAGGAGACACAAACTCCAAGATTGAACAGTGTGTCAACCAGCCCCCTACTTCTTGTTACTTCATGGATCTTGAGGGACAGAAAGAATGGGGGTGAAGTTTATAGGCTGCGGCTATAACTTGCTGAGCTTGAATCTATCGTTGCGTACATGCTTCAACTTGTGGCCTCCAAAACCTTCTAGTGCTTAGCCGTTCTCTCTCCCCGACAAAGTCCTGAGTGAACTCCAGGATGTGCTCGTCGATTTCGTCGGGTCCAATAAGAGTCGCCTCCTTTATAGGAAAAACCTTCTCTATCGTAAACCAGAGAGGGGAGGTCTAAAAGGTCTCGGTCTAGCTTGCCTCAAGCACGCGTGCTCACCTTCAGACTTTCGCTCATCCAACGTTATCTCAATCTCTGTCCACATGCCGCGCACACCATGATAAGTCACATTTTTCACAGAGTTAAGAATTTCAATCTCGACTTCCATCTCTTCCTCACTCAAACCTCGTCCAAATTTTAC
This sequence comes from Pycnopodia helianthoides, assembly GCA_032158295.1. Taxonomy (NCBI): domain Eukaryota; kingdom Metazoa; phylum Echinodermata; class Asteroidea; order Forcipulatida; family Asteriidae; genus Pycnopodia; species Pycnopodia helianthoides. The sequence goes on along the minus strand of CM063264.1, from coordinate 7,134,186 downwards.
ACACTAGCCTTCCTTGCTTCCATGGTGAGCTTTTGCGTCGAACAACTTGGACCTGCTCCCCTTTGTCACCCCCCATGTTGCATCGGTGAGTTTTAAATCGAGGTAACATAATTCTCCTGACGAATTGTTGTTGATGATGACTGGTACCCAAATTATCAGAATGTATTGGTATATAAGTCTAGACTTACTGTTTGTGCAACAGGATTCAAAAACCCTAAAATTTTACTGACGTTAGGGATTTTTTGTAAATTTTGCACCCAACATGATATGCCAGTTTGCCTTTATGGCTAATGTCTAGGTACATATGAATGCCCCAAGCAATGAAACACCAAATCAAAGCTTCACTGAGTGTTTGGCAGGGGTGGACATATGGGTTTAGGGTTCAAAACACCCAAAATACCTTTTAATTTTGTTTGATTTGGTAAAATAAGATATGCTTTGTAAAGCGATTGTGCATTGAAGAGTGACCAAGCAAACAGCACTGAGTGTGGTGGTTCAAGTCAAACTTTTGGTTTCAAGCTGTTATCAACAATTCGTAATCGTGAATACCTTTGTTGTTGACTGTGATGAAACCCTGTAGGAATGCAGTTATTGTTGAGTGTGGTAAAACCATGTAAAAATGCAGTTATTATTGAGTGTGGTGATACCCAGATGGAATGCAGTTATTGTTGAGTGTGGTGATACCCTGTAGGAATACAGATGTTGTTGAGTGTGGTGAAACCCTGTAGAAATGCAGTTATTGTTGAGTGTGGTGAAACCCAGAGGGAATACAGTTGTTGTTGAGTGTGAAGAAACCCTATAGGAATACAGCTGTTGCTGAGTGTGGTGAAAACTGTCGAAATGCAGTTATTGTTGAGTGTGGTGATACGAGAGGGGAATACAGCTGTTGTTTAAAGTGTGGTGAAACCCAGAGGAAATCCAGTTGCTGTTGAGTGTGGTGAAACCCAGAGGAATACAGTTGTTGTTAAGTGTGGTGAAACCAGAGAGAATACAATTGCTGTTGAGTGTGGTGAAACCCAGAGGGAATACAGTTGTTGAGTGTGGTGAAACCCAGAGGGAATACAGTTGTTGTTGAGTGTGGTGAAACCCTGTAGGAATACAGTTGTTGTTGAGTGTGGTGAAACCCAGAGGGAATACAGTTGTTGTTGAGTGTGATGAAACCCTGTAGGAATACAGTGTTGTTGACTATGGTGAAACCCTGTAGAAATGCAGTTATTGTTGGGTGTGGTGAAACCCAGAGGGAATACAGTTGTTGTTGAGTGTGGTGAAACCCTGTAGGAATACAGTTGTTGTTGAGTGTGGTGAAACCCAGAGGGAATACAGTTGTTGTTGAGGTGGTGAAACCCAGAGCGTATACAGTTGTTGTTGAGTGTGGTGAAACCCTGTAGGAATACAGTTGTTGAGTGTGGTGAAACCAGAGGAATACAGTTGTGTTTAGTGTGTGAAACCCAGAGGGAATACAGTTGATGTTGAGTGTGGTGAAACCCTGTAGGAATACAGTTGTTGTTGAGTGTGGTGAAACCCTGTAGAAATGCAGTTATTGTTGAGTGTGGTGAAACCCAGAGGAAATACAGTTGTTGTTGAGTGTGGTGAAACCCAGAGGAAATACAGTTGTTTTTGAGTGTGGTGAAACCCAGAGAGGATACAGTTGTTGTTGAGTGTGGTGAAACCCAGAGGAAATACAGTTGTTGTTGAGTGTGGTGAAACCCAGAGAGAATACAGTTGTTCTTGAGTGTGGTGAAACCCAGAGGAAATACAGTTGTTGTTGAGTGTGGTGAAACCCAGAGAGAATACAGTTGTTGTTGAGTGTGGTGATAACCCAGAGGAAATACAGTTGTTCTTGAGTGTGGTGAAACCCAGAGGAAATACAGTTGTTGTTGAGTGTGGTGAAACCCAGAGAGAATACAGTTGTTGTTGTTGAGTGTGGTGAAACCCAGAGGAGTTGTTGTTGAGTGTGGTGATACCCAAAGAAAATACTGTTGTTCTTGAGTGTGGTGAAACCCTGTAGGAATACAGTTGTTGTTGAGTGTGGTGATACCCAGAGGAAATACACTCGTTGTCGAGTATGGTGGTGCCCAGAGAGAAAACAATTTGTTTTTGAGTGTGGTGATACCAAGAGGGAATAAAGTTGTTGTTAAGTGTGGTGATACCCAGAGGGAATAAAGCTGCTGTTGAGTTGTGATACCTTGAAGGGAATACAGTTGTTGTCGAGTGTGGTGACACCCAAACAAACAAGAAAACAACAATAATGACTACAACGACAGCGCGACAGCGACAGCGACTTCGACAACGACAGCGACAGTGACAGTGACAATAACATTTTAACGATTTAGGATAACAATTTTAAGTGTCAGTTTGTAAGTGTCAGTTTATAATTGTAGAGACCATGTAATCTCTCTACAATCGATAAGGTGGGTCCTCTTTAGTTGGCCTTCAATGACCGAAGCTCTGAGGAGCCAATTGTTATTATTTTTATTAACTGTGCAGAGTAGAGAACTATGACTCTTATGCTTCTTATTAACCTTTAAGTTGCCCTGTTCTTTATTCATTTTCAGATACTGTCAGCATTGCTTTAATTAGACAGCAAATAGTCTTATACTTATTTATGCTGACAGTATAATTCTTCTCTCATCCATCATGAGTACCACCATCCCCTGCCCTGCACCTACCTGCACCATGACATGGCCCACTTCCACACCCCCGAGGTCCTGCTCAGCCTGATCAACCTGCATGGGAGGACTGCTCACCCAGTTGACCAAGCCCCCACACCTGCACCCACCCCAGGGGCAGCCAAGGCTGAAAAGGTGAAACGACCGGCAATATTAGCAGCTGGCACAAGTGAAGAATGGGCGTACTTTGAGCAGCGATGGTCAGATTACAAGGCCGCCACACATCTCACAGGCTCAGACATCGTCTTCCAGCTTCTTGAGTGTTGCGACGAGGCACTTCGGAAAGACCTCACGCGGACCTTCGGTACCCTCGCCTCCAGTGATGAACTGACCATTCTCAGCAACATGAAGACCCTCGCCGTCCGTCAGGAAAACGTCATGGTCTCACGGATGCAACTCCAGCAAATGCGCCAGGACCGCGATGAGCCAGTGCGGGCCTTCTCTGCCCGCCTCCGAGGTCAGGCAGGAGTATGTAGCTTCTTGATCGAGTGCACCTGCAAATCACAGGTCGATTACAGCAACATTATTATCAGGGACGCCCTCATCCGGGGACTCGAGGATGAAGAGATCCGCTTGGACATTCTTGGTGAATCGAAACAAGACATGTCGCTGTAGGAGGCACTCAGGTACGTCGACGCCAAGGAGAGTGGCAAGAGGTCAGCTAGCCGCCTCCTTGAGAGCGGCACTACTACAACTGTGTCTGCCGCCAGCTCCCACAGGCGCCAAGAGAGGGGACGACTGCGAGCCTTACCTGCTGCTACTGGACCCGCAACCTCGCTCTGCAGTCACTGTGGCAAACCAGGCCATGGACGTGGCAGACAGGACCGTATGAAGAAATGCACAGCCTACAATCACAAGTGCACCAAATGCGGCATCCTTCACCACTACGAAAACGTTTGTCGTCAGTCACTGCGCAAGCAACATCAGCCAGCCCCCCCCCCCCTCACCGTACCTCTACCAGGGGATGACGCCACTGCCATATTCGACTCCCTATGCTCCGTTAGCGATATCCCGACACACAGTGCCCACGCAATCACACTCCAGCACCATGTCTACAATGAGTTCTGCGATGCGTGGGAGAAGCGGGCATCCGACCCCCAACCCTTCATCGATGTCTCCATCAAGGCTGTCCCGTCCGATGCCCGAGCCCTCGGCTTCCCCACCTCCATCCTCAGCCCGACTCCCGCTGTCTCCTACCCTGCCATGGCCGACACTGGATGCCAGTCATGCCTAGCTGGTACGAAGCTCCTACCCAAACTAGGACTCAGTAGGCATCATCTCCTCCCTGTCACTATAAAAATGACTGCTGCGGACAACCGTGGCATTCATATTGCAGGTGCCATTGTCCTGATAATCTCTGGGACTTCCCCTTCAAAGGAGACAATTGAGACGCGTCAAATTGTATACTTCACCAACTCCTCTGACAGGCTGTTTTTATCCAAACAAGCTTGTGTAGCCCTCGGCGTGATATCTCACAAGTTCCCCTCGATCGGTGAGGCACACGGGCCCAGCAGTACCAGTGTCAATTCCTACAACGCCCACACTTGCAAGTGCCCCCGACGTCAAGCACCACCACCTCTCACATCACTCCCACTCCCAGCCACAGAGGAGAACCGAGACAGGCTTTAGAAGTGGCTACTCAAACACTACCAGTCGAGCACCTTCAATGTATGCGAACATCAGCCACTTCCCATGATGTCTGCCCCCCCAATGCACCTCATGATCAACCCTGACGCTCGGCCAGTGGCTCACCACACGCCAATCCCTGTCCCCGTTCACTGGCAGGACGATGTGAAGGCAGAACTAGGCCTAGACCAAGACGTGCGCCTCGGTGTCATTGAACCAGTCCCTGTCGGCACACCCGTTACTTGGTGCCACAAAATGGTGAACTGCCCCAAGAAGTCAGGCAAACCAAGGCGGACAGTTGACCTCCAACCGCTTAAACCGCCATGCTCTCCGTGAGACACACCACACCCAGTCACCCTTCCACTAGGCACGTACGGTACCTCCTCACACACGCAAGACCGTCTTTGATGCATGGAATGGCTACCACAGCATCGCCATTGATGAACGAGACCGCCACCTCACAATATTCATCACTCCATGGGGTCGCTATCAGTACCGAGTTGCCCCACAAGGCTACACCGCCTCGGGAGACGGCTACAGCCGCCGTTTCGATGAGATCGTTTCAGACATCCCACAGAAAACCAAGTGCTTAGACAACACCCTTATGTGGTCTGACACGATTGAGGAGGCATTCTTCCAGGCAGTTGAATGGCTGGACATCTGTGGCCGCAACGGCGTCACACTGAACCCCTCCAAGTTCACATTCGCCCAGACAACAGTGGAATTCGCGGGCTTCGAACTCACCCCAACCACTGTACGTCCCTGCCCTCGCTATCTTGAGGCCATCCAGAACTTCCCTACCCCCCACAACATCACTGATGTCCGCAGCTGGTTTGGCCTGGTCAACCAGGTCTCATACGCCTTTGCCGCCACTGAACGAATGCTGCCCTTCCGCCAACTCCTCAAACAGGGCACCCGCTTCATTTGGACAGACCAATTGAACCGTCTCTTCGAGGAGTCTAAGTCCCAGATCATCAACGAGATCCATAAGGGGGTGGAGATCTTTGACAAGACCAAGCCGACTTGCCTCGCCACTGACTGGAGCAAAAAGGGGCTTGGGTTCTGGCTGTTCCAGAAGCACTGTATCTGCTCTTCCTCCAACCCCTTTTGCTGTAAGACTGGTTGGAAAATTACTCTCGTCGGAAGTCGCTTCACTTCGGGGGCTGAATCCCGCTATGCCCCAGTGGAGGGGGAGACCGCTGCCTCAACGACATACCCAACCCTCGCCTACGCAACCTCAAAGAGAAGTCTCTTCGCTACCGCTTCCGAGTCGTTCACATACCCGGCGTACGCCACGCTGCAGCCGACGCCGTCTCTCGCCACCCTGTTGGCAAGCCAACACCGCTGACCCTCCCAGATGATGTTGCGACCGTACTCCACGTTTGAGCTGCAACACTCCTTCCTCAAGGCCCTTCGCACTCTCGATCAGGACACCGCTCATGTTTGCTCCCAGGCGACCTCACCTCCCACTGCAGTGATTAAGTCAGTTACGTGGGATGACGTCTGCCTTGCTACAGTCAGTGACCCCTCCATGTCAAGATTGATTGAGCTCATTGATGACTTCTCTGTGCTCCGTGGTGACCTCCCTCCCGAGCTTCGCCAGTATCACCAGTTTGGTGACGGCATGACCAGTTTTGACGGGTTAGTCCTCTACAACGACCGCATTGTCATCCCCCCATCCCTCCGCGATCGCGTACTTCAGGCCCTGCACTCAGCTCACCAGGGTGTCTCACAAATGTGTTCACGGGCGGAATCATCATTCTTCTGGCCAGGTATGACACCTGCTATTACAGAGATGCGGGCACGCTGCTCATCATGCAACCGCATGGCACCCTCACAGCCGAACGCACCCCACCCCTCCACTCAACCCAGCCTACCCATTCCAGTGCCTTGTGTCCGACTACTTCCACTACCGTGGCCGGCACTACTTGGTAGCCGTGGATAGATACAGCAGCTGGCCAATTGTGGAAGAATCTGCTAATGGTGCGGCTGGACTTATTTATGCCCTACGTCGCATCTTTGTTACCTACGGCATCAGTGACGAACTAACATGCGATGGTGGCCCTGAGTTCAAATCCAGCACAACAACCACATTTCTACGCCATTGGGGTGTGACCCATCGCATGTCATCCGTCGCCTTCCCCCATAGCAATTGCTGTGCAGAAGTGGGAGTAAAAACTGTGAAACGCCTAACTACAGACAACACCGACGCCAATGGCTCACTGAACACAGACACGTTCCAGCGGGCCATGCTCTAGTACCGCAACACCCCTGACCGCGACACGCACCTCTCTCCAGCCATGTGCATCTTCGGACGTCCCATTAGAGACTTCATCCCCATGCACCCTGGCAAGTACCAGCCCCACACGACATGGAAGGAGACCCTCCTCTCGCGGGAAGAGGCCCTGCGCAACCGCCACATGCGTACTGCTGAGCGCCTTTCCCAACACACACGCGTCCTTCCCCCACTAGTCGTTGGGGACTTTGTCCGCATGGACAAGACCGGTATCGTGGTTGAGGTGCGCCAGTTTGACCAATATGTCGTGAGAGTGGATGGCTCTGGACGTGTCACACTTCGTAACAGAAAATTCCTCTGCAAGTATATGCCCGTCCTACCCGTGCATCTTTGGCTATGGCCCCGGCCCAGCAGCAGTCTTGGTTCCTCCGGCCAAGGTGGCGACACCTGCATCCCGCGGCCCTGTCCTGCCGCCTTCTACCAATAGACCGTGGACCGTCCGGTCGTATCTTACAGTCTTGTTCTCTTCAACCGGGGGTCTACTCAGTAACCACTCAAAATGGAAGATAATAATACAAAATAACACTTTTTGCTTGTTCCCGCGCTCAAATGTTGCACATTATTTCTAAATTTGAGGACAAACATCGCCCTAAATTGTGCAAAGATATACGGTGATCGAGCCAGCGTGACTAGGTTGTCCAATGAAAATAGGTCTTTCATCCTAAGTTGACCAATCAAAATTGGTCTTGTGTATACGTGCGGATGTACGAAGCGACGAGTTGCTAAGTATTATGTTTAAGTAAAGCGCATTTACAAATTTGCTCAATTTGAATAGTGCGCTGCTCTTTGTGCGGTTCTCGGTCTGGTTCTGCGTTACGAGATAGGGCGCTCAATCTTCAGATTGAGCAAAATTGTGCGCAATCTGGATATTGTACAAGTCCATAAAACGCGCTCTACATAAACACACAGTATCAACAAGCTGATCGTCATGTTGTCAACATCAAAACATGGCCGAAAAAGACAGCGAGAAACACTCAAATTTACGGTGTTATGCCCATTTGTGTGAAAGTAATGAAGCCGTAACACTTATGACCGAAGTATCGTGGACAATTCAGACGCTGTGTATATATTTGGAAGGAATCGGACGGGAAATCAGCTGAAATAGCGAGGTGTTTCTTTAGATAGAGCTGTGCTGTGATAGTCAAACCCAACGGCAACGATGGTGGTTTTCATCGGAAGTGCTACCGATATTTCACACTCACAGATGCTTCAAAGCACTTGCGAAGCTGACGCGAGTCAGAGAACCTGTGCCTGCTGCTGAAGGTTAGAGAATTGTGTCAAGTTGTTTATTGAACATTCGCTAATAGTGTGTATGACTCCATATTATAATTATTATAATTAAAAAATAGTGAATGATCACGTAGCGTAGAAACTGGTAAGATTAGAATGGGTACTTCTAGAAACTATAATGCTCCGGGCCTTATAGTTTCTAGAAGTATAGAATGGGTACATGGTTAATAATGGACACCCTATTAGTAATTATTAGTAGAAATAAATATCGTCTGCCCACGTGGCGTTGTTATTTTAAACTGGCCCTGTTTGAGCCAATGTTTTTCAGTTCACAAAAAAGTGAATTCATGCTGTGTTTAATTTTCATAACATTCTTGTTTTGTTAGCCCCTACCCTAAATAGTGCCAATACGCTGGATTTCCTCCGCTTCTTGGCCTTACGGCTGCGCCCATGTAATTTCAGGAGGTGATATTATTTTTCGGAAAGAAACCCACAAATTTATGCCAAGATTTTTCTGAAAATGTGTGCGCTCGTTTGGTGTAATTTTATGAAAAAACTTGGAGCTGGCAATCGCTAAATCGTCGGCGCCATGATTTTAACATTTAAACCGAACCATTAGAAATCAAGCCAGTTTGAAATAAATTATTCAATTGTAGTGGCTTAAGACTTCCATAAAATGGTCCCCACCATACATAACAACGGTTATGTTTATTTATAATCATTTACATTAAAAAAAAAACACCATTGGTGCCTTCAAAAAGTATTAACTAAAGGGACTTAATTTTGTATTTTATTTTTGTTTCAAACCAGGTATCAGTGAAACGTCTCACACCAGAGAAGAGGACTTGCAGCCTGCTGAGATACGAGTTGAATGCTTCGGTCAAGATCTTCTTTGAAGAAAGAAGGAACCTTCCCAAACTCAATCTTACCATTATTTTTGCTCCAAAACCACTAAGACTCTGTGGGTTTTTTTAGTATCAAAAGTATTGAAAAGATTGATCAGAACGAGATTCAGACAACTCGACGAGTCAGACAATTCGACAGGGTCAGACAACTCAACTGGTCAGACAAACTTGACGGGTTGAAATAGCATACCTTTAATCACTTAGTGGTACGGTAAACATGATTTTAATATTTTATGTTTTTTACATTTTGTAAGTGGTAATTCTATTTACTTTATTTTATTCAACTTTTTCTCTGGCACAACACTACAAAAAGAAAAACACAAAGTTAAAAAAAGATAAATAAGTTTAAATTAATAATACACATTCATTAAACGGACGCCCATATTAAATTAAATAAGTCTGCGAGCCCACCCCACCCTGTGGAGACGCCCATGCGTGCCCAGTACATTACGATCCCCCCCATACTGAACAGCCCCATTTGCGGTCGGCTGCTCACTTGTATCGCTGGAATCTTCTGCCATGACATGAGGATTTACCATCCACCCATCGAGTTGTCTGATCAAAAGTCAAGTTGTATTACGTTTGAACGGACAACCCGTCGAGTTGTCCAACCCGTCGAGTTGTCTGACCCGTCGAGTTGTCTGACCCGTCGAGTTGTCTGATCCGTCGAGTTGTCTGACCGTCGAGTTGTCTGAACCCGTCGAGTTGTCTGACCCGTCGAGTTGTCTGATCGTCGAGTTGTCTGATCCGTCGAGTTGTCTGACCCATACGAGTTGTCGACCCCGTCGAGTTCTGACAATCGAGTGTCTGACCCATCGAGTTGTTCGACCCTCGAGTTGTCTGACCCGTCAAGTTGTCTGACCATCGAGATAAGTCTGACCCATCGAGTTGTCTGATCCGTCGAGTTGTTTTGACGTCGTTGGTCGACCCGTCGAGTTGTCCAACCGTCGAGTTGTTACCGTCGGCATGTGTCTGACATCCATCAGACAATAGGTTTCATGTGCATTACATGTTAATTTTTTATGAACTCATTATAATTGATTTCAAACAGTTTGTATTGTTTAAAGAGCATTCCGTGGTCTTAATGCACATACATCATGTCAATTATAACATGATATTATATGGTTCTTTTTTTGTAAGTTATGAAATCGTCACAGGGGACTTTTTAAAAACTTATACAGAGCTGTGATGTGAAATTTAAACAAAATGTAATGCACAAAAGAATGTTTTTAAAGTTTTTTTTTAAAGATGATAACACTTTGTAGAACATGTTCTCTACAGATAATGGTCTCTAGGGACACAACAAATTCAAGTACAAAGTCACATAACTTATTTAATTCAGCATTTTGTTGATTGTATATGCAGGTTGAGGTCACAGCCAATAAATTTAAAGAAGGAAATAACCGAGGTTTGTCAATTATTTGTAGGGCTGTTTTGACATACTTTGCGAGTTAAAAAGTGTCTCAGGAACTCCATTTAGTTTACAATCAACATGAAATGGTGTGCTTATTTATTTGCCAAGACTGCCCCCCCCCCTCGGTTAGGTTGTCAACACATGCTGAACCCCTTCTTTCATTCTTTATGCTTGAATTGTTAGTTGCCTGGAAATGGTGTAGAGGTTCAACCACAAGTGAAAACTCCAAGTACAGTTAAAAATAGAATTCCAATAGTTATATAAATACACCAACTTTAAGAAATGTTGTTGGCATACATGATCTTTTTAAATATAGAGGTTTCCACATCATAATGTGGATTTTGGGGGGATAAATCTATTCCTGCCTGGAAAAAGCTTCTTTTTGGTCAATAGAGGGCGCTGTTTTTCTTATGTTTTTCTTTATGTCAAAAAATGTGACATTTTATCCGTGAATTACACATTAATGTGAAACATTTGAGCGTGGGAACAATTCGATTCTTGCTAAGACACATATAATCTACAACTTGGGCTATATTTCGTTCAAACCCCCTCTGGAGAGAACAAGAGTTGTTTTCTAGAAGGATTTCAGAGCCACGGCCCATAGTCTACAAGCCTCACCCGCCACACACCGATCCCTCCGACACTGAGGACGACTCATTAGGCCTGCCAGCACCACCACCAGTCATCCAGACGCCTCCTCCCCCAACAACCTTCCACCCAGACCCACCTCAGCGCCCGGCAGCCGCTGGCCCTGTCCCCCGAGCTCTTCGGGCCCTCCTGCCTCACAATGCCCCTGGACACAAGGAGCATCCCCTCCCTGCCACAGCACCCCTCCCTTCGGCCCCCACCCCCGACATGCACACCTCTCCCGTGCGTCGTTCAACTCGTCAGACCAGCCCTTCAGCCTGACAGTCTATTGAGAATTGGTTACAGCATTACTGAACCACCAGTTCTCTAGTTCCTCCGCGTTCCGTTCCTCCACCGAGTTGTGTTCATTTGTTGCTGTTTACCATATCAGTCTCGTTGTCGCTTCCCTCCAACGACTTGGGGGGGGGGGGCATAGAGAACTATGACTCTTATGCTTCTTATTAACCTTTAAGTTGCCCTGTTCTTTATTCATTTTCAGATACTGTCAGCATTGCTTTAGTAAGTTAGACAGCAAATAGTATTATACTTATTTACAGAGGAATTCAAAGACTGACAAAAATTAACAACGCAATAGACTAGTATTATTAGTTTAAATAATTACAAACTTTGCAAACTTGTTTACTTTGAAATAGCCAATAATACTGTGTCATTGAATTGTAATAGTGTGGTTAACGTTGGGGGCGCTGTAATCATAAGTTTATCAATTTTTTTTAAGACGTAGCTCTTCGCGTAAACACTGCTTAATTAAGTTTGCCTCTTTTCGAAGGGAAATTCCCATGTATGAGCTACAACAATAGTAATCTGTCGCCGTAAGAGTAAAGTCGTCCTAAATAATCATTGTGATCTAAGATGAAGTAGGTAGTGTACGTTCTGGCTTTCACAGTGCAGTAAGTTTGCTTGATCATCAGTTCATCATCAACTGAGGTATTCCAGGATTTGGATATTAACGGATTTGCTCAATCAATGCGTGCTTATTCTCTAATCTGGAAATCGAAAGGTAACATTTTCTTTATGATAATATTCTTTAGTACTTGTACTATTCTGAACAGAGTTTAGGGTGTACAATGCTTGGCTGTAAATAAGCTAGAAAAATTGTCATGGTGTCAGTTCGACAGTTATGGAAATTAATGTATAATACTTCTTCCAATGTTGTATCAATTTAGGAAGGGGTAGCAGGTACGGATCAAGGGGGGGGGGGTGGGTGGCAGGGGGCCCGTGCCCCCGGTTAAAATTAATTTTTTTTTTTTAAACTATATGTCTGCTTAAAAATTAGCCACAAGTGTGTTTGGTGTCTTTTCCCCCAGCGGCAGGATGTATTTCTTTTTCTTCCTATGACTATCAAATTTGTTTCTTCCGGCAAAATGAATCTTTCATGATAATTCCTTAGATTTGAACGATAACATTAAGCGTTTGAAACCTAACGTGCCAATTTGTCCTGGATAAAATATATTTCATGTCGTTCTGGCATTCAAGTGTAAAGACTACACTGAGCTTGAACTATATTTTTTAAATGATAGAATATGCATAAGACCAGATATTGCAGCGACCAAATCCAAACGCGAGATTTGTGGAATTAAAAATTTTTTTTGAGTTAAGTTCAGAAGACTCGGTTTCAGGCGCACAGAGGCTTGATTTTTCACCCCTCAAAATGCCAATAGCTCAGAACTTCCGGGGGCTTCACCCCCTGGACCCCCAGCGGAGCCTCACCCCTGGATGTTACAAAAAATTTCCAGTAAACTTAGAAGATTTTTATGGATCTGATTTCAATTAAGAGTGTTTCTATTTCTCTGTTTTAGGCATATGGAGGCTTGATTTTTCACCCCTCAAAAAACCAAAAGCTTAGAGCTTCCGGGGGCTTCCGGAAGTTTGAGCTTAAAAATAGCGGGCTGAAAAAAAAAACCTAAATATTCGTCCGATATGGCGGTCGTTTCTTTTTTCCCCAATGCATTTAACACTATCACATGAAACATCACTACCACTTTCTAGGGGGAAAAAAAATCGAAACGCGTCTAAATTTTGTTGAAAAAGAAGGGAAAAAACACCTGTAAAAATCACTTGACGAGGTTTAAACAAACGGTTGCCATGTGAAAACCTGGGATCCGAGGCTCCCAAAACATCACTCACAGACACAATGAAGATCTTTTTTGAAGGTACTTTAACTAAAGGGAAACTAAGTATATTTGGGTTTGGTGGGAGGGGATAGAGTTTGTTGTTTACATTAAATTAGCTGATGATAGATCGATTACATTGTGTTGTGCTGCAGAACTCATCTAAACGCAATGGTTAAATTATGTAGGCCTATGTGTTTCAATGGGTGTGTACAAACGAATGTTTTTTTTTGTTGGTACTGTATTCGTGTTAATGGGGACTACCGCTTACAATGAAGAGATTAAAAACAAACAAAAAACAAATATCAACTCTGAAAATTGAAAAACCTGATGACCAACTCATCCACGTTTAATGGGGTGGCAGCAGGTATCGCACCTTAGGCCGCAGCATTCGCGAACGGACACCAACCCTCAGAAATCTGGGAACAATTCATGCATGTTATGAATAGTTTTTCAGATTCGAATGTTGTTTGTTGATTTCTAACCAACGGGGGCATTTGCGAGGAAATATCTTCGCAGGATGCATGTAGGCGTTCAGATAGAAATTACCCATTTTTTCAGGGTCACTACCAAACGATGAAATTACCTTTAAAACAGAATTACAAATGAAATTTGCCTTCCAAGAGAAGCGGAACTAAAAACATTATCTTTGGAATATAATATCCTAATTTGCTGTGATGGTGAAAGTCAGTACGTGCCTGCCATGATATAACCAACAGGTTAACAAGTCATCATAATGAAGTGAAACTAAACAAAAGACTGTGCCATGATTCTGTCTTATTTGACGACAGCAATGAAAATAAGCAATGACGCTGTCGGGAGACTTATTGAACAACACAAGAAGAAGGTAGGCCCAATGCACTTTCCCACAAACTAATGTTTTATCTGACCATAGAGAATGGACAGATCTGACGTTATCAACATAGATAACTGTCCTTTGATGTACTCACTAATGGCTTGGGTCAAGATAAAGACAAACAAAAGCGTGAAAAAATATACATCCCAACAATGAAACACCCCCCCTCCAAAAAAACCACAAAAAACATAAAGAAACAAACAATGAAACAAAAACAAAAAAACTACCCCCCCCGAAAAAAAAAATAAATAAGAATAAAAAAATTAAAAACACAGAAATAAATAAAGAAAGAAAGGAACAAGAACCCGAACAAACAAACAAAACAAACACATCCATCGTTTTCCTTTGTGGTAGAATTCGTGGACCTGATGTTCCTTTTTCTTGATAGTGCTCGGATTGAATGTCTCTGCAAACTGACCAACCCATGCACCCATCAACCCACCCACAAACCAACTCACCCACCCATCCACCCATCCACCAACCAACCCACCCACCCAATTACCAACCCAGAAACCAAGCAAGCAAGCAAGCAGCAAGCAAGCAAGCAACCAACCAACCAACCAACCAACCGACCAACCCACGACCAACCAACCGACCAACCGACAACCAACCAATCGACCAACCCCAAACCCACCAACCCGCCCACAACATCTATTTTTCCTTTGTGATAGAAATCGTAGACCTGATGTTCCTTTTTGTTCCAAGTGCTCGTTTGATAGTCGCTGCAAACTGACCAACCACATCCAACCACACAATCACCAACCCCAACAAACACCAACCACCCACCAACACAATAATCCAAACAACCCACTAACCACCACCCACCTAACCCACCAACTAAACAACCAACCACCAACCAACCACCAAACTAACCAACCAACCCACCAACCAACCAACCCACCAACCAACCAACCAACCAACCAACCAACCAACGAACCAACCGACCAACCGACCAACCAGCCAACCAGCCAACCAACCAACCAAACAACCAACCCACCCACCAACCAACCAACCAACCAACCGACCAACCCCCAAAACCCACCAACCCGCCCACAACATCTATTTTTTCCTTTGTGATAGAAATCGTAGACCTGATGTTCCTTTTTGTTCCAAGTGCTCGTTTGATAGTCGCTGCAAACTGACCAACCCATCCACCCATCACCCACTAACCACAACCAACCAACCAACCAACCAACCAACCAACCAAACTAACCAACCAACCCACCAACCAATAAACCAACCAACCCACTAACCCACCCACCCACTAACCCACCAACTAAACAACCAACCACCAAACCAACCACCAAACCAACCAACCAACCCACCAACCAACCAACCCACCAACCAACCAACCAACCAACCAACCAACCAACCGACCAACCAACCAACCGACCAACCGACCAACCAGCCAACCAACAACCAACGACACCAACCCACCAACCATAAAATTAGTACGTCAATGATTTATATAAATATTTATATATAAAATTGGTAGGGTAGATGGCCTTAGCTCTCGATCCCTGTTCGGGTTCTTGTTCCTTTCGTTATTTATTTATTTCTGTGTTTGTCATTTTTTCGGGGGGGGGGTGTTTGTTTTGTTTGTTTCATTGTTTGTTTCTTTGTGTTTTTTGTTTTGGTTTTGTTTTTGTTTTTTTGAGGGGGGGGGGGTGTTTCTTTGTTGGGATGTATATTTTTTTCACGCTTATATATTTATATATAAATATATCTGTAACACAAACAAACAAACAAACAAACAAACAAACCAGCCAACCAACCAACCAACCAACCAGCCAACCAACAACCAACGAAACCAACCCACCAACCATAAAATTAATACGTCAATGATTTATATAAATATTTATATATAAAATTTGTAGGGTAGATGGCATTAGCTCTCGATCCCTGTTCGGGTTCCTGTTCCTTTCGTTATTTATTTATTTCTGTGTTTGTCATTTTTTTATAAATTTTTATTTTATTTATTTATTTTATTTTTTTTGGGGGGGGGGTGTTTGTTTTGTTTGTTTCATTGTTTGTTTCTTTATGTTTTTTGTTTTTGTTTTGTTTTTGTTTTTGGAGGGGGGTGTTTCTTTGTTGGGATGTATATTTTTTTCACGCTTATATATTTATATATAAATATATCTGTAACACAAAATACCAAAAGGAACTAAAGGCTAAAAAAGAAAAGGAATCAAAGATAAATGTTAATAAATAGTACTCAGAAGCGGAACATCAACAATATAAAAAAAAAAAAAAGTTATATCAAATAAGGAAGTGTCAATTTCACTTTCGTCAACGAATTTTAGAGTCATAAGTTCATTGAGAACAAGTAAAGTAAACGATCAAAATGACACAGAACAACCGAAGAACTTTGGGCTTTAAACTTTAAATAATTGTAATTTAGAACTAGAGAGGGACTCCATTTCCTGTAACACTTAGGTAATTCATTAACTAAAAAATCATTAACAATGGATCATTATTATATCAATACCGATTACCATCGATATTGGAAACCACCTGTACTGCTATTATTCTAGCATAACCCAAAGAATTGCCACCTGAGTTGATCTTACTCGTTGGAACAACACTGATCGATTTTGTGCACAAGTGAAACGCTTCCTGTACTAAAAACATTCCTATCTCATCGTCATATTATGTTGGTATGCATGATGGTTTGGATGTCGCTGCAACATGGACGATTGCAATTAATGCTCTCTTTTATTTTAGCTAATGAAGTTGGAATTTAAACAACTTATAAAACGTCAAGTTACCCACATTTAAGAGGATTTAAGGTTATACAAAACTCTGGTTTGAAAGACGATACTTTTTAAATTAGTGTCAGTCTGTGAACCGGATTTTTTTCTTTTCTTATGTCTTCATTTAATAGCTGTTCTGAACTATAAATCTAACCGGGTATGGATTCTGTCGAGATAACTATAACTAAAAATATTTAATAATAATAATAATAATAATAATGTATTTCTCCCTAAACCTCATCGAGTTAACATTATTTGAGCTTTCTTAACGGCATTGTTATGTCCTTGAGCATTATCAGAAGCAGAAAGATCATAGCTTATGCCTTGACTTAATTTTTAGGTGACATTTTGTATTAAATACAATTCATATTTAATTATAAGTGAATATTTAATTAGTCAACCTTGTTCGTATGCTATTTAAAGAAGCATACGTCACATTATCAAACTGTTTTTCAGTTAAAGACTTGTTTTGTGTTGTAGATGTGAATCGTGGTACATCGATGGTGCACCCAGAATTATGTTCTAAGGGGGCTCGAAGAATTGTACTGGGTGGGGCTCACTGTGGTACACCTGTATCTGCCACGTCATTGTGACATCATGTTAGCGCGTTTTAAATAATGTGTACAAAACACATGGCTCTAAGAGTGCAAATATTATTAGACTGGTCAAGAAGCACACGAAATAAGTTAAATGTAAGAGAGCTTTTAATATTATATCATGTTCCAGGTCATTACAAGTAATCAAAGTACCACTATTTAATAATTGGTAAATCTTGGCATTGTGGCTTAAACAAAATGCTAATCATAGACTTCATCTAGTCACGTTTTCGTCAGTGATAGACCCTCTGTATGGTTTATGCACTACGCCGTGGACCCATACAAGAATGCGACTTGATTGAGTTTGAAGATTGTCACGAGATATTTTACCTCGTTATTGTATTCCCAGAGCGGTGGCAGACCAACAGTTTTTGTGCAACCCAATGTCTCTGTGTATGACCAATATAATTATGTAATTCCTGCGAATAATCAGGGTTTTTGCACAAGGCCATGATATGGGGATAAGTTACATACTATCGTGTAGCCTACCTTTTACAACATCTTAGTTACACAAACACATGTTTTGTCATTGTGACGTATAGCACGGTGTCAAACCTATTCAAAAGTTATTACTGAAAAAGAAGAAAACAATTTTCTGAACCACATGTCATAGAGTCATGATGATTGTGCCACCTTGTAGCTAAAACGAGACGGTTTATTCCAAAACATGACCACACATTGACCTTTTCTTCCGGTTCAAATAGGAAGTCAAAAAGAATCATATTTGAACACACAAGCCATAAAAAAAAGTAGAAAACAAAAGTGTTGTCCGTGTATGGACTCATAATTGAAACGTAAATTTTCTAAAAATAGACTGAATGACATCATTTAATGTCACAGCACCCTCTATTCGAAATGTTATACAAATCCACACTTTAAATTAATCTCCTGAACCGCATGATATAAAGTCTTAATGTTTTTTTTCTGGCTCATAACCACAAGTGAACGTTTATCTACTAACAATATCATACTCGATCTCTCCTTCCTGTCCAAAAAGGAACTTCAAATAATAAAAAAGAAAGAGAAGAAAAGAGAGAGATAGAGAGAGAGGGGGAGAGGTAAACACAATTTTACAGGAATGGCTTGACACCAAATAAACCACGCTTTGTTTAATTGATATAGACTCCTAACGTTTGTGGTTTTTCTGGTTCATAACCCAAGTGAATGTTTATATACCCACAAGATCATACTCGAGCTCTTCTTTCTGTCAAAAAAGGAACTTCCTATAAAAAACCAAGAGAGAAAAAAGGAGATGTAAAAAATAAGTAATAATAACACTTTGTTTAACTGTCTCTTCGTATGAAATCATCAGTGCGATCAAACACTTCCTTTGTTCATTTTTTCATAATTCCCGGTTAATGCAAAATCGAAATTTTAACCAGTTCTGAGTCAGCCTACGCAGAAATTGGTCCACCCCCCCCCCTCCCCTCCAGACCCGGAATCCAGAATTGACCCTGTTATCCGGGTGAATAGATAAATAAAGACATCTTCAAAATAGAGAAACTAAAAAGTGCTATACAGTAAAATCCACATGTGAAAGTTTCAGCTGCATATAAACACAGTGTCTATATTTTTAAACTGTAGTTCAACACACAGATTGTGACGTCAAACCGGAACAATTTATTCTTAGATACTTATCCAAATCAAATTATCTTGCTGAGGCGACGAAATAAAAATAAGGCTTTTTTGTTTCAGTAAAGTCATCTAGGTTAAATATTAATTTGTCAAGTCGATTTATTCCTGCCATTAAATGAGTGTACTTGGCAATTTGCTTTATCTCTTCGTCTAATTAATGTGTGAAGCTCGTAAGTTTCAAACTGAAAGCTTATTTAAAGACACTGGACACTATTGGTAATTGTCAAAGACCAGTCTTCCACTTGGTGTATCTCAACATATGGATAAATAACAAACCTGTAAAAACTTGAGCTCAATTGGTCGTCGAAGTTGCGAGATAACTATGAAAGAAAAAACACCCTTGTCACACGAAGTTGTGTGCTTTCAGATGGTTGATTTCGAGACCTCAAATTCTAATTATGAGGTCTCGAAATCAAATTCGTGGAAAATTACTTCTTTCTCAAAAACTATGTCACTTTAGAGAGGGCCGTTTCTCACAATGTTTTATACTGTCAACCTCTCCCCGATTACTCGTTACCAAGTAAGGTTTTATGCTAATAATTATTTTGAGTAATTACCAATAGTGTCCACTGCCTTTAAGTTTACGGATATTACACATCTACCAGAGAAATATTACCCATTTAAAAAATTAACTAAAATAAAGAATCCGATTATCCGTTACAATTTTTGTATTCCTCACGCTCACCTATCAAACACCAAAGAGGTAACATATTTTGTTTTGAACAAAAATAATAAATTAACTAAAATAAAGAATCCGATTATCCATTACAATTTTTGTATTCTTCATGCTCACCTATCAAACACCAAAAGAGGTAAAATATTTTGTTTTTAACAAAAATATAATTAAAGTTAAATGGAAACACTTACCCAAACCATTCAATTTGTTACTTTTCAGACAATGATATTCGAAAGGTATGGACAGTTTATTTTTACTTGCAGATTAATTTTATCATTATTATTATTTTTTTTCTTTCACAAAATAGCATTAGAAATCGGATAGAATTGTCATGACCGAACTAAATCCTTTCCCTCCTTAGGTCGCACAGCTGCAGTAAGCAAAATGAATTATCTGTTTTGTGATTTTTGTTTTAGTGTTACTTCCTTCCTTCCGTTGTTCGACGAGACTACGTTGGGCATCATGATTCGTTTATACCAGCTGAAGTGGCAACAGGCCATGAAGGTTCTTGTACTTCTGCTTACTTTCAAATTGACACTAGCAGGTGAGTTTACACAACCTTTACCGATAACATTACACACGCATAAAAGGTGTGGAGTTACCCGTGATAATACAACTCAATACAATTCTATAGGAATACTGTTATTATTAATAGATGTGTGCAAGCAAGGCACGAGATAAGACCAAAGCGTGACCACGAAATTTGATTTTGCTGGTATTTGATAAATGCATCCTAGAAAGGTTTTTGAAGAACAAGCGAAGAAAAAGAGTACCCTTTGGGGGGGGGGGGCAACGAAGTATGCTCCCAGTTAAAATTTTGTTGGAAATGAGACGATGGGAGATTCGTTTTCTTTGTTTGTGTAAAGCTTGCGTAATCTCATCTTGATTAAAGCCCTTTCCTTAAAAGACAAAATTGTGTACCCGACTGTTGTTCCTGTATTAGTTTAAACAGGATTTACAAGTTATGTTCATCCTTTTTGGGGGTGAGCTTCCTTTGGTTGAATTTTACAATCTAGCCTGATTTATTTTGGCCTTTATGTTTTTTTTTGTCTTTTGAAGGCCAACAGAGTTGGTAGTGAATAGGTTGTTTAGAGAATCATTCACATTTATCAAATTGGGCGCGTTTGAGATTCAGAATTCAAGGCCTTATCAGCCCGGATATATGCCTCAAGCCTTCTTGTATCTGGTCCAAAAACACACCATGGCCTTTGTCAAATTGCTTTATGACAATGTTTTGATTGTTCTTGAGGCCTGTGAGTGTAATCCGTTCTGCTTTGGTGATATTCGATGCCACACTTCCTGTTTTGGAAATTTCCTCCGTTGAACCTTTTCTGTAAAATTATAAGTTTGTATTAAAAGTAATAGGGGTGTCTATTTTTCACTGGCAGGGCACGCGAAAACGATAAAGTTTACCAAATTAAGATTCCCCCTTCCATTGAAACTCGTTTAGTCTCATTTTTTGAGGAGCATTTTTTATGGCGTAGGACCGTTGTCTTTCTTGTTTTGTGTGGGTATTGGGATGAAGTTCAAACCTCTTCCTAGAGCAATCGTTTACATCACGTCAAAAATAATTTAGAGTCAGACAGATTTTAAGCTGAAATTTGAGTAGTCCTGTCATGAGTGAAAATCTAAAAAAGGGGACACGGATTATGCTATGTAGATTACAAAAAGGACAATAGGTCGAGGTTGAGGTAGAGTTAAAGGTAGCGTAAGATAAAGTGAGAGGTAAAATTAGAGGTGGAGGTAGAAGTAGAGGTAGCTGTATAAGTAGAGGTAAAGTAGAATAAGAGGTAGAGCTAGAGGTATCGTTAGAGGTAGAGGTAGAGGCAGAGGTAGAAATGGAGGTAGAAGTAAAGGCAGGGTATGAGGTAGAGGTAGAGGTAGAGGTAGAAGTAGGTGTAGAGGTAGATATAGAGGTAGATGTAGAGGTAGATGTTGAGGTAGAAGTGGATGTAGAAGTAAGGGCAGAGTAAGAGGTATAGGTGAGGTAGAGGTAGAGGTAGATGTAGATATAGAGGTAGAGGAAATGTTAGAGGTAGAGATAGAGGTAGATATAGAGATAGATGTACACTTAGATGTAGAAGTAGAGGTAGAGTAAGAGGTATATAGGTAGAGGTACAGTTAGATAGAGGTGGGATAGCGGTATATGTAGAGTTAGAGGTACTGGTAGATGTAGAGTTAAAGGTGAAGGTAGAATAAGTGGTAGAGGTATACATAGTAAGAGGTGGAGGTAGAGGTAGAGGTGGAGAGATAATGGTTTAGATGTAGAGATTGAGGTAGAGTTGAGGTAGAGGTAGATATAGAGGTAGAAGTAAAGGTAAGGCTGACGTAGAAGTAAAGGTAGAGTAAGAGGTAGAGGTATACGTAAAGGTAGAGTAAGAGGAATAGGTAGAAGCAAGTGTATAGTAATATGTATAGAGATAGCAGTAGGGGTAGAGTAACAGGTAGAGGTAGATGTATATGTAGAGTTAGAGGTAGAAGGAGAAGTAGAAGGGGAGACAGAGGAAGAGATAGAAATGAGGTTTTAGGTAGAGGTAGATGTAGTGGTAGAGGTAGAGGGAGTGGTAGAGGTAATGTAGAAGTAGAGGTAGAGGTAGATGTAGTGGTAGAGGTAGAGGTGAAGATAAAGTGGTAGAGTTAAATGTAGAGCAGGATGTAAATAAACAGAAGTGGAGTTAGGGGTAGACAAAGAGGTAGGTGTAGAGGTAGAGGTAGCGGTGGAGACATAGTGATATAGATGTAGAGATAGAGGTAGAGGTGGGGATAGCGGTAGATGTAGAGATAGAGGTTGGGGTAGAAGTAGAGGTAGAGGTAGAGTTAGATGTAGATGGAGAAGTAGAAGGGGAGATAGAGAAAGAGGTTGAATTGAGGTAGAGGTAGATGTATAGGTAGAATTAGAGGTAATGGGAAAAGTATGGGAGAGATAAAGGAATATGCATAAAGAGGTATAGGTATAGTGGTAGATGTAGAGGTAGAGGTACAGGGAGTGCTAGAGGTAGAGGTGAGGTAGAAGTAGATGTGAAGATACAGAGGCAGAGGTTGGGACAGTGTTAGATATGGCGAAGGTTCCAATATTAACCACCAATTATTATTAAAAAGTGACGTCTTCTATTGTCTATGCAGCCCATGCTTTTAACATGTATTGTATATTAATGTGTGCAGGTGATTTTGCATTGATCGCTGATATTTCCAATCAAACTATTTATGCGGGAACCATGGGCCAGGCACTTGTCGATTTGGCACCTCTACCACTAAGTGGTATAAAAAGTCCAATCGCAGTTGACTACGACCCCGTGATGGAAATGGTTTACTGGACTGACGTTCAAGGCATACCAACTCCAAAGATATCCAGAGCTCATCTTAACGGCAGCAATCAAAGGACACTCGTTGAAAACCTTAGAGGTAAGATTATTAAGTATGAAATCTAATGTTAAAATGATATTTCGTTCCCTCGAAATATTATTTCGTTCCCTAGAAATTGTTATTTCGAGGGGACGAAATGGATTATTTCTAACAAAATAATTAATTTATTTCGTTCCCTCGAAATCATTTCGTTACCAAATAACCCTAACGTACGGACCCCCTAAAGGGACAGGTAAAAAAAAAAAAAAAATGAAAAGGTTAAACAAAAAATCAAATATTATTTCGATCCCTCGAAGTATTATTTCGTTACCTCGAATTAGTATTTCGTTCCTCGAAATATTATTTCGTTCCCTCGAAATCATTTCGTTCCCTCGAAATGTTAATTAGGGATATATATTTTTTGTTTACCTTTTCAATTGTTTTTTTTTTACCTGTACCTTTAGAGGCTCCGTAGGATCCTATGTATAGCAGCAACCAGATTACCTGCAGCCGATCAGTTGTATCAGGGCTTTTAACAAACATCCATATTTGTTTTTTATCATTTGTAAATAGAGTTTTAATTATCTTCCCCCATTAGTGCCAGACGGATTGACTCTGGACACCACCTCTCGCATGATGTATTGGACGGATATGGTTTTTATGCACATCATGCGAGCTACAATGGATGGAGAAAACAAAGAAGTTATCGTTGAGAATATTGGATCTCCCAGAGCCATCGTTGCCCATCATCTATCAGGGTAAGAATAACAGTAGCTTTGTTTCCCGATGGTTGAAAAGCTGCTTACCTACCTATGGCGTTAATTGTGTTTTCACTTATTGTTTCACAACCGGTAAGACTGCCACTAGAGGGTAAAGAACCGCTACCAGACGATGGACAACAAGCATAACAAATAGATATTAAGTGTTCATCAAAAAAGAGAAGAAAGCAAGGTTGTGGATGAAGGAAAAACTAAATCTCGCTCATAAAGTTACAAACATTATTTGAGTCAATAGTTGTTTCTACAAGCGCAGTGCGCGATCCAGATTGTCGGCTGGGAGTGGAAGGGGAGTCGTGATGGCGCCCCTTACTGGCCAATCGGTCCCGTTACATTGCCCCCTCCTAGGACCCTGCTTATCCCAGAAGCAGGCAGCGAGGGGCCATCGCTCGCCAGCGAAGCAACCCCTTCACAAAGGCAAGAACAAGGAGCCAAAACGGGGAACTACGGGGGCGTCGGATGTGGCGGCGGGCCCCGCTGTGTCTCCGTCTGCCTGAAGAGCTGCTCCCAAAATTGGGCGGGGACTCCGTCAGGAAAGCGGGGCAGTGGGGGTGCTCCGGGCGGCAGCAGTCCTCCAAGGGAAGGTTGGTGGGCGACAGAGGGATCGACGAAATACTGCCCGTACTGCTGGCCATCGTAGGTCTGCAGTAACCTCCCGGGGACCTCGTAGGTATGAGTCACCCTGGAGCGGAAGAGTCGGTGCCCCTCCCGGTCGATCCCAACGCCCACCTGTTCCAGGCGCCGTTCGTCCCTGTGATGCTTGCAGAGGGGCTCCTCCATGGTGGTAGCGGCGTCGCAGGTGGTTCCCGTCGCCCGGATGGTCCCCGCCGTGGTGACTGACCAACGGGCTACGTTGGGGAAGGTAATGACGGAGCCCTCGGGGACACCAAGCGTCAGGCCGTGGCCCAGGGGCAGGGTTTCAGGGGAGGTTTGTCGGGCGGCGTCCTCCGTTTGGGTGTAACCGTCTGTCCGGATGGGTGATGCGGTGAAGCGGCTGGCCTCACCTCCCCGTCCAGCCGGAGGCCTACGTCGGCCACGCCCTCGGTTCCACCGGAGGGGACTCTCCTCGGGACCACCCTCCGCCGCTGAGGGAGATGGCGCCAGCGGCCGCTCCGAGTGGAGCCGGTGTCACAGGGAATTCGGTCCCCCTGCACAACGGTCCGGGGGGACAGATCCCCTGGAATGTGTCCCCCGGCTAGGGTTTTCTGTCCGCCAGGGGAATTTGTCCCCCTCTGATTTTAGAATGAAATTCAATGTAGTTATAATTTTTATATCCTTATTTGTTTCAATTCCTCTGTGAGACTCTTGTAATTTAGACAATAAAATAAGAGATTGTTGCTCCTTTTCATTCAAAATGCACCAATTTTGGGGAACTATTAGTGTAGTGTAGGCTGCCTGTGTAGATGTGCGCAGTAGTATTATTCCGAATGCCTACTTTTGGAATCAAGTCGGTATTTTGGGACGGCCGACTGGAACTACTTTTAGTTGTGTACCCTACGTCCGCTTCTTTTCATGTGTCGCGAACGAAAAGATCGTAAAATAATATTGAAAATAATTATTCTCATGGTATAAAAGCTGCAACTTTAAATTATTTTACAGGCCCACGTTGATACATTAGTACACCTCTTCGAATAGAATTTGTTTTACTGCATACAAAGTGGCTGTTTTAAGGGTGAAAAGGTGTGTCAAACCTACCGAAAATGTCCCACTGAAATTCCGTCGGTGGACGCTCATGCCTGGGGGACACAATCTCCGTTGGGGGACATAATCTCCGTTGAGCACGGCGGACAGAATAACCTAACAAGAGACAGTTTATCCCAAGAGATACTGTCTCGGGGAACAGATTCATCGGGGGACAGAATCTCCGTCCACACCGGCCTGCCTCGTCCAGTCTGACCTCTGCGGAGAGGGGGTCACTCAGCTCCGGTGGAGGTGGTGTCCCCGGCCGTTGTGTGTTGTTGCTTTCGGCCCATTGCCGAGGATGACTGACCGGCGATGGTTGCCTGGTAAGACTTGATGGGGGTGGAGATGGGGATCTATCCGACTTGTCAAAATCCCCCTCCTGACGGTCCAGATGGTGTCGGGTTGGACGGAAACATTTGAAGGCGCTCCGAGTGGTCGCAGCCCCCCTTCTTCTCCGTCCGCCCCTCATACAGCTCTGTGTCACATCCAACTCGTCCTCTGCCACGCTGACTCTGCCCACCAGTCCCGGGCGAGAGGCGCAGTGCCTCACATGCAGGGGGATCATTTGAAGCCTGAGGAAAGCCTGCTCACACCCATAGGGGCACCTGAACTGCTTTACCTGGTACAGTTCAGGGCAGCTCCACTGCTGGTGTCGTCTCAGGTTTGCCGCCTGGCTAAACTCCTGGTTGCAATGTTTACAGCGGGGGAGCGGCATCCTGCAATTGGGGAGAGAAAGGTTGTCATTGGTAATGGTAGAGCAGAACCGGCTGGGTCGGTGGATTTTTCGTCCCCGCCTCGTCAATACTACTGGGGTCTGTCCCGAGGGGACGTGAACCCTTTCCCGTTCCCCGGCCTTCATGTATAGATGGTGGTTTAATCTGCTACATCTAACAAAATATACCTTAAAAAAGAAGACCCACGGGCGTCGGAAAGAAACTCATTTTCCAGACGTCTTTTCGTTTGCAAGGTATGGCCTAACAGAGAAACATTGTCGCTTTGTAGTTTACATTATAGTGCGTAAATCTTGTACATTTTATAACACCCCTTCCTTTGATTCTATCTGTTGATTGGCCGAGAGCGTGTCACATGGTGTTGTGTATTTTTACTATTGTACATGTTCACCGACCAAACGAACTATTCGACGAACTATTCAACGATAGCCTAGCAACCGATGTACTAGTGCATGGATACCCTGGGGTCGATTTCACAACAAAACTCTTCCTAACTTGAGACTAGTCCTAGGCAATGCTAAGAGATAGGACTAGTCCCAAGTTAGGACCAGTACTTAGGGCTAGTCCTATCTCTTAGCATTGCCTAGGACTAGTCCTAAGTTAGGAAGAGTTTTGTGAAATCGACCCCTGGTACCCTGACTACATTGACTTCAAACAATGATTTAAACGAGCTGCTTGACAACCTCGAACCCGGTGTAATGAACAAAATATGTGCATTTTAAATACGGTTTAGAGAACGAACGTAACAGTTAAAGTATTCAGATAGAATCAAAGGAAGAGGTGTTATAATATACAAATATAACATGGTTTGAGGGTGAACAGTCGATATTAGCTCCCCGAGGTATTGGAAGTTGACAAACTAGTTCCCGAGGCGAAGCCGAGAGAACTAGTTTGTCAACTTCCAATACCGAGGGAGCTATTATCGACTGATCAACCGAAATAAACCATGTTATATTTGTTTTACTATACCTCATACATATTTAGTAACCGGTACAGTATTATGACCAAGGGGAAAATGACGACTGTGAAATGATAAATTGCATCCAAGTTTTTCATGTGTTGGATGTCGCTAGAGCGATGTTCGCGCATGCGAACAACACCCGGTGAACAGTTCCACGATCGTAAAGCGCATGACAAGTAGACTGTCGCCCGGGCTGTCCGGGCGACAGTCTACTTGTCATGCGCATTTACCATGACCCGTGAATACTCGCGTGCGCGCTTGGTAAACAGCAAATATAGCGTCTGGCAAGTGATGTTGAATGGACCAGTGAGAATTCGACTCTCGGTCATGAATATGTATGAGGTATAGTAAAAAAAAATATATTGACTGCTTTGTCTCGTGGCGTAGTAAAACTAGTCACTCGAGGTGATTCCTGGAGCCGCCTAAGATAGAGCTGCTCCTGGGATCACCTCGAGTGACTAGTTTACTACGCCACTCGAAGCACTCAATATTTGTCTACTATAGACTGTGCAAGTCTCGAGCGTATCGGAACGAGAAAACACGTCAAACGAAGAACATTTATTTTTTCTAAAATCAAATCTGTGTTTTAAATTATATCTAATGACAAAATCTAAACAAAAAAATAACCTTTACAATTTTTATAAAATAGGTTTTACAAAGGTATTTGATCTTAACTTTCTAGAAACCCCTTACGCGGACGATTCGCGAAGGTCACACCAAATTAACGCTTGGCGCAGTTTATAGAGGACGCTGACACCTCAACATTAATCATAGACTGCAATGAAAAGACCTCGCGTGGCAATGCAGCATCTGGCAATTATCATCGCGCATCCAAAACAAGCGTTTACATAAGTTTTGTTATCGGAGGTGAGCAGTAACCGGAGGCTGAGGCCAAGTTTAATTCTCGGGTTTTCTTCGTTATATTGTTGAATTCATTTTACTTTCATACTTTTTTACCACTAAGTATTCATTCCCAACAACATAGGCTAATTTTCATAGTCATAAACTACGTTAAATTAAAATAATTAACGCAACAAAATCTCGCCCACGTAAAACTCCATATGGTTGGGACCACTATGGTCCCGGAAGTTCGAATGAGCGCGAGACTTGCCCAGTATATAGGGTAAAGCTTTACAGACAGCGCATCGCCGTAAGTAAACATACAGTAGACAAGTCCTCTTGCTTGCAACTTGAGGAGCTACACGAGTTTAGAACTAATAGTCTGAAGATGGCACATTAAAGTGCCCTATATGAGATACACAAGTTTTAGAAAACCGTGGTGGTGAGGGGGGGGGGGGGGACATTTGGTCTAGTGTCCCCAACCCTTCAAAAAGTGTGGGGTGGGGACGTGTCCCTCTGTCCCCCAGGATTGACGCCCATGATTACAAGTGTTCTTCCGGTTGATCCACGGAGGGTCTTAAGTTGTTTACGTTTATGCAGCAGCAGTAATGCTGAACCTAAAACTGTGAGAGGATCAAGTCACGTGAGACCATTCCTCTAACTCTCCCCACCCCATCCCCCGGATCTAGGAATTTCAGAATAATACAGTAACCTCATAAATCAAGCAGCCTAATCCTACCATCAATTAAAAAGTTATAATATTGGCCTACAGT
This sequence comes from Pycnopodia helianthoides, assembly GCA_032158295.1. Classification (NCBI taxonomy): domain Eukaryota; kingdom Metazoa; phylum Echinodermata; class Asteroidea; order Forcipulatida; family Asteriidae; genus Pycnopodia; species Pycnopodia helianthoides. The sequence continues at coordinate 7,105,668 of CM063264.1, read as the reverse complement.
TCAGAAAAGTATTTTCAAAAGTGGTCAAGATTCTCTTGGGTTTTATATTTTTCGAGTTTTTTTTGGTGTGAAATGGCGACAAACACGATTGGGTTTAAATACTTACTTTTGCGGCGTATTTGTGTTATAACGCCCTCATTTGTTGAGTCATTGCATTTTTGAGACTAGAAAAAGGAAGACGAAACTTTCAGACAAAAGCCAATCATAAAAGGGATAATTCACTCCCATGAATGTAACAGTTGGTGAGTAATTAGTACATATAATACTTTCTTCTTCATAGTATGGATTAATGAAGTTTTGGGGCTACTTGGATATAAGATTTATAGAGGGTTTTTGTTGTAAGTCCAGTCACATGTTTTCTTGTGTAAACAGCATGGTTCATGTCATGTATATAGTACTGCAGGGGTTTTGTACAGGTTATAAATGTGCCTTTCTTTCACACGTTTACTGTAGACTAGGAAGAGTCATGCTGCCTTGTGTTGTAAAGGTTGTTGATACTGGTCAAGCGTTTCCATTATTAGGATCTAAGCACTTAATTATTGCTGATTTAACCCTGCAACGATGCACCTGTTTTGGGCCAACGGTATCACGTCATCCTGCCATTGAGGTATGGCAGGGTCATTTGGTAGGTTAAGAGGGTCTGTTCTGCCTTATCTCAATGATTTATGTCTGCTGTCGGCACAAGATCACAAGACCTTCATTCACAAAAGGCCATTGAACCTAGAGCGGTCAGACACAACATGCCTTACCACTAAGCTGTGGTAGTGATCTGTGGCGCACGTGCCGCAGAGATAGGAGTTTGTGCATGAGCTATGGGGAAACATTTTTCCCACCACCCCTCCTGACCAAATTGACGACCCCCGTTGATTGACACCCCTCCAAAAACGTGTGTATTGGTACACTGCAGGATATCACGGAGTATCATGTGGTTGGGATCTACCATTTGAAATGGTTATGTTTTTCTTGATATGTGCCAAAGCACTGTGGTTGGGTGCATCGCTGCAAGGTTTTAAATAGTCTCTTGTCTCAGTTGAAATAGGATAATAGACAAACATGGCATTAGTTATTCGGCTCAGTTCAAGATATAATCACAGTTACTAGTTGATGATTCAAGTAATGTTTGGGATTATTGTTAAGCCCTCTCATGGTTATTGTTGTTGTTGTTGTTGTTGTTGTTGTTGTTGTTGTTGTTACAGTAAATCGCTGACACTGGACCAGTTGAACTTGAAGAATAAACAGCTGAAGTTAAGCAGAAGAACTGTTTGTTAAGACTCCTTGTTAGCGCGTTTGAACTTACCTTATATACCTACCATGTAACAAGTGTTAAGAAGTTACACTTACAGTGTTATTCTTTCCCCAGATACATCTACTGGACGGACTGGGGTGCTTTCCCTAAGATTGAAAGAGCTAATTTAGACGGGGGACATAGGACAACCCTGGTAGAAGGAGATTTGGGCTTCCCAAACGGAATATTCATTGATCACGCAAGTAAAAGTTTTCACTCTGATTTTGTTGTCCCCTTCTTTTAATAAAATTAACAAGAACGGAAGAGAGAGAAATGTGAGGGGGGGGGAGACAGAGAGTAGGAGAGAATACACACACATACAAAAACAAACACCCCAACAAACGAACAAACAAATATCCCAACACCCCAACAAACAAACGAACAACCCTAAAGACCCTGTGTGCAAGCAAGCAAGCAAGCACGAAAGCCAGCAAGCCAAGCAGCCAGCAAGCAACAGCAAGCAAGCAAGCAAGCAAGAAAACAAACAAACAAACAAACAAACAAACAAACAAACAAACAAACAAACAAAAACAAAACAAACAAACAAACAAACAAAACCAACAAACAAACAAACAAAAACAAACAAACAAACAACAACACACAGCCCAACAAATAAATAAACAAACAAACAAACATCCCAACACCTAGCCTTGATTGCAAAGCTGTGTTTGCTTACTATAAAGCTAAAAATGTGCATAACCACAGCCGCACGAATGCGATGCCCGAATGCAATGCAACTCCTGTTCAGGTCCCCCCGACTGTCTTTAAACAGCACACCACGCTCTCACCCAAGGAAGCACACAAACGCTCGTTTCCACAGTCCCCCACACACACCGCTATTGTCCACACACCGCTATCGCCCACAATCCTAGCGCGTGAGCCGTTGGGCTCACAGCCTTGACGATCTTGTACACTTCCGGGTCTTGCGGTTACGGTAATAAGTGCGCTCTTTGCATATCCACTCACCCCCCCCCCCCCATTTTCCACGGATTTGCGAAGAAAAACAATGAAACACATAAGACCCGAAAGTGTACAAGATCGTCAAGGCTGTGAGCCTTACGGCTCACGGGCTAGGATTGTGGGCGATAGCGGTGTGTGGACAATAGCGGTGTGTGTATGGGGCTGTGTACAGGCGCTGTGTGTGTGCATGGTGAGAGTGCGGTGTCCTATTTTTTTTAGAGTCAGTCGGGGGACTGGGGTTGTATGGCATTCGGCCGGCTGAGGTTTTAGTATCCTTGCTCTATGGTTTTAGCTAGAGTACTTGTCTACACAGCCTTGATATCAAGGCTACCCAACACCCCAATAAACATTCAACAAACAAACAGACAAACAAACAAACAAGCACACAAACACTCCAAAAACTATTTCCCCTTATTATTAAGTAATGCGAAAGTTGAAAAAGAAAAACTGCAAAACCCGACCCTATCGCAATGGTACATCGAATCCCGACCTCTTGTTAAAATGTTTTGTATTCATTTCGCCATAGATAACATCATGTATTGGTGCGACGCCAGACTCGACAAAATTGAACGTAGTGATCTACTGGGAAACAATCGACAGCTTGTATACAATTTGACACATTTTGGCATTCCATTCCATCCATTCGATTTGGCAGTTTATAAAGATGAAATATATTGGACTGACTGGCATTATACAGTTCTCATCAGGGTGAATGTCAATGGCTTAGGACTTCAGGTCTATGGACCATCGATATTTGGTAGGGCTGGCGGAATTCACATCCAATTAGGTTTGTTACCCCTACTATATTATTACCCCTACCGTTTTATTGCCTTTACCGTTTTATGGCCTCTATGCATTGACAATAGAGGGAATTTTCAAATGTCTTTGCAAAGCTCAGGAGTTTGACACAGTGTTGCTAAAATACATGCCGCATCCCTCCACCACAACCATTCTCAAATACTGATGAGCTGTTCCGACATAGAGGTCGGAACAGCTATTGTTTTCGCCAGGATTTGTATTTGTTAGCTGTTCCGACATAGTACAGTAGTCGGAACAGCTTTTTTCGGAATAATTTTAATTTGTTTTCCTTCTTCTTATTATTATTAGCTGTTCCGGCATAGTAGTGGTGACCCCACTCTGACCTCTACTTCCAGTACACACAAGAAGCTCTAAAATAAACAAAATATGTCTCCAGCACTTATATCGAAAAGTCATGTATTTTGTGCCTTCTTGTAGTATGTGACATATTCGACATTTGTTCAAAAACATGACCGTTCATTCCAGCAAAACAGGAAGTTCAAATATATAAACAAAGTTAATTTCGTTCAATCGAAATAATGTTTCGTGTTCTCGACATAATATGTTGTGTCCTCCAGCAAATACTTTGTTCCATCAAAATACTATTTTGTCCCCTAAAAATGTTATTTTGTTCGATCGTTGATCAAGACACCAAATTAACATAAACAAATATAAAAACATTTCTCTCTTGTCTTGTGGACAAAACATTGTGTTGCTTGTGTCCAAGCGATGGCGCCGCGGCGTGCAGCACTTGCATGTAAGGATTGGTCTATAATGTATGGAATTATGACGTCACCATTATGTTACAGCCCCCCTATTATGTTAATTGTCAGTGTTTCGTTCGAAGGCATTTGCTGCTTATAAATAAACTTAGTATGAAAACATGCTTCAGTAAAAGTAATATGGTCAGATTTCAAATAAGTTTTATAGTCAGTATCAGAATGAAGATCAGGTTTAGGTTTTTAGGCACAATTAAATTCAAAATAAGGGCCTGTCAAAGGTGATGGGTCTAAGTCAGGCTCGCTTTAAGGTTTGGAGAGTTTATTCACCTTTCCCCCGCACTTATCGTCCTCGTGTTTCAAATGGGTGAGCCTATTTTTTGTAAATCTTTTTTTTTTACTCAAAGGAAGTTAGAATTTATACCAGTAGTTGATTTCAAATCATCAGAAATATCGTACCAGTTTTAAAGGCACATGTCGCCTTGGATTTGGCGATTCAGGCTACAAAAAGCGCTTGTTATGAAATGAAACGGTTGGAAAGATATTTTAGTAAAATATAATGATCCACACAAAATATCCCTCAAAATTGTAAGTTTTCCTTTTTACCGCGGTTGAACACAGTCAACCATTTTTTTGAATAAAAGAATAACAAAATTAATATTGTTTTACAAAATGGCGGACCGCGAGTCCCAAATAAACTGATTCATGAAGAGTAAACTGTTAAGCATAGCAGTAAACATCCCCAATCCTGCAATAGTTTGACACTTGGCACGATGATGACTGTACATGGTCAATTTACTAGTATGATTTTTGTAGCTATTGTAATGTTCATTTTGTGTTATTTAGAACCCGACTATTGTGAAGGGGCCCAGTGTGTGAATGGAGCTACTTGTGTTGACATAATCAATGGATATCGATGTGAGTGCCCTCCCGGATCTACGACGTGTTCTCAAGGTAAGCAGCTGTTAGTATCAGTTAAGGCAGGATAAAGGTCATTTTGAAAAATACAAACTTATTCCAACTCCGTATTTTTTGTGAGACAAAATCAAACGTTTGCACAAAACAACGTACATGAACGTTTGAATGGAAATGTAGGTCAAGTGGTCAAGTTTTGCGTGTAGTGGCCGAGTTGTCAAGTAGAGTGTGGGTTCGACTCCCAGTCTTGACAATTGTGACAGTCCTTTTTTACTTGAGCACTTAACCATTGTGACGGATGCCGATTAACTTAAACTGAAACAGTTGACTCTCTTTGATAACACATTGACATGGTTTAATCTACACACACACAAGAACAAACCAGTAGTGACTGTAAGCATATAATAACATATAACAAACAGTTATTACAAATTATTACAAAATGGCAATTGGTATGATCATGGAAACCATTAATCAGTTTGATTTGAGAGAGGGCGCTGTCACAAAAACTGTCCCCAAGGAATTCCTAAATATAGAGGTCACTTTATCCAAGAATCATTTCCCTTAATAGTCAATGTCCCGTGCGTACATCATTAGAGTGAGTTTTTGATTTAATTTGGTGAAAGGTGATTATTAGGGGATTTGTTATTCCATGTAATTCACGTTTGGATTTTGTTACATGTAAACATTGTTGCCAATACATGTAGGCTATTATTATACCTTAGTTTACGTAAGCCCAATCATTGCTAATAAAGAAATGATTATTGTACATGCCCAACATTTATAATTGATTGCATTTCTCTTTTTTAGAATCATGGGTATATTATGACCAACACTACAGTCCAAAATAGAACAGTCCAGAGTGAAACTATAAATTCACCTTCTTCTCACTACTCGACGATTCCATCCAACCGTAGGTCATACGGTTTTTCGTATATTAAGAATCAGTTATTTGTTATGATGTATTTTTCAATATTTTCGGATCCTGTGATATTTTAGCCGTACATTTAAAAAAAAATTCCGCACGTTCCAAGCACTATAAACATTAACAGTGAGATATAACCAAACATGCTGGGGTGCGCATTTTAACCTAATGGTAATAGACGCGGCCAACAGGGGTTCTGTGGATTCCTGATAGGCCATCTCTTCATTTTTCTTGAAGAGATGGTAAAGACAGTTCATCATATTCAAATGAAAACATACCGGAAAGCCCACTGTTCTAGAAATGTGGCACATGATCGGCATCAAACTATTAAACTGATAAACATATCAGAATCCTACATTGTCACCAAATAGACAATTATAATGACATCTCAAGAAATACTTGAAGATAATTGAACTATCATGGCATCGTAGACATGCTTTAAAATGATGGAAACTACTAAGGCACACGATGGCACATGATCGGCATCAAACTATTAAACTGATAAACATATCAGAATCCTACATTGTCACCAAATAGACAATTATAATGACATCTCAAGAAATACTTGAAGATAATTGAACTATCATGGCATTGTAGACATGCTTAAAAATGATGGAAACTACTAAGGCACACGATGGCACATGATCGGCATCAAACTATTAAACTGATAAACATATCAGAATCCTACATTGTCACCAAATAGACAATTATAATGACATCTCAAGAAATACTTGAAGATAATTGAACTATCATGGCATTGTAGAATGCTTAAAAATGATGGAAACTACTAAGGCACACGATGGCACATGATCGGCATCAAACTATTAAACTGATAAACATATCAGAATCCTACATTGTCACCAAATAGATAATTATAATGACATCTCAAGAAATACTTGAAGATAATTGAACTATCATGGCATCGTAGACATGCTTAAAAATGATGGAAACTACTAAGGCACACGATGGGATTAACGACCATTAGGTACAATAATTTGGTTTTGTTATGTTTTACAGACGCTGGTTGTATGTTTACCCGTGAACCAAGTGATCTTGTGACTACTGTACCAGACAAAGATGTGTACCTACCGGGTGACCATGTGGAGTTTACTTGCCCAAGTGGGTACAGAATCAGTGGCTCTTACCGAACGGTTTTGCAGATCGGATTTGACTTGGTCTGGGGAAGCAACTACGTGCACTGCTGAAGGTATCGGCTCGAAAAAAAATGCTACAAATTATGTCTCTCACTAAGTAAACAAACTTAGAAAATAAGAATCAATATCAACAAATTACCCCGTGCATTCATACTGCAATGGTCTTGAATGAGAACGTGTACATTTTGGTTACATAATGGGTGGCTGATGAAATACGGGGCAAATCTCAACACAGAAATGGAACTTGTGTAATTTCACCATGAAACAGAACCCAGTTATACGTGATGTAAAGAGAAGTGCACTGTTCGCAATAATGTTCATGCTTGGTCGGCAGCAGAATGCACCACATCACCTTTGTAAACAAGATTTTGCAAGTCTATGATCTTGGGTTTTTATCTTCATGATATTAATAACAGTATTGCCTGAAAAAGCGCCCTCTTGTGGATTGACTCTGACATTAAACTTCGATCACAGACTTGGGAATCTTGTTCATCTAATTGCACACATCCTACGGCAAATTAATACAAAAGCGAACGGAACAATCTCATGAGTCAGAATCGCAAAAGCCATAGATAAAATGAATGTTCAAATGGTACCGTGTTGGGGATTAAATAAATATAGCATTGATGCACATTTATTTAAACTGCCGCTGTTCAATAATTCACCTTGCAGGTTTCGATTACTAAAAAAGCAAACAAAAACAAAAAACACACAAAAAACTAGCAAACACAACAGATCGACTTTAGTATCTAAACTCAAAATAAATACAAACGTTGGAGGAAAGTCACTCGAAGAATTCCAATGAAACCGTAGTTAACACGTTTTTTCGTTGAATAGAAGAAATGGGTATTTCATTATGTATTTTTTCAATATTTTTGGATCTGGTGATATTTTAGCTTTACATTTCAAATACAAAGCACTAATAAAAATACCACTGAAATGTAACCGAAAATATTGAGGTGTATTTAACCTATTGGTAATAGACGCGGCCAAAAGGGGTTTGGTGGATTCCTGATTCACCTTCTCTTCATTTTACCTAAAGAGAAGGTAAAGACAGTTAATTTTGTATATGCAAATGGAGACGTACCATTGATCTGGAAATGTGGCTTCTGATCGGCATCAAACCTTCTATCAGATAGACATAAAAGAATCCTTCATTATCAACGAAGAAACATTTTAATGGCATCTCAAGAAATAATTGAAGGTGGTTGAACTAGCACGGCATCGTAGACATGCTTAAAGAGCGGCTCTTAGGTCCTCTGAAATGTTTAGTTTTTATATTTTTCATTCATTATGGAGTCCGGAAGAAATATAAAACAATTCTTTTGAGTCCAATACCTCACAATAAAAATGGGTAAAAACAGGTATTTTCTCCGAAACACTCCCGGCCAATAATTATCTAAAAACGCCAGGTCAAACAAACCACGTGACAAATGACTCGTCACATCATCGGCAGCAAGTTTATTTTCGACATGTTTATGTACGGAGATAACGTAAACACACAACCAAACTTCACAATTAATACTCTTTACATGACGATTCAACAGGCACAAAATGAGCAAGCTAATTTTGAACAGATTTTGATTTTGGGATTTTATTTCTGTTAAAGTAAAGGCGATTCCGCAGCTCGGCTTGATTTTATTACGAGTCGATCTACACGTCAATTACGTTGTACAACTCTAAGATTATGTACAGTACATACACACAGCAATGCACTACACGGTGCTAAGCCTGTTCCGGTTACACGGTTACACGGTTACCCTACAGATCGTCCTGTTACATGTTTACAATTTTACGGTTCTGATAACCGTCGAAAAATTCGCTCGAAGGTTCACTCGAAACGCAGACCACGTTGCGATTACGGTGTACACAACGCACAATCTATGCGACACACAAGCGGTCGAAATGCGATAGCACGATAGTAAACGCGAGTGTGACAGAATACACAACCAGACACCTTGACCAAAGACTTAACGTATCAGCACATGCTCGGGAAAAACGGTTATTGCAATAATCACCTTTGCCGATGAGCGCGCTAAAACCATATACAAAACTGACAGCGCTGGTCCGCACGCACATGGTCAGCAGAGCACAGTTCCTTTCTAATTTTAGCTTGTAATTTACGAACAACTACACACCGTGTAGGCTTCGTTTTACAAAAATGACACAATTTAGGATACCCTGGATGAACAGAAAGATTATTATACTGTTAAATGTAAGATTTGATTTTTCTTGATTTTGGTTTTCCAAGCGAAGAGACGTTTATGTGTGTGTTAAATGCTGACCGTGTGTTTCTAGCTACCGATGACGTCAAGGGGTCAATGCATATCATTTTCATAGATACAAACACACACAAAAAAAAAAAAACGCGCGGAGAGGTGTATTTTCGAATTTATTTATTAATAGCATCTTTGAGCCGTTCTTTACAGTTGATTGAAACTAATAATTAGTCACACATTGAGTTCGATAACCCTTCATTACAATAACTTTGATTTATTATGTTCCACAGATTCTGTTTGTATGTTTACCCGTGAACCAAGTGATCTTGTGACTATTGTACCAGACAAAGATTTTTACCTACCGGGTGACCATGTGGAGTTTACTTGCCCAAGTGGATACCTCATCAGTGGCTCTACCGAACGGTTTTGCAGATCGGATTTGATATGGTCTGGGGTAGCAACTGCGTGCACTGCTGAAGGTATTGGTTGGATACAAAATGCTACAGATTATCCCTCGGAGAAGCAACGTGGTGAAAAAATTCTCCACATTTTCCAAATATGGTCATAATTTTTTTTCAATGGGCCAAAAAAGCCACGATTTTTTGTATTCGACACCCCTTGTATACACCACAAGCCTGTAGACTCCCATTGGCCAGGCTATAACCACTGCCGAGTAAGAATTATTTAATGACAGCAGTCCAATGGACAGCTATGCCCTTGGAATTGTAACTTGATATCTTAGTGAGCCAACTCCTTGTGCCATTATCTCTTTGTGTCAACCTGTGCCGCCAGAGCTAAACAGGTCGTAAATAACACACACTGCTGGCCCAGACAAAAGCCCTGTGGAGTTTAAAATTGCTTTGGGCTTGCAGGAGGGGTCATTGACCTAAAAACTGGGTGGTGAAAAAATTCTCCAACTGGATCCACCGCGTTTTACAGAAGGGCCCGCTGCTCCGAGGGTTATGTCTCTCACCCCAATAAAATAATATTAATAATTACAAAATCAATATCAACAAATGACCCCATGCAGATCATACTGCAATGGTCTTGATGAATGAGAACGTGTACATTTCGGTTACTTAATATTGCGTGGCTGATAAACCACGTGACTTCGGTGCGGACAAATCATAACACAGAAATAGAAAGTTTACTGCAGGTTTATCCATGAAAATCATTGAGCCTGTAAGACCAGTGCCCGTCTTTATCCTTTCGGAAAAAGACAGGGGACCAGTCTAACTTAGAGTCTGCTCGAGAAAAACTTGGCATACTGAGCTTACAACCATTCATGATTTAAATTTCGATATGGGACGTAATGTCATAGGTCCCGTGTGTTTTGTAATTCACTTTGAAACAGAACCCAGTTATACGTGATGTAAAGAGAAGTGCACTGTTCGAAGTGATGGTCATGCTTTGTTGGCAGCAGATTGCACCACGTCACCTTGTAAACAAGACTCTGTTATAAGTCTGTGATCGTGTGTTTTTTGTCTACAAGATAGCCAATGACAGTATTGCCCGAAATAGCGCCCTCTTGTGGATTTACCCCGACATTAACCTTCGATCACAGATATTGGAATATTGTTCTGCTGATTGTACCCCTCCTGAATGGCAATAGTAACTGTTTTCCCTATATATTCAGAATCAGGTAATTGCTCAAATGTTTTAGCTGTACATTTTAGAATAATACCATAAGTACCAAACTTTTTAAAGAGATATATAGACATCACATCAAATATTGATGTGTTTTTGACCTATCCAGCCAACGGGGGCTTTGTGGATTCCTGATACGCATTCTCTTCATTTTACCGTAAGAGATGGTGAAGACAGTAATTATGCAAAGGAAGACGTACCGGTTAAGCTCATTTGTCTGGAAATGTGGCACATGATCGGCTTAAAACCATTTATCTGACATATCAGAATCCTTCATTATCAACAAAATGATATTTGTATGGCATCTCAAAAAACGATTAAAGATAGTTGAACTATCATGGCACCGTAGCCATGCTTTCAGATTATTGAAACTAAAAAGTCGAACAGTGAGTTCAATAACCCTTTATTGCAATAATTTGGTTTTGTTACGTTCACAGATTCTGGTTGTATGTTATCTCGTGACCCAAGTGATCCTGTAACTATTGTACCAGACAAAGATGTGTACCTAGCGGGTGACCATGTGGAGTTTACTTGCCCAAGTGGATACAGAATCAGTGGCTCTACCGGACGGATCTGCAGACCGGATTTGACTTGGTCTGGGGAGGCACTGCACTGCTGAAGGTATAATCAAGGGAAATATCAATTAAATCATAAAATGTTGTTGTTTGGAAATGATCTTCATTTTGTTGTATTAATGAGCACGACACTCAAAGTGTGTTGTATTAATAAGCACAACACAACAGTATTTTGTAATTGTGAGCAAAACACCCAAAAGTGTTTGTATAAATGAGCACAACACCTACATTGTATTGTAAATGTAAGCAAACACCTAAAATGTGTTTTAATATTGAGCACAACAAAAACACAGTGTGTTGTTTTAGTGAGTACAACATCAAGAGTGTGTTGTATTTGTAAACAAAACACACAAAAGTCTGACGCATTAGTGAGCACAACACCAATAGTGTGCTGTGTTAGTAAGCACAACACTCACAGTGTGCTGTATTAATGAGCACAACACAATCACTGTGTTGTATAAAACACAAACAGTGTCTTGTGTTAGTGACAAAACACTAAACAATACAACACCAATAGTGTGTTGTACTTTTGAGCTAAACACCCACGGTGCGTTGTATTAGTGAGCAAAACACCCACATTGTATTTTATTATTAGGCACTACACATACAGTGTTGTTGTATTAGTGAGCAAACACCCATATTGTGTGTTGTCTAGCGAGCACAACACCCACAGTCTGTTGCATTGTACAGCACAACACCCAGAGTGTGTAGTAATATTGAGCACAACATCCAAAGTGTGTTGTATTAGTGAGCTCAACACACACAGTGTGTTGGATTAGTGAGCACAACACCCACAGTCTGTTTCATAGTGATTAAACAAACACAATATGGTCCAATATTTTGTTGAGTCCACTAAAAAAATGAGTTCCTACAAAATGAAAGACTGTGTTCTGTATCAAAATTAAACAAAGCCCAATAATCTTAGTAAACATTAATGTTAATTATTATTTTATGCGTTTAACAATTTATTTCCAACCAACTTTATTTCATAACAAATGCTTAGCCCAAATCTTCCAATCCAAGGCATGGTGTCCCTGTATGTCCCCTGTGCACGCGATCAGCACAACGCTATTAAATTCATAGAATCATTCGTTGTCAATAACAACCAATTTTGTGGCCTCTCAACAAAGCAATTGTAGGTAGCTAAACAACCACATCATGTTAGACTTGTATCAAGATGATGGAAACTAATGAGGCACACAATGAATTCAACAACCATTATTCAAAGAGTTTGGTTTTGTTATGTTTCACAGATTCTGGCTGTTTGTTTACCAGCGACCCAAGTGATCTTGTAACTATTGTTCCAGACAAAGATGTGTACCTACCAGGTGACCATGTGGAGTTTACTTGCCCAAGTGGGTACAGAATCAGTGGCTCTATTGAACGGTTTTGCAGATCGAATTTTACATGGTCTGGGGAAGCAACTACGTGCACTGCTGCAGGTATTGGATGATACGAATTGCTACAAGTTATCTCACGTAGTTAACACACTAAAAAACAAAAAACAAAACATATAAATACAAAAATTACCCTGTGTATTCCACGAAATAAACCTTTTACTGCACTGGTCATAAATAAGAAAAATATTACATTTGTGTGGCATAATAACCCCATGCTCATATTGAAAATTTGTAAACAATTGAAGCAAAACAGACGTCAAAATAAGCCTATTTCGTTACATCAACAGTTTATAAAATGTGTAAAGAAGGGGGCCTACCTTAAAATGTAAGGCTCGGTTGCTCTATTGTAATTTTGTGACGTCACTGCATGAAATGGTCAATTGTAAAATATCTAACTTTGTACGATTTGTAACAATAAAGCACAAGTGATCTATAGTGTACGTGAACAAAATACAAACCGTAATAATGATGTTTGTCTGTTTTGTAGGAAGAGGATTATCAAAACCAATCGATCGTTTTGAAAACTACGGAAATGTTAAGCCCTCATAATGAGGAAGAAAAATTAACCTCAAAAAACTGCGTCCTCTATTTGAAACTATGTTCTCTATTAAATAATTTAGATTTTAAGCCTACTGTTAAATAAAGGTGTTACTCTTTCTTAAAAACGTCATTATTAAGTTTGTCAAGCTTGGATGAATGATATTGACACGGAGCCTGAACTGGACATGCAAACAAAAAATGATTGGAATCCTTCTCTTAAAAATACTTTTGGTTCCCCGTAAATTGTTTCGTTTTACTTCGTTCGCTCAAACTAATTAGCATGACTTTTACGAGTTTTTTGTTTTGATTGTCGAATATTTTTATACATTTTGACATAGTTGTTTGCTTGTTCATTTGTTTGTTTGTTTTTTCCTCATTCAGTCTTTCTGTAGCTGTAGTAACATTAATGACTCTATTGTTGTTGTTGTGGTTGTTTATCAGAGTGAATCACATCAGTTTTTTGATCTAACCTCCTCTAAATTTCAAAGAAATATGAACTGTCACAGTTAACTAATTGTTGGGTTTATTACAAAACAATGAAATAACTTGATAAATTGATAATAAAAATGATGTTTGTGACAAGTTCAACATGACAATCATCCAATAAATAAACACAAGCACAAAGGTCAGATAGACAGATGGTACAAACAAAGTTTCACCAATTAAAGTAACATAACTTACCAGAGCCATAAAAGGTATCACGGTTTAGGATGACCTGATGTCTTCAACTGAACGGATTTGTCTTATAAACTCAACATGGTCAGGTGAAGAACCTCACTGTGTAATGGCTCTTGAAGTTACAGATGAAAGTAAGTGAGATTTATCCGTACCCAAAATACTTACGTATTGGATGTCGAAGGAACGTGGGTTGGACCATGGAGGATGGTTGGACCGACGTGTGTGTTAAGTCAGTTGTTTACACACGCCTTTGTGCTGGATGGATATGCAGGCTGGATCATCGATCCACCAGTCTACTTGCAACATTGTCCACCAATATCACGTAAAGTTTACACTTGAAACGGCTGGTAAAGCGTAGGCCTATTATACGCTGACCATTCGCCAATGTTGTTAATATCCCGATCATTCCCCGGAAGTAAAGGTCAACCCGAGGTCATGGTAACCGAAGTTCAATATTTAATGCTCAAAGGATCTACAATTGAAAAGAAATTGAAAATCGGTTGTGTAGTTCTTGAGATTTGGTCCCACTTCCGGTTGAGCCGGAACTAAATGTCAACATGGGGTCATGGAATCAAAGTTCAATGATTTATTCTCAAAGGATGTACAACTGAAAAGAAATTGAAAATCGGTTCTTTAGTTCTTCAGATATGGTCCCACTCCAAGTTCAATCTTTAATGCTCAAAGGGTCTATAACTGAAAGGAAATTGAAAATCGGGTGTTTAGCTCTTGAGATATGGTCCCACTTCCGGTTCACCCGGAAGTAAAGGTCAACATGGGGTCACGGTAACCCATGGTTAATCTCCAATGCCCAAGGGGTCTATAACTGAGAAAAGTTTGAAAATCGGCTGTGTACTTTTTGAGATATGGTGCTGCAAAGATTAACTAATTAAAGCTTTTAACTACTGTAATTTGACACCTGATGACGTCACAGTAGCAAATTTGTGTTTTTCATAATAATATATTCGATAAGGTACAATATATGGTATGTAACTTATCCCAATCAAATGCCTTAAAAAAACCTTAACTTACCTAGATTAACACAATGTCGGTCACGCACAAATCCAATGGGGGTATGTACAAACCAATTGGTACACCTTCGGTTAGGAATAAACAGCGGCGCATTCTCCGACGCATTGCCGTGATTGCGCAATTCAGAGTTTGTTTCATGGGGTCAAATTTACCAATCTTAAAACGTTAATTATCGTGAAACTACATTGTATTTGATTATTTTTAATGGCCTGGAGTAACTCTTAGTAAAAACTTTTGTGTTTTAACCTGCGCAAAAATCGAATCGAATAGAGACCATGCTAGTCTTTCGCATTGATTGTATTTATTGCTATTTATATATTTGTTTACAAAATTAGTTAGTGGCCTGACTTTTTGACCCTAGCAGTGGAGGGTGAGAAAGGGATGGGGTGAGGGAAAAGGCTGGTTTGGCCACCCATAGGTGGGGAACACAAAAGAACATCCAATGGGGGAGAACAAAAGTAATTAATAAGTGAAAGGCAGACTGAGAAGGCTGGGGATGTCTGTGATATAAAGGAGAAGGCAGAAACAAAAAGTTGTTAGTAAGTTCCTTCATTTCGCCCGTGGCGAGAATATCTACGCAAATATTTGCGAAAATATTCATGATATATTCACATTTTGGGTAAAAAAAATCACCGTCGTTCACCCCTAAGATTTACAACAACAATGGTGTCTCAATTGACGTATGAGTTTACGACTGTTGTTAACCCACTCATGCGTGATTCCCCCCCCCCCCGCCCCATAAACCTGGTGTTTCCGTCAACCACCTTCAGGCAAGGCATTTTCGAGTTAATCAAGTCTGACCAGTCGTAACCATAATGTTAAAAGTGTGTACGGTAGGTGCCAGACTAAACAGTGTGCTTGCCGACCTAGGTTGATGAACAAAAACAATTAACATAGTTTAAATATTTTTTTTCAAATTTTCAATAACTACATCATTCGACCAGTTGTAAAAAAAAAAATCTTCAAATTTGTAGCATTTAGGAAACAACAATACTCATGTTATTTGCTTAGTAGTGATTGTTTGCCTGTTGGTAACAATTATTCTGTTTTATTGCTTCTTTAGTGTTTCCTTTGGTTCAGGTTATTGGTGGAGGAGCCGGTTTGTTCCTTATCATCATCTTGGTAGTCTTCGCCAACATTTGCTTGAGCAGGTACGTGAAGTCCTAAATTAATACCAAACACAAAATTATGGGCCGTTGCCGTCAAGCTGCTGCATTAATCTATTCATGAAATTTTCTTTGAGTAAACAATAAATGATGTGAGAACGTCTTGGACGAAGATTTATCTCGGTACATCAAACAAACAAAATTGTGAAAACACAATGGACAAATACTATAAGTTGCACGCATACTTTATCAAACAAAGGTATTTTTATTTCTTTTGATTACTAATGTGGTTCAACCATTTGGTGTACTGTCGATTCGTTAGACTGGGCATTGGCTAAACAGTTATGAATTAGTTTGGCTGTGTTGCCGGATAGTTCCGCACTGCTGGAGTCGAAGAGTGTACACCAATCCGCGCGCAAGTGTTGGGCACCGGGCGCCACTGCTGCGGTGTTGTCACTGCCTAGATTATGCACAAAGACACGAGAAATCATGTTACTTTTCACTCTCTATATGGAAATTATATGTTTTCCTTAACGACTTACACAATTTCCTTGACAGGACATAGTGAAATACCAATGTAGATCACTGACCACAAATATTTGCAACTAAATAGAAACCGAATCATCCTGAAAACAGTGCATGTCTTACATGTAGGTGAGTATAAGGGTCATAGACGCGGAAACTGCATAGTCGCATAGTTTATTGCGTTGCATCGGCAAGGTATTTCATCAGAATTTCAGTATTTAACGTTTTGCTTAATTAAAAACAATTATCAAAAATGTAGTTAATCGTTATGTCATGCAGCCATGTCAGGGAAATTGCTTAGATTGTCGAGAGAGACATTCAATTCCCATTAAAGGAGAAAAGGGAAACGATTTTCTCGTGTCTTTGTGCGCAAAACTTGGCAAAGGTACACACCGCAGCATGGCGCGCGCGGGGCCAGCACTTGCGCGCCCGGATTGGTGTATACTTTAAGCAGATTTTGTTTCATCTGAATTGATCAGTTCCTTCTGCTCTTCGAGTAAACTGACGCACTGGTTGTCCCATATTAACCCCAAGCAGCTTGCGCTGTCCCTTGTTCAAATGAGCAAAGCCTCAAATCATGAGGTGTTTTCACATTAATACCGTGGAGGCACGGACAGGAGGCCGGCCCTTCAATTATAAATTGCGAGCATTCACATTTTATGGAGATCGCACTGTCTGATTTTCCTCAACTTTTGATATGAAGATAGGGGAAACATCTTAAAAGCTGTACAGCTGTTGCTTTTGTAAATTTTGAATTTATGTGAAAATTATGACAAAAAATATGAATGTTCCCATTGAGCCTGTGTAGCATCTTGCCCGTCAGGATTAGCATTATAATGTACGAGGTCACCACTCTGTAAACAAATGTAACATGGTCTATAATTCAATAAGAGGATAAGTTAGGTTTATAGGTTTAGTACCAGTGATATTAAAATATTCTCTCCGGAGATGGTAACAAAGCTCACCAATACGATACGTATTATACAACCCTTACAAAGATGCTGCCTTTTGGTTGGTTTGAGTATGTCACGTGGTATGTATTATTTGGTACTAGAAAGCCGCGTGAACGCAACGCGCTATATCCATAGCAACCAATGTACTGGACCATTTGCAACCAACGTATAGGCCCATAGCAAACAGTGTTTTATGCACCCCCCCCCCCCCAAAAAACAGCAGCTTCTTGGTACCTAGACGACTAGCACCCAAACAACCAAAGTATATGCCCACATCATCCAGTGTACTATGTACCCGTAGTAACAGCAGCTGCTTGGTACCTATACAACTATAGGCACAGTATATATGGGGTAATAATTATGGAAGATATACTGACACAGTATATATTTTATGGGGTAATAATTATGGAAGATATAATGACACAGTATATATTTTATGGGGTAATAATTATGGAAGATATACTGACACAGTATATATTTTATGGGGTAATAATTATGGAAGATATAATGACACAGTATATATTTTATGGGGTAATAATTATGGAAGATATACTGACACAGTATATATTTTATGGGGTAATAATTATGGAAGATATACTGACACAGTATATATTTTATGGGGTAATAATTATGGCAGATATAATGACTAATTTTGACTTGCGCTAGGGTTACAACACGACTCCCTCGGTGAACCCTGGAGCGGTCTAAGTTCCCGGGATCACCTTGGGAGTCGAAGTGTTTAACTAAAGCACTGGAATCAGTCAATATTTGTATACTATTCAAAATAGTAACTGTTTATTCTCTCAGCAAGCGCTAGTCTGTTGTTTTATCAATCATGTGCCTAAAATTCAACATAAGTTTTCGAATTAGGCTAGCGCACTGGCTCCGAAATATCTAGATACAAAATTAAAATGCCGGTACGATTCTCTTCGACATGCTATTTGCAAATTACTTTGGGCAAACATTTTTGAACAAGCATTATTTGTGTGAAAAGAACATTCATTTTAGCTTAATAATGTGGCACACATGAATGTAATAAAATATCAAATGTAACATAAAAACCCTTTAATGGAAACATGACACATAAAACAAGCTCTGACTAGGATCAAGCATTCCGAAAAATGTATTTAAAACTCCCACATGTTTTTTGCTCCACAGAAAAAGGTTGCGAGGTTCCAATACCAACAATCCAGACGTGTACTCCAACCCGTTACATACATTTGCTTATCACACCGACCCCATATATGAAAGCAGCTTCATCAATAGCAGCTTCATCAACAAGCCCTAGCCTGAGGCAAGCGTCAACTTACACAACCATCGGAGATAACGCAGATGTAAAAGCCAGCGATAATTTTGTTACGTGATCTGAACTAAATAATAACAATAAAGGAAGTTTTCACGAGGAACAAAAAAGTTTTAAGTTTTTTTACTAAACATTTTCAACACAATTCTGCAAGTGTTTTATAAACGATTTCTTGATTTGATTTTAACAATCGCCCAGGTTTACAAGTTTAGGTAAATAGTGGCCATTGTACTCACTAGTTTAAATCTTGATTATTAATTACTCAGATAATTAAATAAGTTGTAATGTCTTGTTCGAGAGACACCTCTATATCAGGGCCCAATTTCATAAAACATGTAAGCAGCCGTTTTGTGCTTACGGAGCGCCCCTTAGCAGAATTTCTATTTCATAAAGCTGTTTACCGTAAGCAAGTGTAAATGCTGGCTAACCCGCGTTTAGCACACAAGTGACATAACAATGCAAATCCATGGTGAACGTGCATGTGCGCCAAGAAATTTTCTGCTAACTTGAGAAATCATGGTGAAATACGCTTATGCTTACGCACATTTTTCTGCTACAGTAAGCACAAAAAATTGCTTACCGGTAAACAGCTTTATGAAATTGGGCCCAGGACATTTATTTATATTTTATATATATATATTTGTTTTACCATGGAACGGGGGAGTGGGGATCTTCTTCCTGTTTTACCTATCATAACCGGTTCCTATCATAACCGGTTCCTATCATAACCGGTTCCTATCATAACCGATTGTCTAAAAACTTTACACAGACGATTTATAATCCTAAATCTCATGAAAAAAACCAAAAAAACAAAACAACAACAACAACAGCCTGTCACTAACCTTTGGTCAATATGGACCGTGTAAGTCTTGCGACGATGAGGTCATCATTGAGCTTCCGGGCACCTCTGAGCCATCATATGGGGCGCAATTTTGTGTTTTTTTTTTTTTTACTTCTGTCAAATCACTTTTTCAACCCTAAAAACATATTGGTGGAATGATTAAATTTAAAATTAACAATGTAAACAAAAAATAAAATAAGTAAAAAATATAAAAACTTAAGAGAAAAAGAACTCGACCTCTAACATCTGGCTCGAAAGTCAAATTGTGAATTTACGACGACTGTGTTGTGCAAACCGCATCGACTGAACTAACAAACTGAAGTTAGGTGATATTCTAAATAGGGATATGATATAATCACTTACATTTTGTAAAATTTGCTTTATTTTTTTGTTCAAACCATATTCAATAGGTGACCTTTTTTTTAAACATCGCAGTTTAAGCTCTTTTCAAGAACAACTGTCGAAATACACGCTGTAGCTGCTACTGCAAGGTGCCAAGAAGTCCAGTTTCTCGCGAAAGCTCGTATACTCTCGAGTGCGGTTGGGTCTTTTCTTAAAGTCTTATGTCTAGGTTTTTTAAACAATGTTTTAAATGTGTTTATTTATGTTTATATGTAACCAATGTATCAAAGTATCAATATTTGTAATTTAAAATTCATCTCATTTTGGCTTGGTAATTAAATCAGTTTCATCTTCATAAAAAAAAAAAAAATTATCAACATGTAAACAAAAACGGTTACTTTGGAAATATTAGACCCCTTTCTTTATTTTTAATTTTATTTAATTATTTTGTGTGTTGATGACCGTATATAAGATTGGTTACAAGTCAGCGTACAGCCTCACTGTAAAACAAAAATGGGGAAGGGGGTAATGAACATAGGTGTT
This sequence comes from Pycnopodia helianthoides, assembly GCA_032158295.1. Taxonomy (NCBI): domain Eukaryota; kingdom Metazoa; phylum Echinodermata; class Asteroidea; order Forcipulatida; family Asteriidae; genus Pycnopodia; species Pycnopodia helianthoides. The sequence continues at coordinate 7,085,211 of CM063264.1, read as the reverse complement.
GGGGGAACTGTTGTATGTTGTCCAGCTAGCATTCTCCTATTATTCAAAACATGTATTTTGGTCCCTATTTTACACAGACATGTCCAGAGATTGCTCAATTGCATATGATGTTAATGAGTCTCTACGTGTTTTAAATAACGTATTTTTGCATTATCCTAAATTTAATGACTGCATAAAATGCTGCTTTGTAAAAAGCTTTGCGATGATGTAAACTAGTGAATGAACTGTTATGATTGAAAAAACGAAAACTTCATTATTAGTATTATTACTTAATATTTAGAAATAAATCAAATTACTAATAAACTGTTGTTGCGTAATGGATAAAACATGGAATTTGGGGTCTTAACATGGTTATTTTGATGATGATTATTGTTATTATTATTCATATTTGGGAGCCGATACAGAGGACATTTGTCACAAATTGGGCAACAATTGTAAATGAATAATATAAATAGTTGTCAGCAACAGGGTCATTGTATCACATATGGTCAAAGACTACACTCCGAAAACTCCTGAGTTAGAATTAACCCGGATTACGAGTCTCAGGGGCCTGACCCATTTGCGGGTCAGGGAAAGTGGTAAAAACATGTTTTTTTTTTCTCGGTTTATGCGTCATTTTGACTAATTTCTGGATCAATTTGACCCAGAATTGGGTCATGTCTCTGTGGACGATCCGGGTCACTCCTGACCCTGATGTTTTTAGAGTGGAGTGTCTTCAAATGATGTGTCCCAACGTATACGAGACATAGTTTTTCACACGTCTTTGCCATCAGCTGAGATGACGTGCGTAATAAGTCACGTGATGGCATGTGAAGATTGGTCACGCAATCGGTCTTTCTGGCCATTGTAGCTGATGCCGCCAACTCGATCAAAACTAAAATGGAAACAGTTGCTGTCTTTATCATCTGCTGCTTGAAAGTGTCGTTTACAAGAGCTAGCATTTTCTTGGCAGATCCAGATAATGTTGCGGTTGCCGTTTGGGGCTTTGCAACATTTAGGTGTAGAAGTGTTGCCTGGGTCTTTCCGAAGTCAGGTTGCGACTGGAATTCTTACTCAAGTATTGGAGTATGTCGTGCACCAATTTTGAATCCTTCTGTGGATACGACTTGGTTCCCCTTCTCGTTCAATGACGTTTTCAGTCAGTTCCAGATTAAAGGGACACACCGGCTTACTGTTTACCTAATTTAGTGATGAGTAATTACAGATAATACTTTTTAGATGGTTGTTGTAAAAACAAAATATCACGTAATAAACGAACATTTTGAAGGAAAAAATGGTCAAAGGTCAACGTACGCTTTTCTAGCCGTTGCAACTTTCAAATTTACGTGAAATTGTTGCGCAATGTTGTTAGTAGACTGGTGCTCTGTTTTTTGTATCAATTATAACAATGGCGAGGCATGAGGATCCAGCCTTCATATCTATCAAGCACAAATTCACGTGTAAATAAAACAAACAAAAAAGCCCGAAATAAACCATGGCCAATCCACACCAACTTGTGTTCTGTGGACATCGTGCAGCTATTACACAGACCATATAGCAAGGACGTAGACCAGCTGTATGGGATAAACAGTCCATCGTCGTCCGCCGCGTGTGTAGCGCAGGCAACACGTAACGCAACAATAGGGAGGTTTAGCTGCACGTTACGCGAGCAAAAACGTAAACGTGAACGTCAGAAAATTGTGTCGTTTCTAGGTGACGTCACCACTTTGGGCTTATTTCATGCTTACGTATGACGTCTGCACGTACGTACCTGACGTGAGAAATGGTAACTTCACGTATGCTTAAAACGTGAGATTTTTACAACAAAATTTTCTGACGTTCACGTTCACGTTTTTACTCGCGTATGGTGCAGCTAAACCTCCCCAATAGTTAGGGGATAATACCTAGGGGTACAGACTAAACCCCGCGTAAAACAAAACGTAATTAATGGTCTGGCTCCGTAACCCTCCCACAAGCTCCGAGTTCGTGCCCCGGGGTTTGTCTTTCTGGCCCAACGAGACACGGCACCGGCTGTACGGAATATGCCCCAAGGTTGCCTCAAGGTTGCAAAGCCATTAACCTCTTTTGGTAAATAAACGTCTTTGTTGATTTCGCATCCGAGTTGACCTAAGTATTGTAAATTATTTAAGCACTGTCTTTTCGTGCACGTTGTTGTTGTTTGTTATTGTGTCAATGTGAAAAAGAGCTATAAACCTGGACCTTGCCTAATTACAAACCAATTCTCGTCTGACAGTACCGAAGTGTAATAGTTCTGACATATGCAATCTTCTTGTGGCTAAACGGACAAAACATTCATTTATTCGTGTCATTACAAACAAAGTTACAATTGTAGAAATTTGAGCTTTTTAAATTAAAGTTTTACACAATACAAAACAAACTTGACCACATGTTGTGAGGCCAGCTATTCTACAGTTTCTGCAAAAGCATTACATATAGAAGGGACAAACTGAGAAAAATGTAATTTGTGGGGATAAAGTTTACTTCAAAATTGAAGTGAAATTACAATAATATTTATTAAGTAGCTTCTATCTTGTAACAAAACTGCATTTTTTTTTAATGTTTTAACCTGAGTATGTTACCCTAAAGTTCCAAAGATACAAAATTACATTCCAGTAAATTCTTATTTTTCTTTGTTTTTCGACGTCATCAGCTCTATATATATATCGTTTATCCAACGTTGATTTTCATTTGAAGTGTCTCTAGAATTGCCAGTCTTTAATATATGTTGAAGACTACATTATTCAAATATTTATATATATATATAAAAGTCGCATCCCCTCGGGGTGATCCCGTGGCTTCTGTCTGGCACCCCCAAACAAACATATTGAAAAAATAGGGAGACCGCCATTATATGGCTAGATAGCTCAGTTGGTAGAGTGCCGGTACGTTAATCCGGAGGTCATTGGTTCAAATCCCGCTCTAGTCAATTTTTCTTTTTTCAACCCCCATACTGTATATATATATATATATTATATATATTTTTTTAGAGTGAGATCAATATAATCATCTACTTAGCAACAAACGTACTGTCCAACTACCATGAGAACATTCCATCACTTGAGATTATCCTGTTTCAGTGCAGACATAGGAAAAAAGAACGCCTACAGTTGTCAAGCACTGTATGCACGATAACGGAGATCAAAATAATCTATGCTGGGTTAAAACAATAAAAGCTTTTTTGCCGACTTAGAAAGAATTTCGAACGGAAACTATTTATCTCGAGGATTGATACTGGTATGACTTTAATTAAAGGTCGGCAACATAGTGAGTGGTATGGTGTTATTATTGTGGAGTGGGTCGAATTTTCATCTCTGATGTTTTGAGTGAGTAATTCCACCCCTTCCAGTAATACCAAACGACTCCCCCAGCACGTTCAATCGTGGTCCCATGGAGATATTTCCCGTTAAGATTAGAATAGTGGCATCTTGAACTGTACCACCAGGCGCCGTGGTATGTCTCGGCACAGTTCCAGCTGTATCCATCGTTGTCTCGGTCTTTTGTAGTGAACTGATGATTATTTTGGAAGCTCAGCGAGTCACCTGCAACGAAAGATGCTTTTATTTTACAGGACGTTCAAGAAAAACTATACTTTTTTGGGTATGAAGCTAATTCCAGTTTTAGAGTGCTACATAGCAACACCTTCGAAACATTCATTGGTTTGTAATGAATTGTAACCGCAATGAATGACTTCTCGGAGTATAAAACCTTTTTTATCTTGTTAAAGGTAGGGTCGTAGATCGGTAACTTCTCCAAATATTAAAGCCCACAACAACTGACTTGGTATAAGAAGAACTGCTGATGTTGGTATTATACACCTTTTTTGCACTCAAATATCATTTCAATCTGAGAAACGATTCATGCAAGAATCGTTTCTCAGATTTCTGAGGGTTGGGCAGGTGTCTGCTTGCAAATGCTACGGCTAGAGATACTGTTGGTACCAGCTGTCATCTCGCTAATTGTGTAAGGACTTGATGATCTTGTGAAAATGACAGTTTTGTCCTTTTCCAGGCGAGTAAACATTGTATTCAGCTTCACAATGTTGCCTATAAAACAGCAATACATTGACAAAGAGACAATCTATGACCTTACCTTTTGGCCCAACAAATTAACATTATTTATTTTTCTCGAAAACTGTGTATTTGTTCACTGCCCAAAGTGTACCACCGATGACAGCGTCGCTGCTTTGCATTCATTCATATATATATATATATTTATGTTTAACTCTGTATAAGGTTTATTTTAAAAACAAAAACAAAGACACATTTCGGGAATGATACCTATTTATTACCTGCGGTTCCTGAGTAACTTCCCAAAGTCAGCCTGTAGCCGTCACTCACATCGGCGATGCTGAACGAGTCATGGAGGGCATACCTGGATTCGTTTTCGAAGTCTGAAAGATCGACCAGGAGTTCGTAGTCGCCCTGAGCGGTCAGACGGTGAAGGTTGTCATTACCGAGCCAAAACTCTCCCTCTAGATTCCCAAAGCCCCGGCTGTAGTTGGCAAAGTCCAAAAAGAAATCAACACTGCCGTCCTGGCGCCGCTGGAAAACCTATCAAAAGAACGTAGGTTTTTAAAACCATAGTCGTCTTCAACTTGATCAAACTCCTTCTTTTTACAAATGCTCTCATTCAATCATTCACTAGCCTGTTATCTTACCGTCCATCCACCACCGTCTGTCTCCATATCACAATACACCTTGAAAGCCTCACCGGAGTCTAGCGGTTGAACCTTGTACACGCCACTCATCGATATACCACTCGCCTGAATCTCAGAACAATCTTTTAGAAGGGCTACTGTACGTAGTATGTAAGAAAACAAAACATTGCTTTTTATTCCCGCATCTGCAGGGTTATACGAATAAGTCCTATTAGTTATTTCTTCTCAATCCCTTGTAAAAAAATTCCAACAGTTAAATAATGGGCCACGTGATTTACTCCCAAGTTTGGCATCAGAACTACACGTTTCATTTTCCCGAAGTATCTAATAACTAATTATAAGGGATATGAACCCGTGACTTCAGGATTGACGTTAACCAACATTCTCCACTCCAAGCTACCAAACACAATCATGGTGCATGTATTCACAATGATATAAGCCACAATACTCTTACCTGTTTCCGTGGTTGCGGTTCTCTCCGTTGCATCAGCTGTACTGGCCCGGTTCATGGGGGAGATATCTTTAAATCAAATCAGGAAAGAGGACTTCATGTCAATATAGATAAAGCAATTATATAAAAAAAAAATACAGAAAACACACTCGCACACACGCACACACCCATTCTATTTTTTGCATCCCTGTAGAGTAGACACATATTTTGTTCTTTCCTTTGTCCCTGTAGTTAAGAACCTCCCATAAACTTTGAACACAGAATTCCTTGTGGAGCAACCCAGTCTTTAGAATTTCCCTATGGGTATGGAGACTCTTTGTTATCCCTTTTCTGTTTTGTTCTTGGTCTCCATAAGGTAGTGGAAATGAAATCACATACACACAACGCTTCGTGGACATTCAATTGTTATGTACACTAAAACAGTTACTTGAACGAAAACAATTCAACGGAAATGCTATTTAGACTTGTTTTATAATGTGTTTAGTTGGCATTCAAATGAATTTTTGATGTGTTTACACTTTAGTTTTTTTCGTAATCATCGATCAAAAAATTAGGCCATAACCTCAAGGTTTTGAAAAACTAGAAACAATTCTGCCGTCGGAGGCGCGCTTTAATGTGACGTCATGGGTGGGAGTTAGCTTCACGTAAATAGTAGGACACCATTGTTTGTGGATGGGAATTCTATGTTATGCGCAATAAATTTGTTAATTGAACCGTTTTTACAAAGTTTCATGGGTGCTGGGATAATATGCGAGCATTTTGTGCTGTTGGTGGGTGTACGGTGAAACATCCAAATCCGATGTTTAGTACAGGGGATCGTTTCGATCGTTGACAACACTCTATCAAGTTGTGAGCTGACCAAAATATGCATCACACATTTCACATACTAATGGATGATTTGTCCCAGCACAGCGTGAGCTACATTTAGCCACCTGCCCGCCTGTTTCAGGGCAGTAAAACTCGATCAGCTGTCTGTCCTGTAAAACTAAGATGTATTCAGTAAAGCCTGCTGTTAGAGTGAAGGCCTTTCTTGAACCCAAACTTATATTTAGAGCAAGCCCTTTTTATAATATTGAAGACAGTAAAGCCTAATATATTGCAATCCGTGTGCTTCTAAGGCAGGCACAGATGTCATGAAGTTAAGACGGACAATTTTCAAATCCATAAGCATGTGTTTACTAATAAAGGTCAAAATCAGGAAGACAAACCATTGATAATCATTACATGTTTATCTCAACTGATATTTTAAAATCTTGACAAATTATTGGTTTGCTATTAACATTCATCCGTGGTAAATCAGTCTTAAAGAAAACTTAGGTACACCACTTATATGGTTGGCAAAACAACTGATGCTGTACAGTACACACATATTGTAAAAGTCATGATACATATTTGTTTCTTTTAGTTCGTTAAGCCTCAGGGTTTTTTAATCGGGCGATATGTTTGCAATCTCGCCTTACGTTTTTGGATCATGCGTTAGGTTTGACAAATTCGCTTCAGGTTTTAATTCTCGCCTTACTTTTTCTCGAAACCAGACTAGCATTGGTGTCGTCTGTCGTCATGTTTGCCAGGCGAGCTACGCGAAATTGAAAAACGTAAGGCCAGATTGAAAACCTAAGACGAGATTGAAAAACGTACGGCGAAATTAAAAACCTAACGCTAGATTCAAAAATGTGAAGCGAGGTTGAAAAACTAAAGCGAGAATGAAAAACTTAACGCAAGATTGAAAAACTAAGGCGAGATTAAAAAGCAGAAGGCGAAATTAAAAACCAAAGGGGAGATTGAAAAACGTTAGGCGAGAATAAAACCTAACGCAAGATTCAAAAACGTAAAGCGAGATCGAAAAACCTATTACGAGAATTAAAAACGTATGGCGAGATTGAAAACCTAACGCAAGATTCGGAAACGTGAGATGCAAGATTGAAAATCTAACGAGATTCGATAACGCGAGATGCGAGATGGCAGCTATAGAACACCATAATTTCCATGTATCGTACATGACTTTACCATAAAGACAACTTCACCAATAGACTGTGCAAGTCTCGCGCTCATTCGAACTTCCGGGACCATAGTGGTCCCAACCATATGGAGTTTTACGTAGGCAAGATTTTGTTTCGTCAATTATTTTAGTTTAACGTAGTTTATGACTATGAACATTATGAATGTTGTCGGGAATGTAATACTTAGTGATAAAAAAATATGAAAGTAAAATCAATTCAATAATATAACGAAGAAAACCCGAGAATCAAACTTGACCTCAGCTTCCGGTTACTGCAAAAAATTCAGAATTTTGTTTTCACCTCCGATAACAAAACTTATGTAAACGCTTGTTTTGGATGCGCGATGATAGTTGCCAGATGCTGTAATTGCAACGCCAGGCCTTTTCATTGCAGTCTAAGGTTGTTGAGGCGTCAGCGTACTCTATAAACTGTGCCAAGCGTTAATTTTACGCCAGTGTGATCTTCGCAAATCCGCGTAAGGGGTTTCTAAAAAGTTAAGATCAAATAAGCATCCTTGTCCCAGAGTTTTAATTATGTTTTAATAATAATTAACACATTATTTATGTATTTATTATAAAAGCTAAAACTAATTTTGTAAAAATTGTACTGAGTATTTTTGTTGCTCAGATTCTGTCATTAGATATAATTTAAAACACAGATTTGATTTCAGGAAAAAAATATGTTCTTCGTTTGACGTACTCACTCATTCCGATACGCGCGAGACTTGCACAGTCTATAGGTTGTCATGTATAGTTTAAAGTTACACTGTTTTAGGTACACGACATATATTGTACATGTACATGCACACGTACTAGTTCGTACTAGCTCGTACATCACTCCCTGTCCCTTTTCTCCTTGATAGAGCTTCCCTCTTCGATATCAATATTACCGGCAGTGCTTGAAGAGTAAACCTCTTCCTCGTAAACAATAAATCTAATATTTTTTAAGGTTTTTCTTTTCGACGTTGCCTAGGAATTGTGCTCTTTCCATTGCAATGCGTACATACTAAACAGTGGTATAAAAACACCACTCCCACACATGACGTCACACCAATTTACCAGAGAACGAGAAACTAAACGAAAAGCAACGAGTGAGTCGTGGTCAAAATTATTATTATTATTTTTTTGTATTTTTAAAACATGTTTATCCGATGTGAAGTGCATGTCTATATTCATTAAGTGCTTGTAAATGAATTTCAGCAAATAATACGTTGTCTTTATTCTCGTTCAGGTAGCTCTGTAAGGATAATCATATTCATCAACACTGTAAAAAAGTACTGTGTTTACTTTTGTAAGTCCAATATAGTGTTTCAAGTCCATATATGATGTGGACCTCTTTTGTTCTCAAGTCCATACTTCGTATGTAGCGTTAAAACGCACGTATTTTTGAATTCCGTAAATCGAGGACTTCTCTTTGTTCTCCTATTGTTTGGACTGAGTTTTTTTAAGCGACGTCCCCATTGGTTTTGTTCACGAAAGCGAAGCAAGAACGTTCTCTCTGTGTCAAAACACCCGGATCCCTTTTGTTAAAGTCCTCGGTTTCAACGGGTTGACACGCTCACTAACACAGCTCTGTGTTGCAGTCACTCTGTGGACATTCCTTTGTTCTGTATACTTAAGGGAAATCTTATTCCTCAACACTGTAAAAAACATTGTGTGCGGACGTTGTAAGTCCACAAAGTGTTGCAAGTTCCTACATTACATGGACCTCTTTTGTTCTCAGGTCCACTTTGTATGTAGCGTTGAAACCCTTACAAAAACACGCCAAAAACACATTGTATGTTTACATCCCTGTGGAGACATCTTTCGTACGGTTGTTTCCCTTGTCCGTAGTTATCAGCCTCTAGCAGACTTTGTACACAACATACGTTAGAGAGCCCCCAATTATTTAGATTTTTCAAATGGAAAACTGTTTCCCCCTTTTTGTTTTGTTCTCGGTCTCCATAAGGTAGTGAGTATTAACGCGCATATTTTGGGCAAATTTATTTAATCTTGAACACATGTTTAAGTATCCAGATGTTCCTTTGAGGAGGAAAATATGTTTAAAGAAAATGACTTCTTAAAAAAATAAATACTAAATGTATAAAATGCTCTCCTCGTGGTGTAGTGTCATCAAGAAAAATAATCCTCAGTAATTTGGCAAAACAAAGAAAAAACAAAAGAAGTCTTTAGGTTAGAGGTGACATTTGACCCAGTTGTAGCTGATATTGGTGTTCTGGCAGGAAAATCGAACTTTGTCAATATGACTGCGAACAAGTTAAACTTACCACGAATGAGGTCCACTAGAGCATGAACTGAGGTCTGCAGCTCTCCTAATTGTCGTCTTAGACCCTGTACCTCAGAAGTAAACATTTCTTGATTACTAGAGACTGTGACTTGCAACTCTTCAACTTGACGTCTTGTGTCTTTTAACTGACGTGTTGTGTTTCTTAGTTCCGAAGTTACCACATTTTGGTTGGTCGATACTGCAACCTGGAACTCATCCATTTTACGTCTTGTATTTTCCTGCTCAGAGGAAACTGTTTCTTGATTATCAGTCATAGTTACTTTGAGCTCTTTCACCTGATCATTTGTATTTCTCAGTTCAATGTTGACCGTGGTTAGGTAGTTTTTTACCAAACTCTCCAACTCATCTATCTTACTACTTGTTTCTAGCTCACAGCAAACCGCTTTCTGATTGCCGGAGGATGCAACTTGTAGTCCTCCAGCTTGAGACTTTGCGATCATAACGATCAAGAGTGAACGGATAAACAGCCCCATCGTGCTCAAAAGTCAACACTAGACGACTTTGTATCGTTGTAAGTTGGCGTAGGAATTGACACAGGGAAATGAGGAAGGGCCTGTTTGTGAAACCAATATATACTCGTGGTAAATGGTATATACGATTGCTGATGTTGATTTGTGCTGACCTGGATTCTTAAGGTTGAATCCTTGGAACGGAAACGAAGCTGAATACATATCTAGGGACGAGTACAGCTACAGACCTAAATAGTTCAGCAGACTACCTTTGGAGGTCTCGTAAACATTCATATAATTCTAACCACATGCAATCTGAACAAGGAGGGCCATTTGATAAAAATATTATAATAACCGTACAACTCTTTACATCAGTGTCAAATACGCTTTTTTATGTAATCCATAAATTTTGAAATGTAATCCAAACCAAATCGTAGAAAACGTTGATGTGCTCAAAATATTTTTCCCGCTACATTCAGTTTATGTGTAATTAACAATACCGTTATTTTGTGGGTCTTCATACTACGTCCAGTGCACAAGTTTGCAAAGCTGTTTGGCACAACACTTGCTTAGCCGAACCATTTTTTAGAAGAAATATACCACTTGCCCAAAAAAGATGCTGTACAATTACACACCGTAAAAAAGTATTTACTGAAGACGATCGTATGATACTGATCATAGAGTCGAGTTTTTATCTCTGACTCATGTTATTTTTACCACACTAATGTTTGCCACAGTGCACTTTTAAGACTGATAGGGTGGCTTTACAAGAAGAAGGCAGTAAAGTTTCCCTTCCTCATTTACATATATGTTTGTACATTAAAACGTCTTCGGTTGATACATCAAGCAAATTGCCATGAATTGAATTGAATTTTGATGGCATGCGTTAATAGTGAGTGTTTTTGTCTGTTAACATCACATTTTGGTTCTGACTACCAGCTGTGAGGAAACGTTGATGAACTGTGGCCTTCAAGTTACATCCTATTAGAGGGATGCATCCGCAGAATGGTTTAGGAAAATCAAAACCAAACAAACAAACAGGGGCTATATGTTGAATGCGTCTCTGTGTCCTAATTAACTCTTTCGTTTGTGTGTCTTCTAGAGACATTACTCTTTGCACACAATCATGTTTCAACATTAACTCATAAACACGCCCAGAGAGTTGAAAGGTAAGAGGCTGTTGGATTGATGACGTTCCCGAAACACTAATCAGCCAAAAAGAAGGGCAAGAAACGTTTTGGAAGTCAAACTTTGAAGATTTAAAGTGAATTTTGGGGGCACTTTAAAAAGTGCAGATTTAATCTATGTTTGTAAACTTTTGATATAATAATTTAGGTTCGGATGTATAAAGAAACGGGGAATCTCTTTCGGCGAATCGGCTTTGCTCTCAAAAGATTGTTAAAACAGACTGCCGCTTCCAGAAAGCCCAGCCTTCTGGAGAGACAGGATCAGGGTTTGATGAGGGGTGGGTGGGACAATTGTAATTGAGTATAATGTACGTTACAGACCATTGCGTCCGTCGTGAACCACGATGTCCGACAACCGATTTGAATATCACACTCGTAACAACAAACCTGAATGAGACAAACGGCACCATGCCGATCAACATTTGATATATTTATTGGCTTAATGTTTCATTTAGGAATACAAATACACAGACCTCTCTCGCCTTTTGTTTACTCTGCAAAACCGCGATTTTTGTTGTAGGCCTACACTTTCCTTTACAAAAGGGTTCGATAACTGGGGATTCAGGGTCCATTGGTCATACTTTCATAAGGGTCATAGGGTCATAGGGTCATGTCGATCGGTTCTGTCTGAGGATAGAATTGAAAGGGTTTGACGTTTTTTCGCAAAAGAAAACTATCAAGTAATCAATAAAAATGTGTTTTCGGTCTTTAGGTTGCAGACTTGTAGGCCATCGGAGGGGATACACAGTAGCTGTGAGAAACAATTCAGTTAAGTAAAGTGTAACACTGACTTTTGATGTGGATTTTAATTCGGATACAGTAATTGCAGTACAAGAGCTATAACATTGAAGCATTGACTTTAAAATGGGGGTTGGCACGGTGTCAGTAATGATGTTATGCAATGTCCAAATTACAAGTGGTTAAATCAGTTCATTATGCTACGTAACAGCTCCAATATGAAACTTAATTCAAGCGGTTACTTCGAGTCTGAAGGTAGCAACAAGACACAATCTGTTCAGTTTTGTAGTTATTGTTGTTGGACTACCTTCAGCAATTACTGCGTAGTTTGGAATTGAAGTAGTCGTGTGTTTCACTTTATATACTAGTGTTTGCATAGTATATTCATGTCGTTGTGTTTCACTTCAGGATCCGTATGTACATGTCGTTTCGCCGGTACTGTTGTTAAGACCTCCAGACGGCAGGCTCGGTGGGTTCAATGGACTCTGTGATGAGCAAGGCGTTGTACGTGGTTCCGATGCCGGGTTCCGGTTCTGGGTTCCGGTGCCGGTGCCGGTCAAGGTTTTTGTTTTTAACAGCTCAGAAAGGTTGACTTGTTGGTTGAGAAACTGGATATAGTTTATGTTGTGTTCTTCAAAACCGGGATCTGCCACCAGTGTGTGCCCTAACCCATCTGACTTTACACTTTCACGCTTGACAGACGGCTGTTCCCACGGAATCCAGAGCTGGTAATTTATTTCCATATAGATAAGTCAACATCTCTTGACAAATATGAAAATGATGCACATCAAACTTCGTCATAGGATAATATCAACGTTACAATAATAATTATAAATGTTACATGAATATTAAGTAAACAAACAGCTCCTTCTGCGGTTTGCGCCATATTTCTGGGCTGCGTCCGCCATCTTAGAGAATCATCAACGAATTAGCAACTAACTTGGATCCAAAACAGAAGTTATTTTATAAATATACTTGTACAAACGTAAACCAACCTAGGGACTACCATGTCCCAAAGGAAAATACAATAACAAATATAATATAACCTGTCTTACGGACATGAACATGTTTTATAGTTCCCTGTTTGTTTCCGGGATCCATTGCAAACGAGTCAATAACTCAATGAACTAATAGAAAATTGTGTACAACTTAGACTATGAAGGTACACATAATGTGACAAATAGAGGTTTGATCAACCAATATTAATGAAAAAGTAAGCAATAACTAATAAGTACGATAAAACATAAAGCCTCTTGACGAACATAATAGTAATGCACATCAATCTTCGTTATTATGATATTATTAACGGCAGCCCAAGAAAATAAAATCGCTGAGGGCGCTACTCTGGTAATATTATTTAACAGTATATAATGCACAAAAATAGGTTGCGGGCATGCGCAAGATAGTTTTATCACCATCACATAAGCAAGATCGTTACATCTTTCCTCAAATCACAATAGCGATGTAGGCCTATTCAATTAAAGATGCTTATTTTTTTGTTAACTGAAAAACTTGTTCCACTTGTTCTATTTTGATCCATGTCCAACTTGGCATGTGACACTTTTGCTCGTAAGTGAATGAGGTGACTTCATTATGTCAATGAAAACTTGTTTCTCTTAAATTTAAGGGTAAAAAACAGAAAACGTACCCAACAGCTCTAATTTATCTTTAAATTTGGTAAACTGAATTTATAAAAAATTATCTCAATATTTGAATATACCTCTGAATTGGTTTGGATTCCAATATAAATGCAGCCATTTTGTTTGAACTAAGCCGAGGGCTTGAGTTCACAAAGCACCAAGATTCATCTTAACAAGCTGTTATCAATATCGTCATTGTGAATTGTTCTATAGAGATCGCAATTTACTTCAAGTGGTATTTTGACCTATCATTTTATTGAGTCAACACATTGTTCGGTTTTAGAAGAGTTAGTTCATTTCCACCTTTTATTTAGTTTTAATCAAACACTCCATAAAACCAAACTGTGATGTAATGTTTGTCATGATTTAGGGGTAACAGTGAAACTTGTCTTTAATTCCGTGTCCGTTTATTTCGTTTGCTAAAATCAAAATAAACAACTGTGTTTTTTAGGGTCTTTATATTTATGCATCTTTGCTGTTATTGGCTGTTCCGTTATAATAATCGGAACAGCTAGTGTTTTGTAAAGACTTGTATTTGTTTTTATCATTTCATCTTATCAAAGCATGCAAAAGAAAGACCACATTTTCCCTTGTGCCGGTAACTCCTCGAGTCGGGCTACGTCCCGTATATAGCCTTAGATCTCAAAGGTCTTTCGCAGGAATCTCGCTGTTCCCAAAAGCGCCGCCTTCTGTAACAGATCTATCCTCACATTTGTCCCCATTTCATTTAGATGTTTCCCCAGTGCTTTGGGAATGGTACCAAGTGCTCCAACCACCACAGGGACTACTTTCACTTTCACCTTCCAAATCTTACGGAGTTCCTTGGCCAGGTCTTTGTGCCTTTGGTTCTTTTTCTTCTCACTCGAAGCTTCCCCTATTATATCACCAGGCCGATTTTAACCAAACTGAGTCCAATTAAACCTTGACACATGCCCTATAGGGATGGTGAAACAAGTTGGCCAATTGTCATCTTGTGGTCAGTAATGGTCGTGTAAAGAATATTTTACAAGATGCTTCTTCTCCCACATTCTTTAGCTGATTGCAGCCTAACCTTAACCCTCCGCTGCACTATGACCTTGAAAAGCGTCCGTCCCGCCATCGCACAGTCATTTGCAGTACGGTGTGAAATTGCGCATAACACTAATTTGGCTGCTCACAAACTCTTCTAACATGGTACCATTAGACTCAGAATCGTTCACTCAATCCCAAGAAAAAAAAAATAATCAAAAAAAGTGAAAAATCAATTTTTGTTTAATTTTTTACCCAAATCCATCAAAATCACACCGTTACACTATCGCACTGTTTGCTGCAGTACCATGTGAAATTGCGTGTAAAACTATTTTGGCTGCTCACAAACTCTTCTAACATGGTATCATTAGACTCAGAAACGTTCACTGAATCCCCAGAACAAAAAAAATGCAAACAAAATGTTCATAGGGGGTAAGCACACTCAGTTGAAAAAAAAATAATTTTTTTTTTGCCCAAATCCATCAAAATCACACCGTTACACTATCGCACGGTCCGCTACCGTACGGTGTGAAATTGCGTGTAAAACTATTTTGGCTGCTCACAAACTCTTCTAACATGGTATCATTAGACTCAGAAACGTTCACTGAATCCCAAGAACAACAAAAAAAATGAAAAAAATGTTCATAGGGGTAAGCACACTCAGTTGAAACAAAAAACGAATTTTTACCCAAATCCATCAAAATTACACCGTTACAGTATCGCACGGTCCGCTACCGTACGGTGTGAAATTGCTTGTAAAACTATTTTGGCTGCTCACAAACTCTTCTAACATGGTATCATTAGACTCAGAAACGTTCACTGAATCCCCAGAACAACAAAAAAATGAAAAAAATGTTCATAGGGGGTAAGCACACTCAGTTGAAACAAAAAACAAATTTTTACCCAAATCCATCAAAATTACACCGTTACAGTATCGCACGGTCCGCTACCGTACGGTGTGAAATTGCTTGTAAAACTACTTTGGCTGCTCACAAACTCTTCTAACATGGTATCATTAGACTCAGAAACGTTCACTGAATCCCCAGAACAACAAAAAAATGAAAAAAATTTTCATAGGGGGTAAGCACACTCAGTTGAAACAAAAAACAAATTTTTACCCAAATCCATCAAAATTACACCGTTACAGTATCGCACGGTCCGCTACCGTACGGTGTGAAATTGCTTGTAAAACTACTTTGGCTGCTCACAAACTCTTCTAACATGGTATCATTAGACTCAGAAACGTTCACTGAATCCCCAGAACAACAAAAAAATGAAAAAAAATGTTCATAGGGGGTAAGCACACTCAGTTGAAACAAAAAAACAAATTTTTACCCAAATCCATCAAAATTACACCGTTACAGTATCGCACGGTCCGCTACCGTACGGTGTGAAATTGCTTGTAAAACTACTTTGGCTGCTCACAAACTCTTCTAACATGGTATCATTAGACTCAGAAACGTTAACTGAATCCCCAGAAGAAAAAAAAAATGCAAAACAATGTCCCTGGATGGTAAGCACACTCAGTTGCAAAAAAAAAAAAATGTTACCAAAATCATTTTTTTTTTCATTTTTTTTTTTTTTTTGCACTGCTTTCCAGTGCTTACCAGTCTTCTGAGAAACAAGGTATCTTATTTACTTGGCCAACCCGAAACCACAACCTGCACCTGGTGTCTGCCCGATGTCTGGAACAGTGACAGGATGATTGATTGCCCCCAAGTAACAGCGGCTAGATCTAAGACCTTGGATCGTGTTTATGAGGTTAGGGATAGCCTCAGGGGAATTCCTTGGGCCTCAGGGGAATTCTATGGGGCTTCGAAGTTAAAGGTGACTGTAGGTCGAAAACTCACCCCAAGCTAAATCTGCTGGTTATAGTGCTATCCGGCTATGGTCCATTGAGGAACTTAAAAAATTTCGCGATTTTTGACCGCACCGTTAATGAGTAATCACATTTTTTTTTAAACGGTACAGTCGATGACTGTGCGAGAGTGCAGCGCAGTGTTTTAAGCAATGCTTCATTTGCTCGAGCTACATTTGGTGTAGACCGAAATGAAGCGTGAGGTAATGTAGCTTGAGCACAGATTTTGGCAAGTGGTCACCTATCGGTCAACACATGGCCATTTCATGAATATTTACGAAATGCTTCTTCTCAAACAATCTGTATACGATTGCTGCATAAGTTGGTCCAAAACTTCATTGGTCAAGCTCCATTTCTGGTGTAATTTTTGTCAGATAGTCAACTATCGGTCAGCCGTGATCATTTAATGAAGAAAAAGATAATACAAATGTCGTTTTCACACTTTAAACTTTTTTTATTGGGCGGATATTTTTGCTTTGTAAAGCATTTTAGCTCTTGTCTCTTATCGATTTAAATAAATGTAAACAAACAAACACACAAACAAACTAGATATAAGTTTTTGTTGCAAGCACAAAACAAGGTGTCCGGGAAGCGTATTTTTTTCCCCAGGACCAAGCATTTACTACTCAGTATATAGATCTTGAACCTGCACCTTTAAGGTGACGTCATATCACACTCGATGGCGTCATCGTCGTGTGAACAATTTTTTTTGGATGTAACATATCCCAATTTGGATTCATGCAAAGTTTCAGCTTGGTGACCAAAGTCTTCTGGAGACTAATAAAGCGTATTGTCAAAAGCAGGCTGCGCGAACCTTGAACAGAGACTAGACCACAAGCATGTTTGATGGACTTTGAACCTTGCGGTTGACTTGCCCACCGTTTAACTGGTTTAGATCGCGTAGTGTGTGTGTATCCCGTGGTTTGACAGCGTGTCAAAAAATACCCGTAATAATTGGTAAAAATTTATCATATTAAAAAAAAGAGAATGACGTCATCATGTTGTTTTTTGAGATTTACGTAGTCGATATCATTGTCTATCAGCATGCCAAGTTTCAACTCAGTCAGACTTGTTGTTTTGTAGTTTCACGGCTTCAAAAAGTGAACCTTTACGGCGATACCACGTGACACATGATGACGTCATCAGTCTAAAACTTCACACAATATGTTGTCTGCATGAAGGTCATTATGTATACCAATTCTGAAACAATTATCCTACACTTCGCCACAGACATCTAGTAAAAGTGTAATTTGAACTGTTTTCAACCTGCCGCTAGAACGCGCTTTTAGATTCAATGATGTCAGCGGTCCAATTTTTGTAAACCAGACCCTTGCTCGACTATAATATCGTTAAAAAAAAACTTCCAAAAATCCGCCACTTTTAAATAACAAGGCACTTCCGGTTTCGCCCGGAAGTAGAGGTCGCGTAAGGTCACGCACAACAAAACAAGTTACACCTAAATTACACTGGTATAATCCCGTAAAAAGCAAATAACGGTCTCATGTCCTTCATTTGATATGGATTTTCAAAGATTTAAAAAAATAATGTTTAAAAAGCTCGTAGTTTGACACCTGATGACGTCATCATGACGAAACCAAAAAAAGTATCAACTACTTATGAATATCTAACTATGTGTGAAGTTTCAAGTTCCTGTGAGCTTAGCAAGAGTCTGAAGCAGTAACGAGATTGGATTGACGGCTGTTTTACAGACTACCGAAATCAGGTTGCGTGAACCTTGAACAGAGACTAGAGTACAAGCATGGACTTTGAACGTTGTGGTTGATTTGCCCACTGTTTAACTGATTTAGATCGCGTAGTGTGTGTGTGCGTATCCGGTGGTTTGCCAGCGGGTCAATAAATACCCGTAATAATTGGTCAAAATTTCAAATATTTGTAACAAAAAAATGAATGAAGTCATCATGTTGTTTCTTTAGATTTACGTGGTCAATATCACTGTCTATCAACATGCCAAGTTTAAACTCAGTCGAACTTGTGGTTTTGTAGATACACGGCTTCAAAAAGTAAATCTTTAAGGCAATACCACGTGATACATGATGACGTCATCAATCTGAAACTTCACACATAGGGGTCATTCCATGTTAGACCAACGCACTTTTTTACCTCATGTCTTCCGATTTTGAAACAAATCGCTGTGCTGGTAGGTCCTTATGAGCAATGAATGCACACCAATTTTTGGCCCGATCCGACCGACCATGTGGTCAGGGCAGAAACCACAAAAATCGGACATTTTTAGAGTAAAATACCATCCTTTTGGTACAAATTTGTCATAGCTAAGTTAATTTATATCAAATATATGCAAATTTGGTATTAAAATAATGAGAATTGCATGCTAAAATCAATTCTTTTGTCAAAAATAATTTTTGTTAAAAGTAGTCACGTGACCTTTAATATGTTATTGTCACCTTTGACCCAATTTTTGTAACAATGATCATTCAGAAAAATAACGAAATGAAAAAAACTTGATAGAGCATGTCTTCCTCTATCAGAATCCACTAAGAAAACATTGGGCTCTTCAAAATTTACAACTTTATGACTATTTTTGTACAGTTGGTAGGTTACAAATTAGTCAATTTATAGACTTTACATTAGAAATCCACTGATACAACTTACTGTTCAGTTTCAATTGTTACTAAAATTATTCTTGGTTAGGGAATTTCTCATGTTGGGGGCTGATGTGGTCTAACCAGAATCATACTTTAAATTATCAGCAGTGGCGCACCCAGGATTTAGCTATTTTCTGGGGAAGCTCATTTTTTTCTTCAAATTTCTTAAGAAGATAAATGACCAAAAAATCAAACAAACAAATTGACAACCTTAGAGGGCCTGGGCTCAAGCCCCCGACTGATATGATGACCACTGCCTAAAAAATAACATCGATCAAATGAACAAAATATTCAAAATGTACATCACAGAAAAGGTTATTTGGGCATGCGACGAAAGAGAAATGAACCTGAAGCCAGTAAAGACATGGAACAGTAATTAGTTGTGATCCAAATTTAAATTGTATTCTGCTACCATAAAACAGTTAGTTGTGATCCAAATTTCAATGTTTTGCTCCCACAAAACTTGGTTAAAGTCGCTAAGAAAATTTTGATTTGAAGGCAGTTAAATTCGCACCACAACTATTTATTGTTCTGTGTCTTACTGGCTTCAGGTTCATTTCTCTTTCATCGCATGTCCATAATCATTTCTGTGATGTACATTTTGATTCGTGTTCATTTGATCGGTGGTCATCATAGCAATCGGAAGACATGAGGTAAAAAAAGTGCGTTAGTCTGACATGGAATGACCCATATGTTGTCTGCATAAAGGTCATTATGTATACCAATTTTGAAACAATTATCCTAATTTTCGCCACAGACATCTAGTAAAAGTGTATTTTTAACTGTTTTCAACCTGCCGCTAGAGGGCGCTCTTAACTTTTATGACGTCACTTGTCTCTTTTTTTTTTAACCAGAACCTTGCTTGATTATAACACCATTCAAAAATAATGCCACTTTTAAATTACAAGGCACTTCCGATTTCGACAGGAAGTAGAGGTCAAGTCATGTCACGCACACAATAAAAAAGGAGACCTATTATTTATTACCTGTATATATTCCCACTAAAAGCAACCGACGGTCTCCTCATCTTGATTTGATATGGATTTCCAATGATTAAAATTGTTAATGTTTAAAAACCTTGTATTTTGACACCTGGTGACGTCATCTGACCAAAACAAAAATGGTTTCATCTACTACTGAATATCTGAAAACTACGTGTGAAGTTTCAAGTTTATATGAGCTGAGGAAGTGTGTGTTTGTTAGCGGAGCGGCGAAGAGAAGAAGAAGAAGAATCTGAAGAAGTAAAAAAAAAAAAAAAACAAGAGGTCTTCGGACTTTTGTCCGAACACCTAACAAACAGTTAAACAATACAACCACATCCAACACAACAACCACTTACGACAACAACAACAAGAACAACAGTCCATGTTGATTTTAATGGCGATTCCTAGATAATTCTCTCCAAGGTCTGTCTGAAAAGCCTGGTATTTAAATATTCAGACTTTAGGACTTGTTGAACTTTAGAGTTGAAGGCTTATTTGCCCAAGCACAAAGCAAACCTAACTATCGTCACAACTCCTGAGTCCCACCTCGCCGTGAGACAAGCGGCTGGTTTATCCTCTAGATCGCAATGGCTCCCAATGAGAGTACAACTAATCCAAAGTTGATTTTAAGAGAAAGACAAGATAATGAAGGGTGGTACCATTTATCCTTCGATAATGGCTACAATGGGTACTATCCGTACGTATGGCTCATTGACAACTGTCGCTGCTCTGCCTGTTACCAACCATCAGCATGGCAGCGCACATCCCACATCGCAGATCTTGACCCAGAAATCCTTCCTGATTCTGATGCTCTAACCGATGACGGTACCGTGTTCAGCATCAACTGGCCTGGGGGGCATCGCAGTGACTTCCAGGCAGAGTGGCTGAATCGCCAGCGCTTCGCGGAGACCGAGAAGGACTTCGTGGACGGACAGAAACTCGAGATATGGGGAGCAGAGATGAATACTGAGGTTGACAAATTCGACTTCAACAAGATTCTGACGAGTGACACAGAGCTGTATAACTGGTTGAGTGTACTGGCTAGTAGAGGGATGGCTATTGTTCAAGGAGCTCCGTTGAAGGTTGGAGCTGTCGGCCAGCTTGCTAAGAGGGTTGCCTACCTACGATCCACAGTATATGGGTAAGCAAATAATTGATGATATGTAGCCAATGCGCCAGTGTTGAACCGTGGAGGAAGGACATTTTCTTTTATGGTTGAATCCTTCTTCTAAAGCGTGTCCAACACTCCATGTTCTGAAAAAGAAAATTTTATGAAATTCCATCACTACCATTTGGGCGTCGCTAGTATGGCGTAAATTGTTGAGTTCCTTGCTGTAATTGCGCCGTCAACGTCGCATAGTCGTGTCGTGCCGTCGCATAGATACTTCGTGCCGTCTCAATGTCCATTGACGACACAAACGGCTAAGACCAACGATCAGCACTGCGACAATGCGACAATGCGACTGGAAAATTAGACGTCACGACAATGTGACAGCAAGACTCCAAGTTGCGACGGCATGATGCGACTGTTGAGCTGCTGACTGCGGAAACGGTTAGTGAATCAATTCGATGTCCAAATGGCAGTAATGGAATTCCATACAATAATGTTATGCTTTGAGGCCGCCCCATTAACTCCAACCCATCGTCACCATAATACCTGTATCCTGAAAACCATTAAACGTGGCGACTAACCAATATATCAGACTCATTCTGTCCCGAAATGAGTAAGGTTTTATCTTTTATTATTATTCTTTAATGTAAATATAGGGCAAAACAAAAACCAAAAACCGTGTTTAGCGTCCTGCCTTTCTCGAAAAAAGGAAGAGGCGGGGCTTTTTTATTATTTTTTTTATTGCCGCCCGACAAATTTTTCAAAACAAACGGCCGGGATATTTTCTCAAGATGTTTGCCAACTTTTTTCTGTGTGCCTTTTTTCGGCAGATCAAGTCAAAAATATGTATTTTAGAATAGATTTGTTTTCGGTCGGAGATCGTAAAAATCGATCCTTTAAAATAAAAATGAAAAAAGGAGGCGCCCTCTAATAAGGAAGCGGGCGGGGACGCTAAACATGTTTTTGTTTATACTTTGTTGGCCTAATTTGTGAAAATTGCATGGAGTACTTAAAATATTATAATATTTGATTTTTCTCCCCAGGAAATAGCTGGACGATCTTTTATTTTGTTTAACAATTCGATTTTTGGTATTTTTAATCTTCAATATCCAGTTGTTGTAAACAATGCGTCTACATTCTCAAATGTCTTTGAAGTTAAGTAACTAAGACGCTGTTTTCTAAGTAACCCGCTGCATTTGAGTAAGTTGTCTGGTTGCATAAACTGCTATGATAAAGAAATGAATTGCCATTATTGTTACTATACCAGGGATACTTCCAAGTGTTCAGCAAGCTAGGGCGCCAGCAGCGTTGCTTTCACCCCAAAGTCATTGGGACTTCACATTGATCAGCTCTTCTATGAATACATACCTGGTGTAAGTTGTCCAGTATTTATTTATTTATATTATTTTAAGCGAAATATACATCGTTAGAATCATTATTATGTTCGTCCCTCGAAATTAAAACTGTTAAAATAATAATAATAATAATAATATGAAACAAGTGTCTGAGTGGCACCTTTATGATTGCAGGCATTAGTTGTTTGTGATATAACATAATCCGTAGCCTTCATTTAGATGTTAACCTGGTTTGAACTGTGGAATACTTTTCCAATCATTTAGGTTCAAATGCTGCATTGTATTGAGCAGGCAGGTGAAGGTGGTGAAAATCAATTTGTAGATGGCGTCAACATTGCAGAGCAGTTAAAGCGAGACCATCCTGAGGTGTTTCAAACTCTACGCACTACGCAAATTGACTTCAGAGATGCTGGGGATGATTATGTCAGATACCATCTGAAAAGTAGACGTCCCATGATCCAGTAAGACAATTATTGTCACTCATAGACCAATCTAGTGTTTGCTAATAATGTCCAGTACCGTCTTGTCAGCCGTTACTGAATCATTGATCGAAGTAAATGAATATTTGACTAACCCAAAATGGCGACACAGGCTGCTAACAGCTTGTAAGCATTTCACATTTAGTAAGTGCATATACATTATTCCCCATCAGGTTACCTGCTCATTGCAACAATGGGCTGCGAGAATCTCCCGAAACTGTGCTTGAGCACACATTAGTGTCGATTGTTTATATCTAATGTTAAATAAATCCTGATCATAGAAGTGAATTGGGAACATGTAGATGGGCACCGCAAAGGATTATCTTTGTATGGATAGAAGCCTTTCTTACTTTTCCATAAGCTTTAGATACATCGATTAGAATGGAATGTAACGGAAAATGGAAAGAAAAAAAAAACTTCATTTGCCTATACATGTCGTGAATAACTCTCCGAACGCTTAGAATTTACATGGATTCAGGCATGAAGGCCCCGGCCCACTGAGATTGGGACAGTTTGATCTGGATTTAGTTGGCGTGTTTTGACCTGGATTACAAATCAGCCAAAGGTCTGGTTGTCTTGCACCCTGACTCTTTTTCAATAAACATTACAATGAATCTTTACGAGGATTGGTTATCGTATCGCTTATAGTGGTTTGGTTTGCAGTGCAAGGTGACCGACTATTGATTTGTTATTTTGTGCAGATATGACCGTCACGGTAACTTCAAGTGCATCAATTACAGTGATCACTGCCGATCAACTGAGCTATCTATTCCCGTTGATCAAGTCAAGAAACTCTACAAGGCCATTAAGGTGTTCAACAGCGTTATGTACAGACCTGAAAACGTCTTTACACACCGTATGGATCCAGGTAATAAAATAGTTCCCATACAGTGTTCCGTCACGAGCAGAGAGATCTTAAAATGATCTGTTTCCATTCGAATGTGTTGTTTTCCCCGCTATATATCACACTTGAGATGTCTTTCAATTTTTCTAGATACGAAATGCCACCCTGCTCAAAGCTAAAAGTGTTTATACTGTCATGTATTTATTGTTTATTTATCCAAAAAATACGGCTTTCCGTATTAACATCGTCAATAAATGTCAATCATTCCCCCCCCCAAACAAAAAAAACAAAAAAATAATAATAATAATAAATGAAAAATAAAATAAATAAATAAATAAATAAATAAATAATAAATAAATAAATAATAAAATAAAATAAAATAAAACAAAAAATAAAACAAAACATAAGAGTTTATTTGCCTGTCTTGAATGGTTTTGGCATAAAGTAACTTTGGGACTATTGCGGCAACATTGTGTTGTTAAACATTTTCAGGGATGGTCTTGTAACATGTTTTTTTCCCAGTATTTGGCTGTGTGCTATTTTCATGTTTTAGTATTAAAAAGGTTTTTTAACAGCAACTTTTTAGCATAAGTGATTTGGTTTCTCTAGGTGAGATCATGACCTTCAGCAATGGCCGTGTAATGCATGGACGCAGTGCCTTCAAGTTGACAGAGGGGGGTGGCTCAAGACATCTTGAAGGAGGGTACTTTGATTGGGATGAAGCTAAATCGGCATTGCGTATCCTCAGGGAGAACCTGTTCGGAGATAAGAGACTTTAAGAAAAACAGACATGACAACTATAAATCAAGGTGACATTGAGATTACGGGACGATGTCATTTTTTACCAAACTCTCAAAGCTGTCAATTTTCTTCTGAGAGTTCTTTTTGCAAAAACCTAGCTTGGGAAACAATAACAGCCTCTCTTAAAAAAAAACAATAATCCAACAACATAACACTGTAAAACGTTTGCGACTCAAAAGAACGATACATAGGCTTAGTACTAATGGACCTTTGTCAGTGCAACAACACCATTGTCATCGTACTGGCTAGTCTGAAAGAAAAGTTAGGCTGGTGCCGTAAATCCGTTGAGAGGTAGTCGTCTTCATGACCAGGAACATGACCAAGATGGCCGAATCATATTTGTCTCCTGAAGGGAATAATCTCTTTAGGTCCAATTTGGTGTCCTGCACACGGGATTGGGATATGTTTCTTTTGTAAAAACAAAACAAAGCGGAACGCAGACATCAGTACATTATGTTGAAGGGTTTCAAAATCAGATAATGCACGTTAAGGTATCTAAAAATATATATACATATTTGGAAGATAAAATTATCAAGCTAAAAACCATTGAACAAAATAATCATGCACGAAATGATATAGGCCTATACGTATTGTTTTTAGCAAATTTTCACAAACAAAATTGTGTAGCCATGATTTGCTTACTAATGTCTTTCGATCTGTTCTTAATTTGTCCTTATAGTCGATTTCAACAGAGAGACTAATAAGCCTTGTGTATTATAGTCGGAGTGTGCCTTTGATGTTAGCTGTATTGTCCACTAGGCCCAAACACTAAAGATTGACCACCCATAGCTGTTTCAGAGTTTACCACACTGGATTAGTTGGATTCAATTGTTTTCTCCTCTTTATTTTTATAACGAGCATCGGCGAAGCTGCTGCAGCTAGAAGTAGGGGTTTCCAACCCTCTATAAGTATTTGTATTTGTATTTTATTTTGTCAGAGGCACCTGTTTTGTTGTTGTTGTTGTTGTTGTTGTTGTTATTGTTGTTGTTGTTGTTGCTGTTGTTGTTGTTGTTGTTGTTGTTGTTGTTGTTGTTGTTGTTGTTGTTATTGTTGTTGTTGTTGTTGTTGTTGTCTCTTGAGAGTAGGTTTGTGCAAAAAAAAAAAAAAAATTACTCAATGTTTACTCCCTGCTTGACTTTATTGATATTTTTTTAATCCACAAGTTGCCTATCGCCACATAAACAAACAGCCTGGTAAAGCCTTGGTTGATGGGTTTATACCCATCAACAACAAGACTTGATAATTCCCTAAGGCAAACATCGGGTTTGGGACTACCTAGATCAAAGCTAACTATTTTGCTAATTTTCTTTAAAAACTATAGCATTTCAGATAACAATTTTCCAATTGAGTCTTCCACCGTGACAATCTTTATCCCCTGAAACTTATGTACAAATCTGTGAAAATCATGATATTTTCCATTGTACCAATGTTCGTACACCCTCCTTAATACGAGTGAATGATAATTTATTTTCAAAATCAATAAAGTAATAATGCTCACTTGTTCACGATCTGACAAAAAACGTAATGTGTTACTTTTCTAAGAAAGACAAATCCACCGCGAAACCAGTATATATACGTTGTCGAATTATTAAAAAAAATAATGCTGATTGAGACCTTGTTTCCTATGTAATAAGAGAAAAACAAAATCTTAAAATATAGAATTTAAGATGACTCTTTAAAGTATAGTTGCCGAAGGTCACCAAAACTGTGCGACAATGCCTTCACAAAGGTTTGACCTTTGTACACCAGCCAACAGCTTCGACATTTCAGCTTCAATAGCTTTGCGTCAGATTGAACTTGTATGATGTTTACTTTTGGAATATCAACAGTTTGGTGTTTGTTGAGGTTAAGCTGTCTGTAAACACATCGAACGAGTAGAACACACTGACGTTTCTTCACTTCGGCAATTATGTATATCATGCAAAGTTCTATAAGTGATTATGAGGTTTTCTAACATAACAATCTCACATAAATCTTTGCATGAATAATATTATTGTCTAGCCTGTTTACACCTCACAGTGAAATGCCCACAAACGAGTAGCAAATTGAGTGCCTCTTGAAACGATTTGGAGTTACTTTTATGAACAGTTCGATTCTGATCCTCATTAGTGTCGGTATAGCTTGTAACAGGCCTAGCTGAAGATGGTGCTTAATGTTTTTAAGAAAACTATTTTTTATTGGTTTGAAGTATAGCTTTGTTTATTTGTAACATGCCTTGTAACCCTACTTGCACGTTGTACCTGTATCGGATAAAGGCCTACCGGTGGATTATAAACCGAAATAGTTTTATGACAGTATGACGTAAATAAGAGTAGTTTGCAATGTGATAGATAGATAGATAGACATACAGATAAATATATAGATAGATAATATATAGTAGATAGATAGATAGATATATAGATAGATAATAGATAGATAGATAGATAGATAGATAGATAGATAGATAGATAGATAGATAGATAGATAGATAGATAGATAGTATTTATTGTCCACATTAAAACAAAATAGAAATAGTTTTATGACAGTATGACGTAAACAAGAGTAATTTGCAATGTGATAGATAGATAGATAGACATACAGATAAATAGATAGATAGATAGATAGATAAATAGATAGATAGATATATAGATAGATAGATAGATAGATAGATAGATAGATAGATAGATAGACAGATAGGATAGATAGATAGATATATAGATAGATAGATAGATAGATAGATAGATAGATAGATAGATAGATAGATAGATAGATAGATAGATAGATAGATAGATAGATACACACACAAAATGAATGGTAAAAAATAAATTGGTAAAAAAAGTTTTGTACAATATTACACAATTTATGTAAAAATTTACCAAACTCAAATACATAACTCATTGGTAAATTTTAAGTTACATAACTTATATGTAATGTTATGCTTTTACAAAACTTTTGTCAAGTTTTACATTGATCATGTAATTTTTACAGTATTAACGTAAAGGTTGTCAGGTATTGTGTAAAGGTTACATACTTAAAGAGTACGGACGCCATTAGCATGTGCTTTTCACTGTTAAATCGTCACGGGCGTCTGACGTCGCACTTCAGGATAGAAACAAGGACGAAAAACCGTGCAGACTGGGAATTTGACAGCTTTTGCAGACATTTGAAGGTAAACTACTACATAGGTCTACTTTATAGCATTTTTAATAAGAACAGAATACAGTTTAAAGCCTGCAAAATGTATAGTCGCAGATTGTGGGTGAGAGTGTCTGTGGGAGAGCATGCAAGTATATACGTAAAAGGTACACAGTGACAAAATAACATGCTATATTGTACTCGACCGTGTTCTAAAACTTGAACAATATTGAGATGCTCCTGTACCTTTCAGCACTTTTCTAGCTGAGACAGCCACTAAGAAAACCCTACAGAGTATAAAACTAAGACATTGAAACCAACCCAAATAATATTAATAAAAAATTGTAATAAACAAAAAACTGGGTGTTTTATTGTTATGTTTTCAGATCTGCCTTGCAGCTGACTGATGAGACAGCGGAGAGTTTTGCAAAATAAACATCGACCATGTTTCAAGATTGACCTTTTTGCTACCTACAGCATCAGGATGCATCGGAATCATAATAAATATCAAATCAATTTTATGATAAACAAAATAATTTAGTAACAGTTTACAATGTCAAACGGTAAAGAATTACCTTTAAATTGGGTAAAAGTCTAGTATTCAACACAAACAATAAGTATCTTTTACCATTTAATTCAGTAAAGCTTACTTAATTCATGTTTACCTAGAAAAGAGGTAAAGTTCTTTACTGATTTTTGAAGTAAATATTTACACAATTTTTATGAAAACTTTTACCCAACCTGCATTATGTAAAACTTTACCAAACAATTAGGAGGTTCGTATACAACATTGCAAATTTGTAAAATTTTACACAACCTGTGTAATTTTTTCTGTGTGTGCAGGCTTTTCATGTTATGTTTTTGATTGTTCATGTTATTACCATTGTTAAATGTTTGATAAGGAGTTTGTTTTTCTTGACATTCATGTTGTAGTCGCCAAGTCTCAGTATTTTAGGATTTGTCCATTTATAACAGCCCCAGATACCTTTACATAACACTTTGCTAGTATTCAACCCAAGCATTGTGTAAACTATTACCTGTTTTAAAGGTAGACAGCTTACATTGTAAAGAGGTAAAGTCTTTACTTCGAAATTAAGTAATATTTTACATGAGTGGGTTTACCTAACAATTCAGTAAATGAAACTACCCAATATTGAAGTAAAGTTTTACACAACTATTTAGCAAGATTTAACCCAACGCTTGTTGGGTAAACTTTTACCTAATACTTATGAGGTTCACCTGCTACATCTAAAACAGGGTAATATTTTACACAAGCTGTGTAATCTTTTCTCTGTGTGTAGATAGATAGATAGATAGATAGATAGATAGATAGATAGATAGATAGATAGATAGATACATAGATAGATAGATAGTATTTATTGTCCACATTAAAACAAGATAGAAATTCGATTTCCAGTGAAAAATGGGTAAAAAATAAATATTAAATACTATGTTATACAATATCATAATATGCAGGCGTAGAGTACAACGAACAGTAAAAGACTAGCATTCAAATACGAAAATACAGCATGTACGGGCAAGTACAGTGAACATCAAATTACTGCATTATAAAAACTAGCATAAACAAATAAAAAGATGCATCACATCAGAAGGATAAAAGGTACAAGAGATCAGGGTTGACAAGCGAGCTCAGTGGGCAAAGAGAGGCAAAAACCACACTATAAGTTTAAAGCCTGCCCGATATGGGGTAGAGGGTTCCCCCCCCCAAATGTTCCAAAACTATAACACAGTATTTTCCTCCTGTATAGAACTACCCCCCTAAAATCCTTTAAAAAAAATCATGAGATTCCAAGCACACAATGAAGACACAATAGGAGGGGGGGGGTCCCTCTGCCCCATATCGAGCACCAATTGTATAAGTTAATGCCCCTCTGAGCAGTAACATTAAAAGTATGAATGGCGTTGGGAACAAATGATTGTCTGGAGCGACAATGGGAGGTACGTGGGACATGGACACGGATCTGTTGAATAAAAAACAATTGTGCAAAGGGTGTGAGGGGTCATGCATTATCTCATGAACTTTTAACAATAACAGAACCTGTTTGTCATACTAGAGAGAACTTATTGAGGTCAGACCTCCCCTCAATAAGTTCTCTCTATAAGTTACGAATTATGCGCTGAGCGATCTTCCTTAGTCTTTCTAGTTTATGAACATTTGAGAGATTCCCAAAATTACTGATAAAACTAAAACTTATAATGCTTTGAATCGAAAACCGAGAAAAAAGAATCAAGATACGGTTATCTATACATTAAACTCTTTTAATTTTCTGAGGAAATAGAGACGTTGGTTTGCTTCACCACACAGCATTTAAGTGTTGCTGTTCGACCAGTGTTTTGTCGATGACCGTATACCCAGGTATGTATACTCCGTAACCTGCTGTATAGCGTGGTTGTGAACAGCCAATGGTCCCTGGTTTGGGGCTGAACGGCGAAAATCATCGAAGTCATCTCGTTGGTTATATTTACATTGAGGACTAGGTGGTGGCGATCGCACCACTCAACAAACCTTTGAACAGCATTGGTGTACTCAAGAGCGTCATCGTTGGTTATGTAACCGCTGATGACCGTATCATCAGCATATTATACTACATTGGGTGCTCACAATATCAAAATCACTATGCCATACAAATAGAACAGGTGACATAACACACCCTTGCCTAAGAGACTTGAAGGTTGAAACCAAATTATTGCACTTAACTGTCTGCGGTCTATCGATAATAAAATTGTGAATAATCAGTGCGAGTTGAAGAGTAACATTCAATTTCAGTAATTTATTGATTCAAATGTGCGGGACAAGGGTATTAAGGCACTACTGAAGTCAATAAAAACTGATCTCACAAAAGATTTGAACGTCTAAATGACTGTACAGTTTATGAAGGTAAAGAGTCACTGCATCTCTCACACCCCTGTTACTTTGATATAAGCAAACTGGCATGGATCAGGATGCAGGACTATTCAACTATTTTAGCAACAACCTTTCAACACATCTAATGACATAAGAAGTCAAGGCTATGGGGCGATAGTCATTTAATATAGATGGGTTCTTAATCTTAGGAACAGGAATGATGACGGAGGATTTCCATCAATTAGGAATATAGTCTAATATGAGTAAAAACTGAGGCAAGTTGTTGGCTAAAAAAATGTAAAACCCTATTTGAGATACCATCTGGGCCTATATAGATTTGCACTTGCAAAAACCTTACGCACATCATGGGCATTTGCAACAACTATCGTCTGAGTCCCGGATCATATTTTTTAAAGACTGAACTATGGAACTGTTATCCACTGAAAAAACCTTACGGTGTCAAACCTACAAAAACATGTGTTTGACTCATTTGCAAAGTCCACACTACAATTCGAAACCGTTCTCCTAGACTCTTTGTAACCTGTCATTGACTGCATTTGTTGCCATGCTGCATGTGGGTTGTTCCTCCAGCCTGCGTTCATAAACCAACTTCTACTGCTTGGCCTGCTTGTCAATGTCCCTCTGGATGACTTTCACTAGCACCCTGTCACCTGCTGTGAACAGTAGCCAAGGGTGGGGGGGGGGGGTCACGTGACCCACACAAATTTACAGTGCCCTCCCCCCAGGTTCCCCCCCCCACGAAAAAAAAAATCGCGATAGTGCTCACAAAAAGGGGGGGGGGGGGAGAAAATGCGTGTTTATTTAATCTAATGTAGTGAACAATCGCGATCGTACGGAGCATTTAAAGGGACATAGGTGGGAAAAACAATCTGGAAAAATCTTCGTTCGAACGAAATTTTTTCTTAACAAGCCCGCGCGCGCACGAGTACTTCCAGAGACACACAGTCGGCATGCATGCTAGCAGCCTCCTGCTAGCTTTGTCAACACTGGCTATGTCTCTTTATGCAGGCACGTGCGCGCTTCGGGTTTGTTAATATTTTTGTTTGAACGAAGTTTTGTTTCGTTCATTTTCGTTAGAACAAAGATAAGTTTCGTTCTAAAGACGATTTTTTTCCAGATTTATAGTTCTCCACGTATGTCCCCTTAAAAGCTCCGTACGATCGGCATCACTACCGCGGCCACAAAATTCCAAAATTATAAGAAGATGGTGGCCCCCTGCAGCGTCCCCCTCCCAAAATAAAAGCATGCTCCCAACCACTGACAAACCCATTCCCCTGGGCCCCCTCTCAAAAGTAATGCCCCCCCCCCAACACACACACACACACACACACACACACATCCTTACGGATCCGGTTTGTGGGGTACTGCTATTGTTGTTCTATTATTCCCTTTTCTGAAGAATTCCCTTGTGGGGCCCAATTGTTCCTATTGAAATGACCTTGTGGGGTCCATTGTTCCATTGTTGTCAGGACCCCACATATGCCCTTCTGTGTGTACACACACACACACACACACACGCACACACACACACACACACATCCTTACGGATCCGGTTTGTGGGGTACTGCTATTGTTGTTCTATTATTCCCTTTTCTGAAGAATTCCCTTGTGGGCCCAATTGTTCCTATTGAAATGACCTTGTGGGGTCCATTGTTCCATTGTTGTCAGGACCCCACATATGCCCTTCTGTGTGTACACACACACACACACACACGCACACACACACACACACGCACACACACACGCACGCACGCACGCACGCACGCACGCACGCACGCACGCACGCACGCACACACACACACACACACACACACATCCTTACGGATCCGGTTTGTGGGGTACTGCTATTGTTGTTCTATTATTCCCTTTTCTGAAGAATTCCCTTGTGGGGCCCAATTGTTCCTATTGAAATGACCTTGTGGGGTCCATTGTTCCATTGTTGTCAGGACCCCACATATGCCCTTGTGTGTGTCCACACACACACACACACACACACACACATGTGTGTAATGACCTGCAATCGTGGACCCTCCTTTGTTCAACTCTTTGTCCTGACAAACGTGGACCCCATGGTTTTCCTTTGTGATAGCAAACGTGGACCTATTGTCCCTTTTGTTGTAAGTCCACGGTTTGAATGTCACTACAAACCCACACACACACACACACACACACACACACACACACACTGAACAAGTCCTGGCTACGCCGCTGGCTGTGAATGCTGCCCTTTTCCATTTGATGAGATTAATGAAGTTCTTTAATGAACCGTGGTTTGCTAATTGGAAAAACTTATAGGATATGCAAATATCCACACAGAAGTTGATGTTTTCAGACGTAACTGACACCATCTCATCTATTGAAGTGGCGGAGTCCAGGAAAACGTTCCAGTCTGTGCATTCAAGACAAGCTCGAAATTTTTTTTGTTACACCTTTTCAGTTTTTGCTTGTAGGATGGCAGTAAGATAATGTTAATGTGGTCAAATCTGCCTAATGGAGCAAACAGGTTCGAAGAGTATACTTTAGGAATGTTACATTTGCATAGGTCTTATGTGGCTTCATTTCGTGTGTGTTGCTGTACTGATTGTTCGTAGGTGGGCAAGACGTTGTCCAGTCTGCACTTGTTGAAGTCGCATCGCCCATATGATTTTGGCAGAGTCGGGCGATGAGACCTCAAGATCATTAATCGTTGATGCTATAATGGTCTCTGGCAGTATTGACATCAGCTTGTGGTGGGATATAATGTGACAAACACAAAAATATGATTGAGTTCTCTTGGCAGATAAAAGGGTCGCAGCTAGACTTGATTTCAAGTCTGAGATCATGGTTATTTATCTGCATCAGCCACGCAAACGTCGTCCCCACAGATTAGCTATCAAACGAAGCTAATGACGGAGGTTAATCCACAGGAGGGCGCTATTTCAGGCAATAATGAATTGGCTATCGGGTAGACTAAAAACCACGATCGCAGACTTGGAACCAAGTCTA
Source organism: Pycnopodia helianthoides (assembly GCA_032158295.1). Taxonomy (NCBI): domain Eukaryota; kingdom Metazoa; phylum Echinodermata; class Asteroidea; order Forcipulatida; family Asteriidae; genus Pycnopodia; species Pycnopodia helianthoides. The sequence goes on along the minus strand of CM063264.1, from coordinate 7,051,754 downwards.
GGTCGGAGCCTCTCTTTTACGGCGTTATAGTTGTTGCACCATTGGGAATTTATGTACATTACTCCACCGCCTCGCGATTTTCCCGAGGCTTTAGATCTTATCGTTCCTCAAGTCCAGTGCAGTATCAGGAATTCCACAGTGAAGCCAGGTCTCAGTAAATGCCAAATTGCATGCCTCGCTGTACTCGTGCAGAAACCTAACACTGGCGCGCAATTCGTCCATTTTATTTTGAAGTGATCTAACATTACCCATATTGATGGTTGGTAAGGGCGGCTTAAACCCTCTGTTCCGGAAACGCTGTCGAAGGCCAGCTTTATTGCCCCTCTTTATTGGACGAATATCCCGCGGGAAATTTTCATAACTGTCTGGTTTCGGACTCGCCCTGTTCCGGTGACGCAATATATCTACGCTTGTATACGATATATTGGTAGTTTTCAGGAGATCTTGGTCGAGTTGAAGAAAGAATACCGTAATAAACACCGTGAAAACAGCAAAAGGTTAAGCAAAAACAGGGGCCAAACTGATCATGTCACTGTCGGGAACATGATGATATAAAAAACAGGTACACCAAACACAGGCAACAAGGTAACAACTTAGAGCAGTAGATGCACGACGGAGCACAACCAGTGGTGGTCGCTGCTGAGCAGCGCTGCTTGTTTATCTCTCCTCTCCTGAATTCCGAGTCCCGGGGGCCTGACCCATTCTTACAGCGAGGCACCCAACCACAGTGCTTTGGCACATATCAAGAAAAACATAACAATTTCAAAATGGTAGATCCCAACCCCGTGATACTCCGTGATATCCTGCAGTGTACCAATACACACGTTTTAGGAGGGGTGTCAATCAACGGGGGTCGTCAATTTGGTCAGGAGGGGTGGTGGAAAAAATGTAGCTCATGCACAAACTCATATCTCTGCGGCACGTGCGCCACAGATCACTACCACAGCTTAGTGGTAAGGCATGTTGTGTCTGACCGCTCTAGGTTCAAGGGCCTTTTGTGAATGAAGGTCTTCTGATCTTGTGCCGACAGCAGACTGGTTTAGCAGACATAAATCATTGAGATAAGGCAGAACAGACCCTCTTAGGCCTGCGCTAAACGTCGCACGTTTGTCGTGTCGAACTCAAACAGTTGTAAAATTAGGAATTAAATTCGACAGAAGAGCGACGTTTAGCGCAAACCTTTTATTTAAGTTCGGCACTGCCGTGTAGCACGGCAAGCCCTGCCGTGCTACACGGCAGCGGCACGACACGGTGACAAACGTCGCGCTCTTGCCGTGTCGAATCGAACTGAAAACATTTGAGTTCGGCTCGGCAAAAGTGCGACGTTTAGCGCAGGCCTTAACCTCTTAACCTATCAAATGGGCCTGCCCTGTGACAGGATGACGTAACACCGTTGGCCCAAAACAGGTGCATCGGTGCAGGGTTAAGTCAGGCTGACCAGGTAACTTCTAAAGGCAATTTTTCTTAAACTCGGACCCTGCATTAGTTTGACCTTTTTCTGGGTCATTATGACGGAGATTCTGGTCATACTTACCCATTGATTATAAGCCCCACAGGACCAGAATCTGGATCAATCCTGACCCAAAATTTGTTTTAGAGTGTACAAAAAGCCATTACAAATATAGATTCATCATTTTACAGCATGCACGTCCATTGAGTTTCTAACACAATTCCACCATTTTTGGGGTCGACAGAATAGGTGCGTGTAAGCGCGGTGTGCGGCGTGCAGGGGATCAATACGCTTCTATAATAAAATCTCATAGAACATAAAATAAAAGCTGAATGTCGTTTAATTGTCTTCACTTAGATATATTTTGTATTCAACTTGTTGTGAGAACCATTGCGTAGTTAAACATAATTGCAACTTCACTTCATTGATGCCCTACAAGACAATTTGAAAAAGCAAGGGGTAAACAACAACATAGGGAGACAAATGGGGGGGGGGGGTGGGGTTGGATGGAAGGGTAACCACAAAGAGACTGTTCGTCTGAGTTGGGAGAAACTGTGGATAAGGCTCCTCCAGACCATTCAACCCCATAGTTTGAATATCCAAGAAGGAAATGTCTAACAACCTTTTGTCTTTGCCTCCTCCTTTGCACAGATATCCTCCTTGTTAGTCTGCCCTATTCACTAATTAATTACCTTTTTTCTCCATCTTCTCACCTTCGATTTTGTCCTTTGTGTTTCCAACTTCTTGCTGTCAAACCAGCCTCTTCCCTTGTCTCCTTATTGATTGTTTAACCCTTGCTTTTTCTGTGTGTTTTCAGTTTATGTTTCTCTTTCTATTGATGTATTTCCACTTGACTGCTTCTGTTTCACTTGTTTACCTGTTTATGTGTGTTTTCATGTCGTTATAGCAGTCAATAAAGACTCTGCTAGGTTCGAAACGTCAGGCCATTAACAATGTTTTTGCATAGTCATAAATTTAAACAGTTTGCCACAATGTCATTAAAATTATTCAAAAAATGTGTTGAATTTGTTGAAAACAAAGCAGCAAAACGTGTGATGTATTTTTTTTAATAGAAAGCTTGCAGAAATGTTGAATTTGGTAACAAAATATGTTACCACGATTAAATGCTTTGCCAACATTTGGCCGTCCATGCCAACCAGAGCGGTTTGTTTATCAACAATAGAAAGATCATTGTTTATCAACGATAGAAAGGTCTTTACGCAACACTCTGCTGTCACAGAATTGATAGCGCCCTCTAACGGTGACAAGGCTTTTGTCGTGACAACTTGCATTCACGATTACATTACTGGAGCGTCTTGGAACAAAGACAAGCAGTAGACTAGCGGATAAAGATTGTTGGAGATCTTGGGTAATTCTCCTTTGCAAAGTATGGAGAAAAAAGAAAAAAAAAACCGTTAATGCAAATGGTGATGTCACGTTTCCGAGTTCGCTCGGCCCCAGCGGCCTATCCAGGACCGCTGGGATGGGCTAATCAGCTTGCACAGATTCTTGTTCAAGAAGTACGTCATGCGTGCAGTGCTTGCAGTGTGAGTGTGATGCATGATGGGACTGAGCATGGGACTGAGAATTAACGTTAACGATACGTTTGCCCATCCCAGCGCCTTTAGTTTTAAGGCAAGGCGATGGGGACGAGCGAAGTTTCCGAGTGGACTCTTACAATGAAGGTGGCATATAGCTAGCCGCGTATAGTGCCATGGTGTAAGGGTTGCATAGTTACATCGCTGCTGGAAAGTGTCGGATACATTTTTGTTTTACTCAATAACGAAAAGTGGACCATGAAAGTAATGTTTTAATCAATCAATATTTTTAAGGCATGCAGTTATCACGGCAACAACATAACCTTGGAAACTTTACTATAATACCTTTTTTCCCCCATGATCTAACGACTCCTTTAGTCATGATGATGTCAAGTGGGCATTACTCTTATTGTCACAGTAATGCTCTTACTGACAGCATCCTCTCTTGGAAACAAAGCCGTGAACAGGTTTCAGCTGTGTAGCAAAGTTGCTAAACTGTGTGATGGAAAGTAGCTTCCCCATTTTAATTAGTACTCTGTTGCCTCCGTTAGTACTCCGTTGCCTATATTATGTGCGCCTGTCTAGGAAGCAGGTTTCCTAAAAAATCGCGCGTTCAACGTTCCGGCTAGTCTTGATTGGCGACGTTCATTTTGTTTAACGGTAGTGTGATATCGCAACACGAATTACTGTCCGCAACACGAATTACTGGAGAAAAGATATCTATTTTTTTCTTTTCTTTTCTGGCAGTGATTGGAATATTCATGAAATGAAACGCACGCGCACTACGGTGAGCAGGCTGTGACCAGACTGTTCCCCTGTCTCCCCTATGTGAATGGTGTCCAAGAAGTGCCTCGGGGCTTGCGAATAGGATGGAAAACTGGTTACAATTTTGTGATGTGACACCAGAAGTTACATCACTCCAACTAAGCCAATTTGTTCTGCTCTTTCAAGCTGCTCTACAGCGAGTGCCTTCAGGGTACGATAACAATCACAAGATACTTCTCCTTCACGGTGTCACCTTGATCGGGGTTTCCGTACAGTCGAGTCCATTCAAAAAGCCTTTAACGATAGTAGCTGCTTGAAAAAATAACACTTTTCACAAATCCAGTCGGTAAATTTACAACTAAATCGTGACCTTCCACAAAATCACGAATTGCGGTGGTTTGATGACTTTTAAATTCTTCAAGGCCCTATTTAATTTTCGCAAATTCTAACGCCGGTGTTTCAACATTCTGTACATGTACTTCTCGAAACCATTTCTCGAGGTATACTAATATCACCTACATGTACTACTAGGTACCATACACAATATCTGTCGCTGAACGCCTCAAATATAAATTATGCAAATTAGCCTCGTGTTGATCTGCCTGTTTTTGCCGGGCAGCAAATCAAAAAATGGTCAGACGCTGTTTCGATCCAGATTTATAGACTTGCCTAGTCCTTCTGAGTCAGCCTCAGAAACAGTCAATGTAGCGCCCTCTACCGGTGGATAATACAAAAAACGGTGTCGCCAATCAAGACTACGTTCCTGCCCGTTTAACACAAATCTAAGAATTAGACGCACATGTGTTCCGTACGTCGCGTCGTCTCACCACACACACAACTCTCACACCATGGAGATATACACAGACAAGACGAGACTCCATACACCGGATGAACATGTTGTGTTGTCCACGTTTTATTCAACCATCACCAGTCCGCCGATCATGAACAACCACCACACACTGACCGATAACAGAGCTTTGAATGTACGGAGGAAAGGGGTCCAATCTTTTAGCGTGCTTCAAGAAGTGTAACAGCAAAAACTTCGACGAAGATTGAAGGAAATCTTCAACTGTTCGGAGGCTCAGTGATCAGCCCATTATCACTGCCGCGACCAGGTAAAAATTATTGTGTCTACTCTTGTCTGTCATTAATCAGAATTTGATTGTCATACTCATTAATGTATTTTATGACTGGATTATGCTGTCAAATTGGTCTAGAGAGAGTGCATGTTGTGTCTCTTTTGTCTTCTGGAACACCACTAGTGAGTGTAGTGTAGTTTTACTATCCACATGGTGAGGACCGGAGCTCCATGATCAGACCAACACTAGCAGCCCGATTTGGCAGGCTGGCTGATGCATTGTATTTGTAGGGAAAATCACCTTAATGCACACTTGTAAGTCAGCCAGCCTGCCAATCGGGCTGCTTTCTGTTCTCCTTCAGTTTTAATGTTATTCTGACTTTAGGCTATTAAAGTCTATCGGGGGTTAGTCCCGACATAGAGCAAGGGTCCCGAGGAGGAGTCTAGCCTATGATGATATTGTACTCATGATGAGATGGTGCTAGCCTGTTTGAACATGACACGTTTTTATTAGTAGGTGAATGTCTTGTGCACACTGCACACAGTAGGCAGTGATTTACTCTTAGTTTTAGTCTTAGCGTGTTCACTCCATGATCATCCATGGTCCCATCATGGAGGTACCTCCATGGTCCCATGATGTCCTTTCTCCCTGATCTATTATAGACCAGACCATTGGTCAATCCAATCCATGGAGTGAACTAGACTGGTTAGGAACTTAAATGAACATTACAGAATTGGTAAGAAAAAAACTTGTCAAATGTACTTTTTGATCACAGATTACATACAACTTACACGGTCTAATGATGATGATAGTGTAGAAAACATCCCTTGAAATATTTCTGTCTGAAATGCCATATTTGATGAGAAAGGAATAAACGAATTTTCCGATTGGAGTTTATCGCTCAGAGAGCGTTTTATTCATTTGTTGAATCTATATGATTATAAATGATTTCATATAAATGTGTAATCGGTTTTTCACTATTTTCTCGTGACCCAGATGGCCGATCGATCTCAAACTTCTACAGGTTTGTCAGTTTATGTATACGGTGGATTACATAAAGTGCTTACACTGCCAGCAACTGTTTTGTTAGCAAAAACCAATTCTGTAATGTTCCTATAACCATGGAGGTAAACTGTGGAGATTCAATATATTAGAGCAATTGGATCTCAATAGGAGTGTCAATCATTCTCCCAGGACATGGCTGGAGAGGCTGGGGCTACCATTAATATTTGGAGTATTACCAATCTATGACTCTAAGATTTCCAGCCAACAAATGGACTCCCTGATGTGTCGGAATATAGAGCAAATTGAAAGCCGCATAGTTGATTTTGCGCAAGTTGGAAACTCGCGTGCGATAGCTTGAAACTTGAGCGCGCAAGTTCGAAAATTGCGCGACGCGGTTTTTCTACACGCACAGAAATTCAACGCCGAGTCGAGGTTAGCTAAGGCTAAACTGTCAGATTTGTTCTCAACTTTTACAGGGTTTTTTGATATTTTTAGGAGAAAGGTATATATGAATGGGAATCAAAGTGTGTTGAATCGGTTTTAAACTAGTGTTTAAACCCGCCGAGGCCTGGTTCTTGATAATATCACCTCGACGAAGATATTATCAAAAACCAGGCCTCGGCGGGTTTAAACCACTAGTTTAAAACTTCTTCCCCACACATTGATTTCCTTAGTAATGATGCCAGCCTGTGCAGTACACTGTATAGTTGCTCAGATTATTGACATGTGGTATGTGGCCTAAATACCCCCTGGATGGGTTGTTTATGTTTAAGCCCTAACCTTGAGCCATGGAGGTAGAATTCAGCTCATGCTAATCTTTAGTACTGAAAGGGTTTGGTTTTTCCATACTGTGTGCTCTATGCTGTGTGTAGCTACATGTAAGCTTGGGACCTCCCCGTCCAAACGGAACTTTCCTATTTGAACTTTCCTGATTTAGTGGACTGCAGGCACATGCCCGTTGAAATATTATAATGGTGACTTGAAAAGAGGATATAGTATACCTTCGGTAATTACTCAAAAAAAATAATGACCATAAAAACGTCCTTATTGAGAAGCACAGCGGCTGTTGATTATGTATGGTATAACAGATTGTCTGTTTCAATTACGGATTATTCTTCCTGCGTGAACAAAACTACTCCAGATTTCCGGCAAAATCTCGAACTGAAATTTCCAAAGGTTAGTTTTATCTACTTTTATTTATTATTAAAACAATATGGTCCCAGTGTCAAAATACTAAACAACATTCGTAGTTCTCACACAACTCGACTGTTCTTACATTCATGATACAATTAATTAATCTGTGATTACGGGTGTTAAGCTAATTTGGGATGCTAGGTTCCAAGTTTGGCCGATTTGACCTGGACATACAAATTGTAGACATTTATTTCATATGACTCGAGTAATAGTAAGTTACAAGCTTTCATTTGCACGAAAATCAATAAGGTTTAGTTAAATACAAAGTATAAACGAGTTATACAATCCCTACATTTATACCCCAAGTCCATCAGCCATGTACAATTAATTTAGCATGCATGTTACATGTATTTTATGCATTGCCCGTGGTCTGAAAGATTTATGCCAAGGTTTATTAGTGTTTTTCCATTTTGAACCAATTTTATCTGTCAGAATTCATTCGGAGAAAAGGTAAACAAAATACAAAAATAGGCCTAAGTTTTTTTTGAAAATCGGGCAATAAATTAAAATATTGGTAGTTATGACATTTCCAATCAATTGCAGCTCCATATTGTTTTCATTCACAGTCGCATACAGACCAAGTTCCCCAATTGGGTTAGAGAGTTCCTCCGTTAAAATGTGAATGCTCGATTTACTGTCAATTTTCGTATGGGAACGTGCTGGAACAACACCCGACCAGAACGTCCAAAGGGGAATATACCCAAGGTCTGCTGGAACACCGAGTATTGCCCAGCTGGACGGGGCAACGTTCTCATTTGAATGTTCAAAGCAATCTGACATATTTTGAGACGCTCCCTAACCTAGTAGTAGGCCTATTGAGAGAATGTACAATCATGGAGGTTTATTACATGTTTAATAGCATGATGATCCTTGGGGAGGGAAGATCCGTGCTGTATTCCATTCTCTATGCATGTATCTTTGGTTAAAACTGAACAGTTATATTGTTTATCGCCCCCAAAAAACTGTTTACTTTAAGTCTTATAAATTTCAATTTCGTTGTGTGTCAGAGTATAGCAGCCTATGAGACAAACGAAAGAAAGCTTTTTGTGAGTGTCTGTTCTTATAAAAACAACTTTTCTCAATGCTAATGGAGGCTCTCACTGCATATCTTCACTGGGTATTTATTGTAAATCCCAAGACTACTTGTTACAGCAAGTATAGGCCTAACCGTATTATGAATTGTTTTAAACCTCATTAAGAATACATTTGAACAATTATACAATACAAGAATATGTTTGGATGGTTTTAAGAAAAAGGTTGCACTAAACAGATGAGTAGGAAGAAGCTGTCCCATAGTTGGGCACGCTCGGCCAGTGTCTGGTGCACTGGTGAAGTGCATAGTATAAGCAATCATGCCCTTTGCCAGGGAAACCATAACACTTAACGTATACAAGAATGTGTTTGGATGGTTTTAAGAAAGGGGTTGCACTAAACAGAGGACAATCTCGATGATAATATTTTTATTTTAAGTGCAAGCTTTTCGTTGGGCGATAGAACCACCTTACTAAAGGACGCTATGGTACCACATAGCGTTGGGGTGTCTAATAATGGTCAATTAATTATGGCATAATCCCTCAAACAGCTACATTGTACTATTTGTACATGGACCAGGGGTACCAAAGTTGACACTATGGGTGGTGTTGTGACAGCTGAAGAAATGTATGGTTTGTTTGTTCTGATTAAGTTTTTTTTTGCTGTGATTTTACCTCTATGGTTTGACTGTCTTTTAATTAGTAAATGTTCATTCATGCCATTACATCGTCAAAGTACAGTACATGTACATTGCATCTGTGGTAAAATTCTTCAGCCAATCTTTAATTGCACCCCATGGGAGCCCCCAGGGTCATTGTTTATTGGAGCTCTGAGTCAAGAAACCGCCAGTACTGTAGCACTTGACTCATTTACATAATTCCCTTGTATCTATAGTTGTTACATGTTTATTCATGAGCTAAGTCATAGCCCTGGAATGCAGCGCTGAGATTCCTGTGGTCTTTTTCATGTTCTTAACTCAGTTGTTTGCAAGACATCGTTCCACATCGTTTCCTCTGTGGAATAAACAAAAATATACACATTGCATCTTTACATCTTAATTGTTAATGCTGTTTTCCGATGTGATGTGTTTGAACCTGTTACATTGTCACACATATAGCAATCCAAGAAAGGATTAAAATTGACATCACAAGGTGTTAAAATAACACCGATGAAATTTTGTTTGCAGAAATTAGTGTTATTTTAACACCCTATAATGTAAATTGTGTGGCTTTTTTGTGGTATTATGTGACAAGACCTTTGGTGTCAATTTTTCAAACACACCGGATTTTGCAGTGAATACTGGTGGTAAGCGCAAAATGTCGCGGTAAGCAACGCCATGAAATTTGGCCCAGATCTATTAATAAGATGACAGTTCAATGGGTGCTAGGTACTCTCATGATGCAACTTTAAAAAGAATATTTAAAACCGAAAAGAGAGGTGTGTAGTAGGACAACATTTATTGTACATATTTTCTTTGATTTGTTCAGCACTGCCTCTGCTTGGACTGCGTGGTAGCATGCATGCTGGAAGCATGTGCCTATGGAACTCCTATACACTCTAATAACAAACCAGCCACGATGACGTCAGAAGTCAGAACTGAGGGGTAGGAGGAGGAATGATATTTACAGCTTTCCATCTTTTGGTAGGTAGAATTAGAATGAGCATGTGGCCCAACATGTTTACTGCAGCCTAGCCAGAGGCGCTAATAGGATTAATTGGTTGTAGTTTTTTGTTAACACCTTCTAATGCTACCTCCATGGTCACTTTAGAGGATACTGCTGATGCATTTGCAGATGAAACAGGTGACTGGAAAACTAAATGAGAACTTGATTTTCCCCTTTGAATAGGAATGGACGTGTGTGTTCTCGAGTTAGAGAACATGAATGCGTAAGGTTTGCTTTGTTAGCAAGCTGTCTGGCATACCATTAAAAAAAAAAGAGTATGTTGGTTTGGTTTCAAGTGGGTTGAAATACAAACACAGTGGCGGAGCACGAGATCAATGCATCGTGCATTCCTCAGAATATTTGTCACAATCTCTTGGCCGCAGTGACTTCATGAATGAAACCATGATGAAACCAAGCAGTGATTCAGCCAAACTTTATCCCTCATAGCACCATTTAAGTCAAGTGTCTCTGCCAGGCTGGATATGAAATTTGAGATGTTGCCATTCACCTCGAGTTGACACTGCCAACTGCATGCCGTCGGTCCTGCCTATGGAGCTTGATGTTTTAAACAATCTCATTCTCGTAATCTATCTCAGGAAAAAAAAAAAAACACTAACTTCACTGTCAATCTCCCTGTAAAATTGTACCATTTTAGTGTTTTACATATATTGTGACTTCTGACTGATGGCCCCCTAACAAAGACGTTGACATTATAGTGAGTCTGCCAACATCAGGCAATAGCTGAGTTGGTAGTAGAGCACTGGTATGTTAACCCGGTTGTCACAGGTTCAAAGTTAAACATACAGAAATGCTGCATGGTTAACTTTTCTTCACTTCAAAATAGATTTATAATTACCCTGTCGGTTCCCTTCACTCGATAATTAATATTAATGAAGTAACTCTTGTTTCCCTTTCTTCATGCTTCAGGACTTGCCAACAAGGCTGCCAGAGCTTTAAACTTCACATAAGTCCACGATGAGTCCAAGTCAGTATGATGTTAGTATGATGCAGAGATGTTCATTGTTGTCTCACCTTGGAGTGATGTTTTTTTTCTAGATTCAAATGATGCCCTCTGATCCACAAAGGTATTATACTACAGGTAAATTATGATCAATATTACTGAGTGTTACTAGATGTGCAATGACCAGTGGCCGTCCAAAAAACTGCCATTTGCCTTTGATTTTATTGCATGTGACTGTGCACCATTTACCCTCCTGCAAAATCGAAGAAAAATGCAGTCTTGAGTCCAGACGTGACATGACTCAACTTGAACAGTGCGCCCACTCTATCCACTCCTTGTTGCACAATAATTGTTTCACAAACACGCTTTGAGAAAAAAACAAAAACAAAACGTAAATCCCCACAATTCTTATATGCATGGTTAAATAAACTTTGGAAGTCACACTGATTGCGAGCTTAATAAAACAAGACACGTCGAGCATTGCTATAATTCTACACATTTAAATTTTGGAATAATTTTTCTTATTTACTCGGCCCTCGGTCCTACTACTTCTGGTGAGGTCTCATACCGAGTGCAATGCTCACGCTTAGTCGACTTGCATTTTGTTTTAGCACAATATTTCTTAAAGATTTGTTTTCAATGGTCAGTTGCTTATCTCTCGTTTAATTCAATTTGCGTATGGACATGTACTTACAAAGTTACAGACGCTGGTTGGGAAATCTACAGTCAGCCAATGAAAGTGTTTGGATTCATCATTCTACAACTTGGAAGGAAGGTAGTGCAGGTAAATGAATGGAATAAAAAGGTTACAATGAGGTAAGTACTCACGGTATACATGTACCACAGGTATACATGTACCCACAGGTACGATGTACTGTGAATTGTTATACAGCTAAAGGCATGCAATCTTTTTAGCTGAACTGCTGATTTAATTGTTGAAATTTCCTTGGGGTGCAATTTAAAAAGTAAAGGCACAATATTTAAAGTCTTGCTGTGAAGTCTTACTGGAAGTTTCCTCTATGACTTTGGACAATCTGGAGTTACATGCCTGTGGACAATAAGGTTTTGATCATGCACACTATCAAGTTTCAAAGCAACTATAGAGTCAATTTGTGTACAGTATACTATATAGAAATTATGATCTCTGCTGAGAACCCCGAAACTTATATGTTGTATTGTTGACCTCATTAAGTATTGATATGCAGGTCACACTTAGGGACTGTTCATAATAATCAACATTTTCAGGAGCATACAAACCGTAAACCTTTTTTTCCCGAACCGGCCCCCATCCTCCACCTATCTACAAGTGTATAATGTACAGAAGAAAATGTTGGATTCTTTCACACTTTTGTGTTTCGTAAGCGGAGAAAGCCGCAGTAAGCAGATCCATGAATTGGGCCTGTCAGTCAATTCATCAACAGTCCTTCCACCAATAATTATATGAATTTGTGAATGTTTATTTTTAAGGCAAAATAAGTACTTATTTATTTTATTTCGGTTTAATTGCATTTTCAAATAGTCTGATGGATGTCACACTTCCGCCTGAACCATAGAGCAAGGAACAGAAACTCATCTGGGAGACTCAATGCGACATAATCGGAATGCCCCAAGGAGACTCTCGAAAGGCCATGGATAGTCACACACTACTTCAACCAAGGGGATAAGTCACATCATGTTTTTACCATTTACTTGTATTCCGAATTCCTGTGTTTTCAAATCTTCGGGGATCCTGTTGATACAACCAATTTAGAACTTGAAAACTATATATTTATCCTTTGTTGTGTTAAGATTGTTGCATGTTGGTTTCCATTAATGTTCAACAGTATCTCCAGCATGTCTGAGGGTGATGGCTAGAGTCAGGCACTCCATGTATGATGAAAGACTTTCAACCTGCCCATTATTGATCCCTAATTAGTTAAAGGCCCTCGCCAATGCGATAACTTAATAACTTGATAAATCAATGCTGCTGCGTACGTGGTAGTCTTCATGCAAGAAGTCATGGTATTTGTTGAAAAGAACGTTGTAGCTGGAATCTCTTAATTAAATGTATAATTATATAATTATAGTTAAACAATAAATCAAATTTAATTAACAAATTCTCACCTGGTTAACGTTTGCTACAATTTGCACCGTTTTCCTTTAAATTGTAGCAAACCATACCCAAATGAGAATATGTTCATTAAATGTTTATCTATAATTATATAACAATTTAAAGCAATTTTGCATGTTTTTTTGTTTATGCCGAACTTGATTCCATGTCTGAGATCGCGGTTATTTAATCTGCATCAGCCACGGACCCCCCCCCCTTCCAACCTGCTGATTGCCTATCACACGCTCGAAGTCACGATCTCTGACTTGACCCTTATGTAGACGGGATATTCATTTATCCACAACTGAGATTTAAAGAGCAACACTGACAGAGAGATGGGCAATCAGAAGGCCTCAAAGTTAGCCGCGATTACCGGTACCAATAGGGTTCCAATCACGTCAGCATTTTCTGTTAAGCCTCATTGATCTTAACTTTGTTTATAGTGCTTGGTATTCAGGGTGTTTAAAATGTACAGCTTCAATTTAACAAGATCTTAAAATATTGAAAACTACGTACTTAAATACCTGATTCATACTAGACGAAAAAAATATGTTACCTACCGTTTGAATGGAATTCGAGAGATTTTTTACCGCAACTAAGAAAACTAGAAGTCAATTGTTATACACATGTATTCTGGTGACTTTACTTGACGTAGGACAAAGTAACTGAGTTTTTGAGGCGTTTTAGGGTTTGTCTTTTTGCCGGCTCAGTATTTCTGGCTGCACTGCGTTGTGTCTATACTGCAAAATAGTAATCAATGTTTTTATTAAGGTGTTCTGAGCCACATTTGGAACAATTCTTGTTTTGTGGTGGTATTTTTGTGGGGGTCTCTTCTCCTCCAAGCGATTTTCCACCTTCCCAAACCGCTTCCTAACCTCACATAACCTTTAAATTTCAAACCTAGTTGAACTTCCTTAGTAAAAGACACCAACAAATCCTAACTCATGACCCAAATAATGGATGTTTAGAATGTACACATCATCAGCAAGGTCTCCACAAACTGAACAAACTCTTCAATTATGACCCCAGTTGACCTCGACTTCCGGTTCAAACTGGATGTCGACAATTAACACAAACAAAAATGTATCAAGGAAAACGTTTCGTTTTCCTTCTTGTTTTCTTCTGAACTTTTATTTACACTTGAGTTTTCTGCACTTTTGTTTTCTCTACCTGGGTTATATGTATATTTCCAATTGTGTGTACTTTTTCATTTGGGTTTTCCTTTCTTGCTTTTTTAAATTAATTTTTTGGGGTATGGGCGGGGCGGGGGGGGGGGCTTCTCTATTGCAGGCTACATGCAGGATTTATTTAACATTCTTAGAACCATCTAATTGCAATACTCAGTGTGACCATGGTGTGACCTATCATCCATACACCGTGTATTCTGGACATTATGACCATGCATGAAACTGTAAACTTTGTTTAAGAAAGTACCATATCAATCATTTGAAGAATTAAATTATAGCAAGAACATTAAACTGAAACAAAGAAGCATATTTACTTCAACTTAAATATTAATCTTCGACCAATATTTACATTAAGTCTATCAAGATCAATTTTTGTTTGACCACCTCTTGACAAGTAATAAAAATAAATATCTGAATGGTAGTATTTCCCGTTTATTCACATCAAACTTGCATCGAACGGGGTATGATTGGCATTGTAGGTCGTCTTGCATTGCATCATGGAACGTGAGACCAACTGTCACATATAATGTATGTTTCCCATTTATGGTTTCAACGTTTGCATCATTGTTATCACAAACACAGGCTGTAGCTAAGTTTCCTTTGGTCTCTCTGTAACACATGTTTCTGTTCTGTTCAGATTCTGCCTGGCCAGTTTTGTTCCCGTGAGGGATGCAAACCCGAGACCCATTGCTGTGTGTTTCCAGGGTTTTACTGTTCTGCGAGTGAATTTATAAATGACAGCTAATGCCATTGCAGTTACCTTTCTGTCAACTGTTTTCTCTTGTACTCCACTGAAGGTTGGTGTGAACTCCTTTGCATAGTACAGGCTGGTAATCCCGGAACTTCTCACAAATGGCCCACTTCATGGCCAATAATTCAAAATTTGCCTGTTCAGTCTCAATAATTACTACATGCTGTTCATCTTGGTCATGATATTCTCTTATGATGTTGATATGACACATTCGTCTTCGATGCGTCTTTCAGGGGTTTGAATTTTCTGTCTACCGGATATGGTCCAAATATCTAGCCTGAAGTGGCCATCCAGGTATTGAAAGAAGCACTAGGACTTGATCACCAGGTTGAAAACTCATTTCTCTAGCATTTTTTGTCATACCACGTTTTCAGGTGATTGTGCACTTTTTAGATTGCTTCCTGTAACTTCACATGCCTTATTTAATCGTTCCTAAAGGTCGATACATAATGGAGCAGATTGTCTTCTTTCTCTTCAATAAGCCATTTCTCTTTAAGAAGTTCCAGTAGACCTCTGCGGAGTGACCAAAAACTAGTTCAAAAGGACTAAAAATACTAATGACTCCTTTACTGGTTCTCTACATGGGTTATTTTGTTATTTTGGCTTCATCTTCTGTACAAGCTTTTTCTGCAAGCCATGAAATTCTGGGTCTCTTTTCTCTTCTTGTTTGAGCTGTTTTCTGTCATAAACTTAATCAGAGAAGTCACATCTCACAGGAGTTTTCTCTAGCCCTTAGTAAAATTTCCCCAGTCACCATAGTGTCCATACTGTGTATACCTACCACTCAGTGGTCACACTGTGATCACACTGTGTTCTCTGTGTGCGACACTGTGAATTTGACACTCTTGCGCTCCTTGAAAACTATTGTGCTCCTTAGAAACTGAACTAAACAAAGATAAATCAGTCAACACAGTAGACCAAAAACTCACCTATAATGTAATTGACCTTGTCTTGATTAAGGATAGTTCTGTTTTTGTCATCTTGTTTTAAACGCTTTCCTGTTACAAGGCTCGATGACAACTCTTGGGTAGAAAATATGGCCGTCATCACTTGACAGGTCATTTTGCCTGCATTCTTGGCCATACGGATCTGTTGCAGGACAACTGGAGACACGTAGTGACTTGCTTCTGACTGGAAGCAAATATTAAATCAGAACCCAATATAAAAAAGAATTGAAGCATTTGAGAATTTGATTTGATTTTCAATATCAATCATCCTGATTCCTGAATGTCAAGATGTTTTTTAAAAAAAAATACTTAAATGACTATAAATGTATATTATACATGTATATTATACAAATCAAGACTAGTTTGGTCAGCTCTTGCAGTTGATAATTTGAATTGCCTATAAGTATAATGGGAAAATCCCAAATTATGGTAAAACAAATCAAATGAAATGACAGTTGGATGATCTTCACGACTGCCAAGTGTCTCAGTTGACTTGCTTGCATGATAACAGTCAGTAAGTTCGACCACTCGTGTGCTACTTCAGGGAGTAGTGGTAAGGCTCCAACCTGAGTGAACGGAATTGTTTGCAGATAACAGTGAGTTGTAGCCTGCCCAGCATGGAATTTTGCTGGACTTTTCAAGTGATCTCTGTATCACCCTGGATACAGCAGAAGCAAAAACCTATACCCATTTGTGTCTGCTGATATGATTTTGACACTCCCAGCCTGCTGACAGTAAATTTGTCTGTTCTCTTGGTAGGTTGTGGTTTGGGGTTGTCACAGTGCATTATATTAAAATGGTAGGAGCAACAGATAAACTAAGTGCATCACCTATGACCAAAGGTCCAGCAACTGGTTCTCCAGGAGCATCTGCTTTTTAGTACACCGCTATGATCGTTCCATGAAGGGTTCCTTTGCCATCAGGTGTGTCTTCAGCAAAGTCTGTGTTTTCTGCAGCAAAGAAAATGAAGGAACCTTTCTTTTTGAATGGTGGAACATATAGGCCTTGAAACCGCTTGGTGTTTTCCACAACAGCATTTGCAAGAGCGGTTTCTAGGAGCAGTGTGCGGCTATGTGAGACACAGTAGCCGTGTGCATTTAGAAGGCCCATTAGCATTTTGTCCCGTGTTTTGTGATAGACAGTCATAGCTAGTCCCAGGACTTGTGGGTTTTCTCTTTCATGTTGAAGCCTAAATGTAGATGAATCCCTGCTTGGTTTGTACTTCACCTGTCTGTTTGACTTGAATCCATACATGATGTTTTGGCTCACAGTGAGAACCAATCTATCAACAACACTGGTCTTCGTTTCAGTTTCCAGCTCATCCACTGGTCCTACCATAATCCAACGAATCATAGAGTATAGCTTAGCTGGAATATCATCAGTATTGGTTGTCACCGATATGGTATTTGTTTGCCTTTCTTTCTTGGTGTAGCCGGCAATCGTCTTACGTATCACCTGTGGTGCTTGGAATATTGCCTTCTAAGTTCATGTTGTCCATGTCATCACCATCACTTGTGATGGCAGAATTGACCAAGTCCTCTTCACATGCAGATGGAGAATATAGAACTGCTGGTTTCTTCTGTTTTTTCTGTAAAACAGACTTCATATTGGGTAATTCAGCAAGGATATTCTCTTTAAGCCACTGTCTGCTGAACGCTGGTGTATGGTTTTGCATGCCTTCTGCTCCAATCATGTTGGCATAATGTGGTTTCAATGTCATCTATTGAAAGATAGGCGTGGTTTTGTGTTTGTACATCAATTAGGTTAATCAGCTCAATCAGATTTGCCGTTTGCAGGGAGTGCTCTTTAGATGTGTTACTTTTGTTACGTGCATCTCGTAAAACGTGGAACACATTTCTTCTCCAACATGATTTGTGATACCTTACATCTATTGCATGAGCATCGCATGGTGATATACTTGTGTTCATGACTTACTTTTAATAGCTGATGCATAAATGAACTACTTTGTCCAAAGTTAAGAAAGTGTGTTTGTTTGTTTGTAATTAGTTACATGTACAAGTAAACACATACAACATACACGTATAACACTTTAATCAGTAAATAGACATGTTATAAGTAAGACATTTGCCTGAAGGTTTTTTTTAATAACATTCTTTTTACCAAACTAAATGTACATGTAGTTATTGAAATCAAGATCCTAGTTCATTTGAGGCCGAAACAGTGTAAATGTAAGTTTCTGGCTGTCATTTTGAAAATGTGTGCATCTGCCTATAGTGCACAACTGTATGGCTTTTGCCAACCAATAATGTATCTTTGCCTGTGCGTGCATGAAATTAATTAGCATATCACACTGGAAAGGCTAATTGTGGCTTTTGCCACTGGGTACTGCCTGTGAATATGTAGACTTAGTAGTTGAAATAAAAACCTAGGTCGTCTAGAATTCAATATAGTAAAAATTGTGCAATATGTAAACTTTCGGCTGCAATTTTGTAAAAAATCCAAGATGGCTGCCACTCAAGTCTTTGAAAGTGGTACAGTTAGTTTCCTTGCCCACGAAAATGTAGATTTAGTCGTTGAAATCAAGTTGCTATGACATCTAGAAGCCATAATAATGAAAAATATTAAAATTTTGGCGGCCATTTTGAAAAATCCAAGATGGCTGCCATATTTACCTTTGCGCAAATGGAAACATCGATTTTCTGATTTAGCATGCTATAAAGATTCCAAAAAGAGATTTGCTAATCCCCCCAAAATCTGAACGAAATTTAAAATCTTTACATTGTGAACCTGACTAAATGGTATAGTAGAAATCTATGAATATTAACAATTAAGATTAAATAAAAATGTGTACTTACTACACTGGGGGTTCTGTGAAATCAAGCAAAACGCATAGAAAATTGGTGTTGTGTGTTAAGCAATCGAGTTACAGAACAAAAGCGAAGGTCCTTTAACTACTTGTGATAGTGTAACACGTAAGTATTGGGTGTCACAAGGGTTGGCCGATAACAATAACACAGAGAAGAGTAGACACGTTCTGTAAGTTTGCTGTATCAGGAGATGAAATCATGGGCTTGTTACTTGTAGAACAACAGTAGAGAGACGAAGAGAAAACTGGTTTGGACCACAGTGTACAAGTGTGTCACACTGAGCTAACCAGAAAAGCAGAGAGAATGAATACATTTAGAAACAATTGACATTACATGTATATAGGGAATAGGTAAGGCTTGGTCACTGACTGGATAATAGTGGAGGTCAGTGCAAGTCAATGGGTGTATCAGGTGGGCCTACCACATAGGTGATTTATGGGGTTGAGTCCTTGGTCAAGGAAGCTTGATAATTGGGGATAATGAGGTTTTCTAGAAACTATTACTAGAATAGTTAATGGTGATTATAGCTAGATTAAGTATCGGTGGGAAGGTATACATGCAGTTTAAGACCTTGAGTAACCAGGGTACTGGCTGGCCAGAGAAGTGTCACAGGGGTCGTAAATCAGAAAGTAGGTGAAAGCAATTGGTGTTAGGCAGGGTAGAGTGGTGCAACAAATGCAAAAGGTCTCCAGGGATTGAGTCTAAAGTATACTATAACAAATCTATGTGGTCTAAGATAATAGTAAGGAATAAATATTCTCTAGAATAATGAGCAATTCTCTAAAATAATGAGCAAAATGGTATGAGCAAAATGGTAGGCCTATAATTGAAACAAGCAAAAAACAGAAATTTAACCAAAATGCACAACGTCGCTACACTGCCCTGCTGGACCTCTTGTTTTGAATCCGCCTAGAGCAATACAGGGGATGAACACATATAATAAAAGATTGTGACGATAAGCTGGGCTGGTGCAATCTAACGCAGATATCCGACAGAGGCAAAAGTGCACAAACTGAAGAAACTTGGAAGGTTTATTCTTACAACTTTCCTCTGTCCGAGTCCAGTGGCCAAGTCTAAAATTAGACCAATGCCGTTCAAAAACATGAAATAAACTAAAATTAAATACTTAATCCTAAAACCTATAATCCTTTGACAAGAAAGGAATAACTAATCCTAAAAATAAAGTAAGTGTGAATCATGTGGGAAAGTTGATCTCACACTTGTCAGGGCAGTCTCCCATGGTGTGAAGATGTGACACCTTCTGCCCAGACCATGCAGTGCCCAAGGCTAAAATTAAAGATGGACAGTCAAACGATTACTCTTGCATTGCATGTGGTTAGTTTAGTGAGGAGTGAAGATGTTTGGTATGAAATGATTTGGAAATAGTGGTAACCTGGGACCCAGTGTCAACAAGGCAAATGCAATAGACACCAGCTACACACGCCTCTGTCTCATTGGCATTACCAACTAAAGTGAGTTAAGACATTGGTCTGGTGGAGGTCGTTGGGATTGCTGGTGGGGCTGCCTGCCACATCACCCCTTGTGGAGGCAGGTGCCTGTCTAACGGCATGGATTTGGGTTGCTTAGGAGGGTTACGGCAACCGCGTGCAATATGGCCAACTTGACCGCATTTATGCACTCAAATCGGGCTGGTGGGGGAGGAGCGTTGGAAGTAATATTGCAAAACTGTGAAAAGGCAGCGGAGGCGGAAGTGGGGGAGTGTTGGCGTGGTCGTCATGGCAACTTTTAGTTCGGCCAGGGAGGATGTAATGTTTGTAAGGGCATCATTAAAGGCAGGATTTTTAGTTGGGCGGGGAGGGCCAGGGGGAAGGTCCTCTGTGGTGCGTTTAGCCACTAACGGGTCATTGCCCCCCCTGAGGACCTTTCCTTAACCCCGATCACCGGAAGACACACCCCGATCACCGGAAATAACCTTTGAGAAGAGTGGCGCTGATTTCAAAAAATTACAGAGTGTAGTAATAACGATCCAGAATTATTGTTACAACCTTAAAGGCCTATTTGACCCCATTCACGACATGTTTAGGTAAATTTACCAAATTTGTACGAATTGCGGTTACTAATGTTGAAACAACCTTACTATATGTAAATAGTGCTGAATCAAAAACAATACAAAGTCGTTTTTGACGACATTTGCACCTAAATGCCAATTTCAAAATTGATTAAAACATGTCAGGATCTTCTATTTATATATTGCAGCAAGCTTGTCTCATGCACAATTATTGCTCAAGCTTCAATTCAGCAAACTTGAGGAAATAAATCACTGAGTCTTGCTTTTAAGAGAGAAAATAGCTACTCATTAAAATCAAAGCAATACACAACACAAACTGTAGATTTTTAAAGACAAGTATTTTATTTGTTTTCACCTCTTATGCATTCTTTCTTTAAACAAGAGCAAGTTCATGACAAGAACAATACTGTTAAAAAAACAAATTTGATGGGACAGTAGGTTTTCACTTCATATACCCCTCCCTCCCCACCCCATGTGCAGACCAGGCCTATCATGTATACCATACTGACTCCAGTATAATCCCACCCGCAGTACATACACAACACAACCTGGCACTGATCTCTTGGCATGTACTGCAAGTGGGACTACACTGGAGTCAGTACAGTTTACCCCTCCCTTCTCCCCCTCCCTCCTCTCCCATCTCCCTCTCTCCCCCTCCCCCATCTCCTCTTTCCCCCCTCTCTCCCCCTCCCTCTCTCCCCCCCTCTCTCCCCTCCCTCTCTCCCCCTCCCTCTCTCTCCCCTCCCTCTGATGATGAGTACTCCCTCTGCGAGTATACCGATACTCTGCTGTATACACACATAACCTGCATGATCTCTTAGAATTACTGCAAGTGAGACTTCACTGAGTCAGTAAAGTTTACCGTCCCTCTCTTGCCCCCTCCCTTCTCTCCCCCTCCCCCCCTCCCTCTCTCCCCCTCCCTCTCTCCCCCTCCCTCTCTCCCCTCCCTCTCTCCCCTCCCTCTCTCCCCTCCCTCCTCTCCCCTCCCTCCCTTTCCCCCTCCCTCTTTCCCCCTCCCTCTCTCCCCCTCCCCACCCCCAGGATGAGTACTCCCTCTGCGAGTATACCGTACTTACACAGCACAACCTAGCATTGATTTCTTAGCATGTACTGCAAGTGGGGCTACACTGCATCAGTATGGTTTACTCGTCCCTCCCTTCACCCACTTTGAGTGAAAAATTACGGATGGTACTGCAAAATATGATAGTATTTCTGTACTACATCTAGTATGAACAAATTAACTATTTAAGGAAGTATTAAAGCCACAGCCATACTTGTATGTAAATATGCAAATACCATCATCCTTTAACTAATAGTAGCTGAAAACCACATTCTATTTGACCGAACTATTTGCAAGAACGATCAAAAACAAACAATGCCATGCATTAACAATGGTAATGTTGACAAATTTTTCTCATATCCCAAAAATATCCCATCAAAATGTAAAACTGTTTTCAGCTACAAAAGCTAAAAGATAAAGGACGAACATACTTTAAAAGTAGAACTTAGTTCAGTGTACTCTTCCTCCTCTCCAGCTCTTCATCCACCCCTCTCTTAAAATGCTCATAATTGTCATACACTTCCTGAAATCCAGGTGTAGTTGATTTGTTGGTTTTTTGATCAGAAGGTGAACATTTTCTGATTACTACCAACAGTCTTGGCCTTTGATGTTGTGTACCTTTAGGAAGCCCACCCATTTTGTTACGTGACATGCAGCACATGGTTTGGTGTGTGGGCATGGAGCCCTTCCAAGGAGTTGCTGCCTCTTCGACACCCTGTATTTGTTCAGCTTTACTCCATTGATAGTAACAACCTTGGTCGCCACGTACAGCTGGATTGATGGATCCTGAAAATAATGAAAACAATTTTGGATAATTCCAAATGCAAACAATGTTTTTACATTCTACAGTCAAATATTTTGATATTTTAAATCATAAGTTGTTATGGGGTCTTCTATAAGACATCTCGGACCTTCTCATTTTGAACAAATTGGAAATCATCAACATTTCACTTTCTATGAAGTTTATCAGGGTTCTTTACATGTACTTTCATTGCATGATTATACCACTGCATTATTTGGTTTAAAAATGAAGTATAGGGCTTAGAGCGGGGGTGCGATTTTACTTGTTTCTTTGTTCTAGCTGGAAAGGAGAGGAAATTGGAGAAACAGCGGTTTGAAGTTGGTGGGATATAACAGCACTGAAACATGCACGTTAGGCCCCCACCAACCCCCACCACTGGATCTACCAGATTCAGGGTTCAGCAAGGACGGTCCACTTACCAACGAAATAGAGTGTGTGTAATAAGGAGGGAAGGAGACCTGTTGATGACAACAACAAAGATTGGGGTGGACTTTGTTTTAACTTAGGGAACCTCATTTACAACTATACACAGCGAAATTCATATGGCCTGCTGATTGAAAAACAATAGTCCACTTCCATCACCGGTACCAGCCTGCGAAGTTCCGATATCGGTACATGGAGCGTAACGGTGTCGTTACAATTCAGTTGGGCACAGGGGTACAGTACCGATACTGGATTGTAAAGACACCGTTACGCTGCCGGTGTTGTAACTTAACAATTGTTTTTTTTTAATCAGCGGGTTGTAGGAATTTCGCTGTGTATGTAATGACCCATTGTGTAGCCTTACCTGCATACAACTCAGATGTTAATCTATACAGTGAAAATAAGCACACTTAATAGATTTGTTTGCTTAAGTGATTGTTTGGAGCAACAAAATTGCTCATAAGAAAATACACCCTTACTGCTTTGCATTTTAAGGTCAATGAAGACGTCAATGTTGAAGAATTAAAGTATTTGTACCGTTGAAAACCCAAATCACAAGGAACTAAATTTGAAAGCACTTCGGCGAACAAACATATAAACCATGATGGTCAAGCGGCTACGTATCGCGTCTATTGATTGGGATTGTATGTTTGAGGGTCAGCATGTTGTTCCCCATGTAGAGAAAATTTCCTGGTAATAATGGCTGTGCACTGTGACCCTGGTGAAAAGCTGACATGGCAGCAAATTACTAATATGTACATATAGGCACAAAATACTTCACATACCTACAACAGTTGTTAGAGCACCTTTGACGCTGCAGCATTGGCACGTATGAAGTGTGCGAAGAGTCCCTGAGCAAGCCTCCTGTAGCAGTTGTCTAACTCAGAGGCGACCACAACAGTTGTCAGAAACTGCCCCCACTCATTTAGCACACTGGATAATGCATTGTGCCTTTTCCATCTCCCTGAACTTTTGTAAGAACCTGTAAGTAGAAAAAAACAAATATTCACACAAATTACAGCTGCAGTAAAAGATTTCTGTTAGAGACTGTTTTCGTCATTTTCCCACTAAAATTACAATATATAATCATGATTTAATCACTGTCATAAGTTCAACTTACATGTAAGCCCAGTTCATACTTTCTGCGAATGCGAATGCAAAGCGAATATTGACGTCACAACTCTGTTTTCGTTGCAAATAATTCGCAAGTGTTGAGCACAGCTCAACTGCTGCGAATTATTCGTTGCGAATTTGTGACCTCAATATTCATTTCGCATTTGTATTCCATGAAGTATGAACCGGGCTTTATGTGGGTAGACATTACAAACGGGGTCTACATTTTTTTGAGATGATTCACTTTGAAAAAGAACCTTTTGATTTTCACTTTACATTTCAAGTGAAACCCTGTGTGGAATATGCTAGACTGGGCTTTAATACCTTTGTCCATATTCGGCATTTTCCATTATGTTGTATTATCATATTATATATATGTTTACTACTAGTTTACTAAACTCAATACAGTGTACAAACGAATAGTTTAGGAATTGTTGTTAAATTTTAATCTGTCATTGTTGTGGCTCTTTCTTGCTAGATTCCTTTTTATATTTAACTGTGCCATAGTACTTTGTTAAAGAAACTCAATTATTAATGAATAATGAGAATAATACAAACATAAAAAGAAATTATCCACCTGTTTTACCATCCATGCACAGCATCTTTGCAGTCACACTCATGATGGACGAGCAGTGTATTTATACGTGCCAAACTGCTATGCCGGGTGTTCCTAACCGTGCATAAAATGTCTGTTTTTTTTACTCACTCGGGGGTTTCAGCACACACCATGAACACAGCGCTGGCTGACGGATGTATTATGTCTTTCTGTCAGTTCAACATTTTTATAATCGTGCTCTTATTTAGCCGTATTTATGGGAAATAATCACGACATTATTATGTTTTCGAGCGAGTGAATTGTTGATCGACCTCTGACACTGTCGTGAAGTAGAAAGGTCACAGATGTGACGTCACCCTCAACATCGCTCAATGATTGGTCCGTTGAGCAAAGAGCTTGCTCAACGGGGCTCACTGGTTGGCCTGTTGAGGAAAGTGGCTGCTCAACATCGCTCAATGATTGGCGGGTTGAGGACCTGGTTTAGTACTCGGAGGGGAGAGCGCCTGGGAATTCTTTGTGACCTCTTTTTAAACATGAGCCTGCGAACGGTTTAATGTTTGTGTAAACGAAACTTTGCTCAGTAATAAACGCACCGAACAGCTTTTTATGTGGTTTGAACCTCTTATCGGAATCACCGTATTGTTATTTCTTCATATGAATCAATGCCAAAAACAGCAGGTAAATAATAAACAAGCAATTGAAATATGAATAATTTGATAAATACATGTGTTGTTTAAAATACAATAACTTCAGTTGGAAGTTGTTATCACCATAAGGAAATACAACTCAACACTTGATAAACCATACAAAATACATCAGTGAGTATACAGTGTACATTGATATTGATATTGATAAAGCTCTTAGCTGGGGTTAACTGCACTTCTATAACTGGAGATAGAAGGTGTACACGTCACCCAGATGGGCTCCAATATGACAAACCTCAAGGTCCAGGAAAAGGCGATGAAAGGGTTTGAGAAGCGGGGCAAGGTGAAGAGATGAACCGGGTCAAATTTATACCAAAGCGGACCTATGGGGACTAGTGCATCGGTATCAACGGAGCACGTGGAAAAGGGATGTAAGGAAGTTTTGGACCACTCGTAGGGAAAAGTCGTTGCGTTCCTATTAAATCAAGACAAAGTGCTGTATATCGTGACATTTTCTGAATACTTCTTGCATCTCGGGCCGTTTCGCTTCTGAAGAGCTAGGAGCGAAACATGGGTTTCAGAACCCGGCTGGTCACGCACTCGGCCAGTAAATTAAACTATTTGATTGGTCAAAATCTTGAAACAATGATGTCCTGATAAGCTTGAACCAATCAGAAAAGGACTAATAGTGCACTAACATTTTTTAAAAGAATTGCGTCGTCAGCAAAAGACGGATGGCTGCCATGGTGGTCTAAAATCTAACACTAATACATAAGAACTGCTCAGCTAGCAAAATAGTTTAAATGAAAGCTTATTGATCTACCTCCATGATATACCAATATCAGCCTCCAATAAAAACACATTCTGTCAGAAATCCCGTCATAGATGAAAAAAATCGAATTTTAAGTCTCGATTTAAATTTGGTTGTAACAATCGAAATTAAAACAATGTGTTTAGTTTTTTGAAGGTTGAAAATGACCTTAGAAACTATGAAGTTTTGAAGATGCTCGGCCCAGGTACTTGTGAATTACTTGTAAGAGATGCTGCCACTCTCTGACAATCCCCGGTGTCACTGAATTCTGCAACCATAAAGAGTCTATACTTTGTGTACGATGGGGGAAGGTTAACAACATTCTTATGAGGCATCCAATCACATATTCTTTCGAACAAGTACCTCATCCATCCTAAGCACTGACTAGTTTTGTTCTGTCTTTTTGAAGCACCAGTGACGTGTTCCCATGAACGACGTTATTCGTCCAAGACTTAAACACTCGATTTACACACTTCCAGAACCGCCTCTGTGTAAAGCCACACGGTGGCATTTTGGCACAAGGGTTTATACCCGTGCAATTCGATTGAAATCGACTGTCTGGTCTCCTCTTGAGGAAACAGTGAGTTTGCATTTGTCTTTGACGTTGTCTGAAATGAATTGATTTTTGTCGATACCACCTTTATTGACCAATTGTATTCTACAAAGTTCAACATAAGAGGGGATGGTCTTGATACACTCCTCGGAGCAGCAGTCTAACTTTAACACGTCTACTGCATCCATAACGGGTATTTTAGATTTGCTCTTTGGAGAACAAAACATAGGAAAACAAAACGTGTCTCCTGGCCTTCTTAAACAGAACAACTGGTTATCTATGTTACTTTGATTATCTGGTTAACGGAGATCTTGAGCAAGCGAGCGGAGAGGAGTGTATTGTGACGCGAGCGTTGGCAATCGGTTTAGTTAAAATTACTAATGGTAGCGTGACATTTTAAAAAGATCCGTTGACGCTGCGTCCTGCGGTTGTAGGCCACAATTCTCCACAGTATTACAACTGACTCACTAGTTCTAACTTAAAAATCATAAACAGTGCTTCAATAACTGTTGTCCATACGTCATGTATTGAATCTCCAGGAGAGTCTTATGCTCCATTTATTATAAAAACACTTTCTGGTCATTCACACAGTTTCCTAAAATCCTTCCCCTTTTATAACAAACCCTTAAAACCCAATGTACAAATTATATTATTAGAAGTAGTGGTGCAATAATCTCCCACATATAATGATGTCATCACCTATACTTCAGACACAACAAGAACATTAACTGATGAAATTCTGTATGAAAAGGATGAAATAAGGAACCACAGTGAGTTGGGTGCTTAAATTGTAATCATAATATGTCTGCATCACACTGTCACGTCATACAGTATCAAATGTTTAACAATAATAATAATATTACTTAAACATGTACTTAAAAAACATGTCATTGTTTAGACAATGATTACTTGAACATTTAGGAGGAGGCATAAATGACCTCTACACAAGGATGTCCTCTAAGGGAGAGTTTTCTGTTGATGTTGTGCTGGCTGTGAATAAAACCGTCATCTTACCAACACTCGGATCTGCAATAAAACATGCATATATTTTTGAAGATGTACTGCTGCGGATAAACTAACCATTCGAAAGTTTCCGCAATTGTCAAGAAATACAACAAATTGATAAATTTTCTTTCGAAGTGAAGGCAGCAAATTGAAAGTTTCAAAACTGCATACACGAGATGGCAATATTGCTTTTTAACAATCTCTAGACGGTTTTCAGCTTGTTTCATAATAATTCCACTGCGCCATACAGTATTTTTGTTGCGACAATAATGCCATAGTTCGTGGTCGAGAGTCCGGTATTACTAAAACGTTTTCACCAAGTAAATATTAATCCTGTGTAAATGTTTACTGCAAAATAAATCTCACCTTTCTTTCCGGAGGAAAATTTGTAAGAAGTCGTCATCTCATGGAGACCGTTCTCCACAACGAGTGTCTTTACAGTGGAGATGGTCCTCGTTGAAACCTTTATGGCCGTAGTGCAGTTCACCTGTCCAATGTCCTTTGATATGTTCAGAAAGTTTCTGAAGGAGTCTCCACTATTTTGAAAAACAAAACAATAAAAACTAGATCTGATTGTGTCTGGGATCACTGTGTAGATAGACCTCACAATAAGCCCAATTACAAAATATGACTTTATCCACTTTAAACTGTATTGCAACTCTAACAAACTGTCACTTTTTTACTGGCAATTGGTGAAAGCAGGCAGTTAGTTATGGGGCACCGTTTGTCAATTAATTGTCTAGCATTTTTTTTGGACCTGTTTTAACCATGGTTTGTAACAATTAGATGTAAACCATAGAAATTGCTGTCAATTTGTTTGTGGTTTACATACCATGAATATACAATCAAAGCTTATAAATTATGGTTTGTAAACCATGAAAATTTAATGAACATGCTTTATAAACCATGGTTTATAAACCTCGTTTTAAGTGAAAGGGCAAAACCAGAAGGGGAACATTTGTTGGTAGGGGTGGGTCTGGAGATGGATGGAGGGTGTGAAGAGGAGACTGCCATAGTAAACTTGAGTGAAATGCACCGTGAAGATGACCTTGCTAACACATATCAATTCACCAGAAAGCAGTCTGATGTTTATCTTTCTAAGTCATCTCAATCTGATAGTATCCAGACTTGAAATCGAGGCAAGAAAACCATTTTGAACCATTCATGGCGTGGAGTGTATCTTCTATCCTTGTGTAACAGGTTCGAATGCAGCTAGCGCACTCTATAATGAGACATAATACATTTTACAAGGGATACGCTGGTATTTACTTGTAAAAAACGAAAGGTTGGTTTATTCCGGCTACAAATGAAGGGAAGGGCGATTTAAACGCTGTATTATCATTATCTGAGTATGTTAAAACATATCTCAAATAAAAGAAGAGTAATAGAAAAACCTGACGGGTCTCGACAATAAAATATAAAAGAAATGCGATTTTACAAAATAATACAATTAAACAATGCAATTATAAGAAACGATTGAATGGCCTATCTGTTTAGTTGTGGACGTGACTGGGCGCACCCGGCGATAATGAAGAATAGCTAGTCGATACTTTGAAGATGATGACAAGACGATGTTAAGATGATACAAGGGGGCGCTGAAGTTGATGATGGGGGACTTGAAGAAATGGTGCGAAAACAGTTCCTTGTCCTTGATCAGGGGACAGGATTACTGTTTTCGTTGCAATCAGTAACAATGGTGAAGTTGAACAAGTGATGAGTTGATATTTCGCTGACCTGCTGGCTCTCTTGTATTTTGAATCCGCCTAAAGCAGGACAGGGGATGAACACATAATTATTGTGAAGATAAGCTGGGCTGGCGCAATCCAATGCAGATATCTGACAGAGGCAAAAGGCATAAACTGAAGAAACTTGGAGGGTTAATTCTTACAACTTTCCTCTGTCGGAGTCCAAGTGTAAAATTAATCCT
This sequence comes from Pycnopodia helianthoides, assembly GCA_032158295.1. Classification (NCBI taxonomy): domain Eukaryota; kingdom Metazoa; phylum Echinodermata; class Asteroidea; order Forcipulatida; family Asteriidae; genus Pycnopodia; species Pycnopodia helianthoides. The sequence continues at coordinate 7,022,341 of CM063264.1, read as the reverse complement.
ATGCCATTCCAAAATATGAAATAAACTTAAATTAAATACTTAATCCTAAAACCTATAATCCTTTGACAAGAAAGGAATAACTAATCCTAAAAATAAAGTAAGAAATACAAAATCACTTGAAACTTTCAAGAAGTCTCCAATAAAAGTAAATGCAAACATCAAAATGTTAAAACAAAGATATATCAAACCATAGAGCAAAACTAGGATCAAAAGGATTACTGACTAAGTTTAGTTGCAGTAAATAGAGATAAATGTATAAAACTAAAATCAATTAAGCTAATAAAATACAAAACTATCCTTTGTCCCTTGCCTCACTTAAGAAAGAATCAAAAGTACTATTAGAAAAAGGTTGTTTCCAACAATCAACAAGTGGAAGCAAACAAATCAATCAATCAACAAAGCTCTTAGACTTTTAGCCAAAGTCTCTGGTCTTGGACAAACCAAGGACAAAGTGCAGACTATCATAATTTAAAGAGTAACCTTCAGTCTCAAGTAAATCAACTTTAAATTGAAGTTTGTTTTAAGCAATGAAATAGAAGAGGTCTGAACTATTTCCATAATACAATAATAATGCAGACATTAAAGCAGCATTAAATAAATGAAAGTTCAAAGCAAAATACTACTGAGACAAAATGTAATGAACATTTTGTAAGCATTCAAAAGTTAAAAGAGCATGGAAACAACAAGTCACAATTATCAATTTGAAATAAGAGCAATTAAATAGGAACTTTGTTCTAGAATTTCCATAAAAATCAAAATCCAAAACACTATCCTCACACAATAGAAAGTAAGCAGTGGATTGTTCAAACTAAATGTAAATTGACAATCTAATCTTCACTAACTTTTAAGCCTAGAAAGATAAAAGTAAAATCAAACTCACCTAAAGCAGGACAGGGGATAAACACATAATTATTGTGAAGATAAGCTGGGCTGGCGCAATCCAATGCAGATATCCGATAGAGGCAAAGTGCATAAACTGAAGAAACTTAGAGGGTTAATTCTTACAACTTTCCTCTGTCGGAGTCCAGTGGCCAAGTGACCAAACACTTTCTTAGGTAAAGTCACTGACCTCTGGACAATCCTTCCTCAATTCGCCGTGATTGGTTGCATAGCCTGCTACCAATCACCCACCCATCATATTGAGTATTGATCCCTTATAGTGCGGCAATTCAGTTTGCGATAATCAATACATAGGCGAATGTCACCATTCTTCTTTTGATCCAAGACTATCGGCGATGCAAATTGGCTTGCTGATTCCTGGATAATTCCCAATTAGAAGTTGTAAGGAACTTTTTACTTGGTCTCCAAACATCTCAAAAAGCCTGGAGATTTTCGGCATCAGACCGTCCTTTAGGTGTGTATTCCTGAAGATTTATTGAAAGGTAATTTCATACTTCTTCCCGAATTTCACAGGAGGGGCCCTTATCACGGTATCCCGGAACTGACAAATTTCAATCAATCTCTCTAAGAGTGGATTTGCAGTGTGTATCAAAACGATAAAATGCCAAAATAATACACTTCCAGAAGAGCATCTACACCACACGTGTAACTCAATACACCATGGTCATGATGACGGCAATGCAATGCATTCTTATAATGCTTAACACTTTCTTTGATTCACTTTTAGTTACAACATATCCATAGTACATAAACATATACAGATAAAAGCAAAGATCATGGCAGGAAAATGTTATTTTCAAAGTAGGTTTTGCAATACTTTGCACAATGCACGTAGTGTTTATTTTACTTTTATTACCACATACGACAAGTATAGACACATGGCGTTTGTACTGTGTAGCTTGAGCAGCCCTTTTATTCTAATTGAATACGGATACAATTACATGATCTTAAAACCATGAACAGTATGTTACAAATGCAACCAATGACCAAAAGGCATTTTGAAAACTAAAAGCAACTCTTAATATATTTGCAAGAACGGTACTGATCTCCGGCAGTAATTTTATCTGCGAGATCTTAAACATTAACAAAACTGATTTCCGGTAGTAATCCAACCCGCGAAATCTTATACAATTATTATCAACATTGATTTTCGTTAGTAATCCAATCCGCGAAATCTTATACAATAATACCCCAAATTGATTTCCAGTAGTAACCCAATCCGCGAAATCATCATTTAATTAATAAATGTAAGGGGAAGAATTAAATAACAACTCAAATGGCATACGCCGGATTGCATGTTAATAAAATAAAATAAAATACCATAGTGGTAGCAGGTCAATGGCAGAATAAGTTTCAAAGCTAAATTTGCCAACAGGTATAAAACATCAAAATAAGAGCAAATGCTTCAGAAAGTACTAATTGAATGAATACACCCGAGGACTATGAAGGTGTACACAATGCAATTCTGCCAAACAGTCATTTTGGAAAAATGACCGCCACCACAATAGCCTCGTTGTAGATTTATTAATTAGTGGTATAGTGCGATACCAGGGCAACACAACAATTATCAAATAAAAATTTAGCTGACTTATCCGTTAGGTGTACACCATCCTGCACGAACAGTTCGGGTTTATCCCAAACAATTTGTGGATGTGCAATTAACCCCCCAGGAGCAGCACGAAACAGGCCACCAACAATGCGGTTAATGGCCCGGCGTGTCCGCTCCACCTTATTTTGGTTATATGCACCCATATAATGGATACGGGGTAAAATGCTGGACCAAAATAACACCGCGTTAGGGAGCATTTGTCTAGTATAGCAATATTCTTCGGATGTTATCTAGTATGTCCTTTTTGGGCAGGCGGTTGAGGTCGTTCGACCCCACGTGTAGGATACAGACATCCGGGGTTTGGTTGGCTGTAGCCCACGTCTCATGCAGAAAGTCATTGTGTTGTGACAGGCACAGACCACGCCTTCCGAAGGCAAGCTTCATCACTGCACTACGCCGCCGTCCGGGACGTCATCCAGTGCACAAATGAATCGCCAATGACCCACGCCACGGGCACACCGTGGTGTAAGGTCATCATCATAACGTTTATTCAATGTTGCACAAATATACAAAGTGAATAGTTCAGAATTATAAAATATGGTCAAAATGAGAGTAAATATACATTTTATAAAAGTTATAACAAAAAAGTGAACTTTAAGCAAATGGCAACATCTAGGTATGGAGAGAAGCAACAGCGTTTGTTCCCCAGCCTATGAACGGACAGACAAAACAGCAGACATACAGAAAAGACAGGACATAACGGGTGTAAGACAGAAATAAGGCCGTTATTGTTTCCATAATAATACAAAAGTTACATACAGTATGTTAGCGTTGATTTAAAAACGAGTTTTTAGTTTTTTTTAGTAAAATAGAAATAGTTCGTAATGATTTAAATGAGTCATCCAGACTATTCCAGAATAAAGTGCCATGCATGGACAACACCATTTTTGGACAACGTGGTTCTACGATAATTAACATAAAGATTTGTCCTATAGCAGTGCTGCGAGTATAATAAGAATGGATGTTTGAGGTTAGTGTAAAACAGGAGTTGAAATAAGCAGGCAAAACATTATTCATATATTTATACATACATTTTCCTAAGTTAAAGTGATAAAGGTCAACTAATTTTAACAGCTTAAAATAAAAATTTAAAAAACGGCCCAGAGTGCTCACAATAGTCAGCTTTAGAAATGACCCGAACTGCACGCTTCTGGAGAGTGAGAAGTTTGTTACATTTATGAGTTTGACTACCCAAGTCAAAATTGAGTAATTAAGATAAACCTGCCATAGCCGTAGATGTCGCCGCCCCAATACGAAATGAATGCGAGGTGACAAATTATTTGAGGCTCAAAGAATTGGCCTAAAATCTATTATGTTAAAGATTTTATGTTCCATAGGTGTCCATATGGTTATTGGTACTGTGACGATTAACACACTGTTTAGTCTTTGCTACCTTTTGATAATGCCTTCTTCTTACCATTCCCTGTCTAGTTGTAAGTCTTGGCCAAGGAGTCAGACAAAACGTGTCGAAGAATTCTTCTGGTGCACTCTTTGAGTGTAGAACATCAAATGGTTGAGAGGTTGCTGATCTGCAATTCATAAATTACACCAAAGCACACGTGATTCATTCCTTGAACCATCGACATGTCAATATTAAGACGATGCGGTGTAATTGAATTAATGGTCAAAAACCTTTTGTATCAATCATATATAGACAATTAAGTTGCTTTAATTCCCTTTCTGGTCATTTATGTTGCTTAAGTTTGGATAGGTTTCTCTATGCTTGACGCAGACTGTCTATATAGGAGGGAGACCGTTTTGAGTACACTGTATTCTGTACTACAGTATAGATCTGGACTCGGGAACACCGAAAGTAATGTGAACTTGTGCTAACCTTCTTTTTCTTTGATGGCTCTTTTGGGTTTCATCTTCATCAGACTCTAAGTTTGATGTTTCCTCAGCTTTCCTAAGCCTTGTACGTACGTGCTTTGTTATACTCGTCTGCAAGAAAATCATATCATGTACCGGTAACATTTTTACGTAATGATCGCAGGTTTCCTTAATGTTTTGGAACTATAGTTTGTGATGGTTGATGGTAACATTTCGAGATTTAGGCTTAAATACAATGGGCTCTAAATGTCATTACCTGTTTCATACAGTTGTCGTCATGTGTATGACGTCATGGCCATTGACTATCGGGCTTTTCACTGCTACGTACGGCTCTCTGTCTCTATCTTTGCAGCTGTGTCTTTAGGCCACACACATTGTTTCTTGTTGGTTGATAACCAACACGATGGCACAACTGCAACATTCTCCGACTCGCAAAACTCAAAAATCTTGAACTGTAATGTGTCATTCATTTTACTGACTTTCTGAAGTGAAGTTCATCCATGAAGTTAATGAATACAACCTTGTCGTCTTCCTCTACGAGTATTAAGGGCTCACGTATCTCCTGTAGAAACGGATTCATGTATGCAGCATGGATGTGGATTTTGCTGGAATAATGCCTTCCCTGTTTACTCCAATCAGGTCTTTCAAACCGGTGAACTCTAGCTAGTTCAAAACATTGTCCCAAAAAGGAGTGCAGGAAACGCAATAGGAAACACTTTGTCTTTATAGGAAACGGACGAACTGCGTTTTTAATGCTCTAAATGGTATGGAATCAACTGGAAAACGATTTTCTGGTCAATAAATGTTATACTCTTTTCAAAACAGTTTTTAAAATGTAATATTTCTCTTAAAAAATCCGGAAGTGCCTCAATTCCAACAACAATTTACCAGATTAACCAGCTTTTGGGACAGAAAGTGAAAAAGATGTATGAAATTATATACCGCCAAAATTTCTTCCTCACTATTCTATTCGTTAAAAACTTGTATTTAACCAGATAAACTAAAACAACAACTTTTTTAAACCATGTAAATTGAGACCCCTATTTTTTCTCATTACAAAAAGGATTTATAGAAACATTGTTATGAGAGCCACCATTAATTAAGAATTTAGCAGACCAATATAGACAAATTCGGATATGCACAAAAATTACAACTTTATTGTCCATTAAATTTACAAAACACCTACAACTTTACATGACATGAATTTTTACGAATATTTTGCAATAAAAATCAACATTGCTAACAAATAAAAACTTGTCAACCTGCAAGCACCCATGATGAGTAATGAATTTTCAAGTATTCCATCACTGTCTGCACAACTCTACTCTATGGGGGTTGCCAATTGGCTCCATTCACAACCCGTGTATTATTACGTGTATGCAGAGCATGAAGTACAAATCTTTGATACATGTACACAGGTTATGAAGGGAGCCAATTGGCAACCCTCATACAGTAGACTAGCCACAATGAGTTGTTGAAATTTAACTCTGAATATTTGTACTTAATGCTGTAATTACATGTTAAATACACGGGCTATGAAGGGGGCCAATTGGCAACCCTCATACAGTAGACTAGCCACAATGAGTTGTTGAAATTTAACTCTGAATATTTGTACTTCATGCTGTAAATACATGTTAAATACACGGGCTATGAAGGGAGCCAATTGGCAACCCTCATAGAGTAGACTAGCCACAGTGAGTTATTGAAAATTAACTCTGAATAGTACTTCATGCTGTAAATACATGTTAAATACACGGGCTATGAAGGGAGCCAATTGGCATCCCTCATAGAGTAGACTAGCCACAATCAGTTATTATAATTTAACTCTGAATAATTGTACATCACGCTGTAAATAAATGTTTAATACACGGGTTAGGAAGGGAGCCAATTGGCAACCCTCATAGAGTAGACTAGCCACAGTGAGTTATTGAAATTTAACTCTGAATAATTGTACATCATGCTGTAAATACATGTTTAATACACGGGCTATGACGGGGGCCAATTGACAACCCTCATAGAGTAGACTAGCCACAGTGAGTTATTGAAATTTAACTCTGAATAATTGTACATTCACGCTGTAATTACATGTTAAATACACGGGCTATGAAGGGAGCCAATTGGCAACCCTCATAGAGTAGACTGGCCACAATGAATGACTGAATGAATATGAATTAATGCTTCAGACATCACTGTATTCATAAATGTCATCATCACAACTATCTTCATCATCACAACTCTCTTAAGTAATGCCTTCACACTACTTCGCCTCGATGACATTGGCAGCACCCCAATCATTCTAGCTGGCAAGTGAAACATCTTTTCTCCGTCTTCTTCAATTGCTACGCATTGGGTGTCTGTCTCATGCTCTCCCGCACCGCAACCATTTTTTCACGCATTCGGGCCAGACCGAAAACACAAAATAATAATGCACAATCTTCAGATGGCACGCAGTTTTTCAGAATTATCAAGTTGAGCTGCATTCAAACAAAGCGCAAATTGAAGACTGCACACGCGTTTTGCTCTCTCAGAAGATTCAGCCGACAATTCGTCAATTCAGCAGAGCTGAATTGCGCACAAGTTTGTCTCGATCATTTTAGCTAAAAAAGTTTCTTTTGGGGGGCAATAATCTGGGGGGGGGGGAAATGTCACGCATTTCTGGCCTCTGAACTTCGCATGTCAGTATACATTTTTTATTATGATCCTAAACAGCTGTTTTTATCCATTTTAAATGGCAGTGGTACAGACTGTATTTTCATGTCATCGTGTACAAAGGCCTGCATCTTCTTTTCATGCACCATGCAATATTCAGAACTATAATACTCTCGAAACTCTTGAGTAATAGGTTTAGTTTGCATGCAATACCATAGTCTGTCATGCTCTGCCCTCCTCTGTATGCAGGGGCGGATACAGGGGTGGGGAATTCAAAGTCAAAAGCTGCCACTTAAAAAAAAAAAAGAATAATGCTGCATGCTCCCCCTTTTGCTTAAAAAAAGAAATAAGAAAAAAGAGAAAATGAGGGAGTGACAAAAATAATGACATTGAGTTCTGTTTTCAAGATTTAAAAGCAATTAAGCGCCCCCCCCCCTATACCATTACCAGTACCATTAGGGCTTCGCGCTCACAGGTGCCACAAATTGCATTCACCATTTGCTGTTTGGTAACAACTTCCTGGTTTCGTCCCTGTGTATGGTCTGTGCTAAAAAAAGATTTGTTCTGAGAATTAAGATTAATAAATAGATGAATAACTCACCGGAGCTGAGATTGTTTACGTGGTAGAAACAAGTGTTTATATAGGAAAACTGTTGGCTTTTTGTGAGGCTGCCTCGCACCTTCTGGACATCAGAGACCTCACAAAGAACAACCAGCTTGTAAGATGTTAGCTTTGCAGTGATATTTATGCAACTGAAACTTGCAAGGTACGCCTCCAGTTGAGCCTCCTGCCAGTCCTGTTCAATAAAAAATTATATGAAACACTGTACTGATAGTTGTCATTCTGATGGTTCGAAGCACTTGACTGGCTTTTGATGGAATGAAACATTGTGATAAGTGATTCACTTGTATAAATAAAGTGTTTTCAGAGAAATTCCAAAATATAATTCAAATAAAACTAACATTTTATAAGTGCTGTTTTGCAATGTTCCCAATGAGCAATTGCAATAGGTGTTTTATTTTAAATGTTTAAAAATATTTAAAAATCAGCCACATTAGGTCCTTGTTCCATTTTATGTGCGTGACCTCACATGACCCCTACTTCCAGTCAAAACAGGTCAAAACGGGAAGTGCCTTGTAATTAAAAAAATGGCAAAAGCTATGAACTTGCTTTCAACGATGTTAGTGTCTGACGATAGTGAGCAGTTCCAAAAAATTCCGGATGACGTCACGCAAGAGCGCCCTCAAGCGGCAGGTTGTAAACTTATCAAAATAGACTTTTTGAAGTTTTGTGCGTTGAAGTTTTTTGTCAAAATTTACACACATGTTGAGTGTCACACAGCCATGAAATGTGTGAAGTTTCAGATCAATGAGGGGGTCACGTGACACTGCATTAAAGGTGCACTTTTTGAAGTCGTATAACTCCCGAAGTAATAATTCAATAAAGTTGAAACTTTGTAGGTTGTTAGATATTGGCAGTTCTTGTAACATGTGAAACATTTTGCACCTTTAAGTCATAAATTGCTAACTGAACTTGGTATAATCTAAATTCCTTTTATTAATAGGCTATATAATGTAACTCACAACTGCATGCTTGGAATACAAAAATAATTTCAAATTCAGTTGAGTTACATGAAAATGTTTTCAACGAAACAACTGCGATTTGTGCACAAATGCAATCTACGTCTAGTTGTCTTTAGTTTTTTTCCACAAAACTCAGACAACCGATTGAGCCAAAAATAGAGTTTATTTTCTGGTATATGTAAGCATATCTAGAATGCCTAGGTGGAACCCAGGGAAGGCGGAATCCAGTTCTAGCAGCATCTTGTAGTCTACTGCTTCCACCTTCCCCTCAATATGGTAACCCAGGGAGTTGTGTCATCCATTATGTACGACCTCTTTAAACAACACCTCCTCGGTGGCCTCTCCCTTCGCCTCTATCTTCAACAGCGTCTCGCAGAACTTCTGCAGCTCACTTGGAATTTTGTTGGATAGCTTTAGCTTGATGAATTGGAAGAGCACCCTTCTCGATGTATGGTTTGGGAACCGTTGGGAACCGTTGCTCTACTTCTGAGTTCGTCAGGCTAACCACAGTTCTCTGGATAGCAACCAGCTTCACTAAGATTTCCCCTTCTTGCTTAAACTCAGCAAGGGTCAGACTGCCACTAGACACAGCTTTTAACATTGGTGTAAAGGCCGTTTCTGGCAGGCTACGGTAAGGCCTGAAGACGTACGGCTTTACCTCGGGAAGTCCTGTCTTCAGCGCCCTTTTCTTTAAGCTTTGTCCCTTCAGTTCGCCTCTCTCAAATTTTGACAACACCTCCATAGCCAACAAGTAACTTTCTTGTCTCGCTCCAGCCAGGAACAGCAATGTTCTCATGAACTGACTGTTTGTGTCATCCTGTAAATAAAGGGGGGGGGGGGGCAAAAAAGAAAAGAACAATACAGACATTCCCGTTATTACGAGCTCAAATTACAAGTATACAATATAAATTGCCTTGGCCCTTGTGTCTAAAAAGACACAAAAATACTGAAAATAGTAAAAGTTTCAGAAATACAAGTATTTAATATTTGAAGGAACTTGGTAACATTTTTTAAACAATATACACACAGAATGCCTATGAAGGATAAACATTAAACAGCCAATAAAGGGTGATCTCAATATTTTCAGAAAAACATGATTCTGCCAAAGTATACACAGCCATCTACTACAGGGGATCTAAGATAGACACACGAAGATCTTTTTGCCAACAGGATTGGCCTTCTGATTCCAAGCACCGTAACCTAAACTTACGGCCACATGGAGATAAAGACACTGCCCCAAAGTATTTACAGCCTTTCCTTGTTGGACCCCTGCATACCTCTCTTTCAAATTCGGAGGGTAGCTGATCAGCCTGATCGCTTTCCATCGGAATGCCTCACCGCAGAGGGTTTCTGCCTGCAGCCATCTCCAATCCAGATCGCCCAGCAGAAATTGATCAGTTGGGTCATGGGGGTTACCGGTGGTGAAGGTGCACTGGTCATGTGATGATGTCATGGTGTTTTTTTTGTTTAGGTTGAATACCTTCCATCTCCAGTAAAGTACACAGCGCTTCAATCTAGAACAAGAAAGACATGTACCAACCAGGTTGTGTCATGTCAAGTTTGAACGTTTAAGCCAAATAGAAAACTTCTTAGGCAACTTAGAAGTACATGAACTCACAGAAAGATGTCATGCCTGTACATTGCTTTGCCAGGCAGAAGTTTGTAGGACTCAACCGTATGACAATCCAATTTTACACTTACTCTATTCGTGTTACTATGGCTCATATGTATTTGGTCCATGTTTTGTATCACTGTATGCAACCACCAAATCTTAAATTTAATTAATTATTTCATACTGGTAACAGCTTATTGAAATGTCATGTACACTGTAAAAATGGCGTTTAGATTATAAGCACATTTCTAAACGCCTCGCTTGTACCCACTTTTTTAACACGTTTAGCCCTCAACATGTTTAGATTGCGCACTTCTGTGACATGTTTACCCCTCAACATGTTTAGATTGCGCACTTCTGTGACATGTTTACCCCTCAACATGTTTAGATTGCGCACTTCTGTGACATGTTACCCCGAGACACATTTAGCCTGTGACACGTTTAGATATAATGTGTTTAGGGCTCCAAAATAGTGAGTGCTAAACATGTTTAGGGTGCAAGACATGTTTCAGAGAATGTGCTTAGTTTTTAAACATCCGTCTCTTTTCTTTTAGTAAGAAAAAGTAAATGTTGAAAAGCTAAGAACACCTGTAAAATGCTCTGAAATCTCCTGGTATGCACCCTGTTTTCTGTAACAAATAAATAATAATAATAATAAACAAAATGGACTATTAATCGAATTTAATAAACGGCACGGTAATGAATTATCAACAGCAAGGTTCAATATTTATGTATCATTATTTATTCAATTCATTTAATTCAACATCAACGTTATATACAAACAGTAATACAACAGTTTTTTGCCTAAAGCCTAACACTCACCTTACTGGCGGCATTAGGCCCCCCCCCAAAAAATGTTCTGTTTCCGGTTTCCCGACCGACCTTAATTTAACGCCGCGACCCTAAAGTTTTTATTTGGCTAAAAAAAATTATAAAAAAATAAAAAAATTGTGCGTGCACGACGGTGCGCAATTCCCAGATTGCGCAAAAGTGCCAAAGTTTGCCAAATTTGTGCGCAAATCTGTTAATTGCGCAAAAAATGGACAATCTTTTGGGCAATCTTGAATTTGCGCTCCACGGAGGAATTTAAAAAAAAAAGGCAAAAAAACAACAACATTCCGACCTGCCGACCCTATTTTAAAATGGCATGTAATCAGAAACAGAACATTTATTTTTTTGGCCTCAAGCAATATGGTACATGTGACCTGTGACATCACATGTTTACAAAAGAGCCACAGAGCCTGGACTTCCTGCAGGCACATTTGTACACAGCTCAATGGAAGAATACAACAAATCTTAAGTTTTATAGAGATTGAACTGTCTGATTTTTCTCAACTTTTGATATGAAGAAAAGGGGGACATCTCAAAAGCTATACCACTGTTGCTTTTGTGAATTTTTTAATTTTAAAATTATGACACAAAATGTAAATTTTCCCATATAGTCTGTGTAGTTTCTTGCCCGTCAGAAAATGCACTATAATGTACAATTTTACTACTCTGTAAACAAGGGTAACATGGTCTATAAACAAAGTTTATTTTGGATAGTATCTTCATTTTGACGAAGTTGGAAGAAAAGTGAGAGGTAACAATCTATCTAGCCTATAGTATACAAACAGTGATTGCTGTGAGTGATAATTGTAGACATACCCTGATATGGGGCGCCGTTTGTCAATTAATTGTTTAGAGTATTTTTGATGTGTTTTTACCATGGTTTATAATAATTATATGTAAACCATAGAAAGTGCTGTCAATTTATTTTGTGGTTTACATACCATAAAATTTACAATCAAAGCCTATAAACCATGGTTAATAAACCATGACAACTGAAGCGTCACAAAACCGTGGTTTATAAACCTTGCATAAACCATAACAAATTAAGCATCATAAAACATGGTTTACAAATTATGGTTTATAAACCATGAACAATTCAAGCACTTTCAAAACATGGTTTATAAACCATAAAAATGTAAGTATCATAAAACATGGTTTAAAAATTATTGTTTATAAACCATTAGCATTTAGGCATCTTAAAAACATGGTTTATAAATCATGGTTTATAAACCATGAAAAGTGAAGCATCTTAAAACATGGTTGATAAACCACAACAATTAAAGCATCATAAAACATGGTTTAAAAACCATGAAAAGCGTGTGTTCACAAATCATGGTTTATAAACCATTGAAAAAAATATCTTGGTTTATAAACCATGATTTGTAAACCATGTTTTATGATGCTTACATTTTGATGGTTTGTAAACCATGTTTTATGATGCTTAAATTTTCATTGTTTATAAACCATGTTTTATGATGCTTAAATTTTTATGGTTTATAAACCATGTTTGAAGTAAGCTTAGCTTGAAGGTGCTTAAATTTTCATGGTTTTTAAACCATGTTTTATGACGCTTCAGTTTTCATGGTTTATAAACCATGGTTAATCCATGTTATGATGATTCAATTTTCATGGTTTATAAACCATAACTTATAAGCTTTGATTGTAAATTTATGGTATGTAAACCACAAAATAAATCGACAGCACTTTCTTTGGTTTACATCTAATTATTACAAACCATGGTAAAAACACATCAAAAATACGCTAAACAATTAAATGACAAACGGCGCCCCATACTCTGAGTGCCCGAAATCCTCTGGTGGGATTTACAGGGATATCGGTAAATCCATCCTGATTGGATTTAACCGGGATGTTGCAAATTCAATTAAGGGTCATCATTCCGTGTCAAATCAACCAATATTCTTAAAATTGGTAAGGTTACCTCTCAGACTTGACTAAAATCAGTTCTAATATTCATCTATGGGTATAATGAACACAGGCTACCAAAAATCCAACTCCAGTGACCCTCCCTTGAGAGGGATGCCACGCCCACTTTAAGGGGCCTTTATTCCGAAACAACTGGTTAGTAAGCTCTTTTCCCCCATATGTTCATTATACCCAGAGATTAAAATTATAAAATAATTTTAGCCAAATCTGAGAGGTGACCTGGGTTGATTTGACACAGAATGACCAATACGAACAATTTCCATAATCAGGGATATTTTTAAATTTAGTCATCAGAACACGGAAAGATTGGTTTATTTTCAGGGAACTTTTCGCAGAATTAGGAAGATTTGGCATCTCTGGATGGTGTGCACACAACTTAATTAGCTCGGCCCATGAGAAAAAAAGAGTGAATTTTGCATGTCCCTTATTCACTTACTGTTCAATTTCAGTTTGTCGATCCACCACAGTTTCATATCTTTTTTCAAAATTCTTGAAGTTTGTGGACTTCAAAAATTTGTTTTCCTTGTCAGTGAAAACCCACTCCTGAATGAAGCCGAGGATCTGGTATTGCTTGGGATATGACAGATCCCAGACATAATAAGTAAACATCAAGAGTAAAATCATTGCAAGTATACCGTCTTCCGGCAGACATTCGATGACCTCTCCATCAGCCAATATAAACCCGCTGCTAAAGAGGTCGCCTTTCATGTCCGAGAGAACAACTAGTCGAGGGGGGTCTCCTTGCTTACAGGATGCCTTGAAGTTTTGTGCCTGAAAATATAATGAATTCACCGTATTTAATATTTTATTTTAACAGGTGTACGTTAAGTTATCTTAATTTTAGTTTTACCATTACACTGATGTGTGATAAGCACTGTATACTCGTTACTTTTCAAGTCCTGCTGGAAAAATACACAGGCATATTACTTTAGTATGATTCAGACCTTGCAAATTTTGAGACGATTTTGGTGAGCAAAACAGTTATTGCTGCAGTCAAAACATGCCAAATCAGTTTTAAAAAAGTGCTTTTGCCATGGGGATAGGCCTCCACACAGATGCAACACCCAATTCGAAGAAAGAACATTTGTTGAAAATTTTTGTAGTTATATAAATTGAGAAAAATGTTCGTTACAAAGGCTGCTACTCAGGCATATTCCCTCACAAGATGATATTTTTTTTTAACATCTGAGAAAAAAAATCAATAAAAAGGAAATCGATCAGAGACAGAGGGGGGGGGGGGGGGGGGTAAGCCTTCAAACTGCAAACCTTTGTTATAAAAAAAGGGTCCATAACAATCAAGAAAAACACATATTTATATAACCTTTACCTCCACTAAGGTGATGGCATCTGCGTGTTCCTTGCTACTCTTCCCCTGAAGGGACACCTTCTCTTGGAGCTTTTGTACAGAGTCATAGACATCCTTGTCGCTGTCACTGGCATCCTAAACCATGAATAATTGTTTGATTAGTTCATTCCAATAAAATACATAATAATTTTGTAATGCTAACATGCCACCAAGTTGTGCTACATATCAAGTTGAATGTGATGCAACTGATGCAAAATAATGCCAAAAAAAAAGATCATTTTAGATTATTGAATAGCAGGTCAGCAATCTAGGTTTGTCGTAAACATAGTGATTTGTTGATTTGGTCTCATAAGTTCTGTATAACAACAGGCATGCTAACTTTCGAGAGGTAGATGCTAGCACAATACGAATTGCCAGTGTTTTTGAATTTTTCAGCCAATGGCAATCTGAGATACAAGAAAATTGAAATTAGCTGATCCACTGAAAAACTGCATGGATAAGAAGCAGAAAACAAACTTACAGACCGCTAACAGACGACCTGTTAACCGATACATAACTTATCTTGGCATGCTAGGAAAAGAAATCCCCCCCCCCTCCCCCCCAAAAAAAAAACCGCACCTGCAAACAAGCAAAGCAAACAAAACAAAGCGAAGCCTCAGTCAAAGAAGTACACTCACTTCAATATCCCACATTTTGTCTAGAAATCCTATCATTTGACGGATATTCTCCCCAAGCGTTTCTTGGTTTAAG
Source organism: Pycnopodia helianthoides (assembly GCA_032158295.1). NCBI lineage: Eukaryota > Metazoa > Echinodermata > Asteroidea > Forcipulatida > Asteriidae > Pycnopodia > Pycnopodia helianthoides. The sequence goes on along the minus strand of CM063264.1, from coordinate 7,007,326 downwards.
CTTGTCCTTAGAAGAAAAAACTCCTGCACAATCTGCAAAAAATGTAACAAAAACAAGTATATCAGCTGTCTGAAAGTATCAGGTAATATTTAACCACAAGGGTAACCAACCGCTTTAAATTTAAATCTATTTTTGGTTATGTCAAATAAAATAATGATGATGTAGCAGCAGGGACTTTAACCTGTGGAGCCAAGTACATTTCACACAAAGCACCATGTACACAATGTATTAAAAGATCCAATGTTTCTTGCTAAAATGAAAGTGCTTAAACCTAGTCAGGACCATGAATTTTTAAAGAAACAATTTGTTTCTTCTTTTTGTATCTTTTTCAGTATTGTACTACTTTGTACATGTACATCATTAAGAAAGTGCACCAACATTGCAAGAGATGGATGATTTTGAGTATTATATATACTTACAAAACAAGGTTTTTTCAGGATGGGAAATTCTTTGACAATAGTTCCCACATCACCATCCTTCAGCCCTTGAATCCACCGTCTTCTTAGAGTGAAGGTGTCTCGCTGGATTTTCCTTAGTTTCGGCTTATCTGGGTTCACCTCATCATTACACATTTTCTTCATGGCATCTTTTTTCTCCTCGTAACTAGATTGATCACCTGAGTCATGTACACACATGATATTAGCAAAATAGTATAAATAATTATACACGTACTGTTGCCCCAGGTTGTATTTTCCCCGAGGCAGAGATGAGGGCAAACGGAATGCTCAAGGGATAAATGACTTTGACTGATTCTGAATACACCCATGGTCAACATTTTGTTCCATGTTCTAAACATAAATAAAGTAGCAATCATTCCAAGTACCTTGTTTCAACTCGGTGCCCATTACCGAAACTTGGAAACCATGGACTTCTACATAAGATGCATACTGTAGAAAAATGAAAACAAGACCAACTATTCACTATTCATCAGCTTTTACCTTCTTGATCTTGAAGCGCAAGAAACTGAGTTGCTCTAGATGTTCTGTTTTTCTTGATTGGCTCTCCTTCAGATCTCCTGTTTCTTCTCCATCTGATGTTCCTAAGCTTCTGAGATAACTTTTCATTAAAGTACGACTGCAAATTAAACACATTTAGACCACCATGTCTTTAGCCAGGAAATGAAATAAGCATTGGAAATATAAACTAAATAAAAACAGGTGCAATTGTTTATAAGTGCCAGTATATCTGTTTGATGAGCACTGGTAGTGCATTGCTCTATCGCTCATGCCAACATGGCTTAGCAATTGTTTTTGGCTAAATAAACAGCATTTCAGGAAATTGTGACTTTCTCTAAATGTTGCCTTGTCTGCTGGTCAACTATACATCAATTATATCTTGACCACAACTTTGAGATAATAATTATATACCATGTTCAGGAGGCTTATTTAGTTAAATTGACCACTTGTACAGAGCTGCCAAAGTTTGCAATCATGCAGATTTTTTACAACAATCAGGGAGATATTTTGAATTACATTCAAAATATTATAATAGGGAAACAGTTTCCATAATCAGGGAGATTTTTCAAATTTGTTCATCAGACAGGACATGGAAAGATTGGTTGATTTTCAGGGAATTTTCTACAGAATAAGGGAGAGTTGGCAGCTTTGCTTGTACTGGAGACCACAAACCTGCCTGCACATACTTAGTACTCACCCAGGGATGTTCGCCTTTATGACCAATGCAGGGGTACATGTTGTACATCAACTGGCCAAAATCAGCATAGTCTCCACGGTTTAAGATGTCACGGTGGGCTAAAACGTGATAAGCGGTTTCTTCAATAAACTTCGACCACTCTTTGTAAACTTCCTTCTTTTCCAAAAGCATATCAATATGGTCCGAATACGACGGGGTGGTGAATTGCCGAGATGGATCAGTTGCTGCTTTAGTGCTTGAAGTTGAAGCTGTTGCACGTATCTGCTCTGCTGGGGTTGATAGCTACAAACATGAGATCATAAATAGGCACATAAACTAAAATAGGCTGGTTATGGTATACTGTATGGCATACCATCCCTACAAATAAAAAATTGTATTACAAAATTTGTTTCCCTCTCATTCAGGGTACAACAGTGCTGTACAAGTTATTATAAAAGTACAGGTTGATATAACAGTACAGAAATGAAAGGGCCCAAACCAACCTCTTGTGAGTTGTTTCCACCATCAACATGGATCTGTTTCACTAGAGTAGTTAACTTCCGAGCAACACCAATCTTGTCAGGAAACATGTGGAATATGTCTTCCTCTGTCAAGCTGAGGAGTGCTGTTCCATCAACTTCATTCTCTGTTGAATGGGAGGTTAAGTTATATAAACCACACTTCGTCAACATTCTGCAGCATTACATACTTAACCCCAAGTGTTTCATGAGAAATTTGTGGCCATCTGTAAGAAAGGTCTTTAGCTGCATGGACAGCATGAAGGTGTCCAGTATCTTTTACTACAAAGCTGTTGAAGTGACTTGCAAAGTATTCTACTTCAAGATCTGTACAAATTAGATATTTTGCATGCTCAACAACAGCAATGCTCTTGACCCTGACAAGTGTTGGCATACATCCATCATCCCATGATGTCATCAAAACAGTCCCAACCTCGTAAACCAATCCTTTCATCTGTATTCGACGTGTCAGCAACAGTTCATGAACATCGTTATTCTGCAGTTCAGAGCATCTGGGTGTCAGAACTTCAATGTATTCATAGTTGTCAATGGACATAGTGGACCCTTTATTAACCTCATCCCCAACATAAAGGTATGTTTCCGATCTTTTACCACTTGCCTGTAGCTGTTGAAGACACATCCAACGCTGATGATACTCAGCAACTGATTTAGCTATTGCCTTGAAATTACGCCATTTGTGACTTTTGAACAGGCCATGTTTCCCTTCCATACGCATGCACCAATGGTGTCTCAATGGACCAAATTGAAGCAGTTGCTTCGGGAAATGCAACAGATAGTGCATTTTTGGCGTAAATGATTTGTCAGGATACAGCTCAATGAAATACCTAAGATAAGTCGCTATCAGGTCTGTTAAACTGTTGTACGTCCTTTCTGATGCCACTGGTGAAAGACACAGCCCAATAATCTGCTGAAATCGAATGAAATTTACCCAATGGAGATCTCTCTTGGTACCATGTGACCAACCATAAATGGCAGCAACAATATGAGATTTTTCATTGATGCAGCAGTTTGACGCAAGGTAGAACTATGTTGCAAATCTTTTGCCTCAATAATTTGAGGTTTATCATTTACCTCAGATGAACTGTAATTGAAGTTTTCAATAATTCTGCCCAGGTCGGAAACAGAAAAGTACCTCTCTTGAATCAGGTGAACAAGTAGTAGTCTTACCTCTATACGAGCTATTCCCTCAAGGAGAACATGCATTGGGTCATGTAAAATACATTTAGTTATTTGAAACTCAGGCACAGAGAAAAGCAAACCTTTGCTGTTAATGCCATATTGCTTTGACCAATAAAGCTTGGCTTCTCTTGACAGACCTTCAAGCTCGTTACATCTGTCCCGATGTTCATCTTCATCTCTCCCATCACAATCTTTGTCATAGAAGCGTGTATTTAATGCATTGCGAGAAATATCACATGTCCTACATGGTTTCAATGCACCTCCCACTCCTTCTTTGAATCCTCCAACACTTTGTGCAGCAGGAGTATCACCCAGGAATACTACTAAAAGACCATAATGGAGTACATCACAATCATTAATAGATACATTTACACCATGATGAAGACTTCTAAGAGCATTTTGAAAATCCTTAAGGAGGGTTTCAGAACCATATCGCTTTATGTATGTCGATTTTGCTACTGCTATCAACTGTATCACAGACAGTTTACTGCGGAATTCTGGGGGAATGTTGAGCAACACATAGTAAAACACACAGAGCTTGTGCCTCCTGGTATGGGAACCAATTGGGTTTACAAGTTCAAATTCATCAGTATAAACAGCAAACTGCAGGGCCCCAGGATGTTCATTCAAAAACTTGCTGTTTTGCAGGAAGACACCATCTTTCACATCAGTCATCAGCCTTTCTGAAACAAAACGGGCCTCTTTAAGACATGCCTGTACTTCTGGCATTGAGAGCAGTGACTTCAGATTTTCAAGAAATGGTACAAAGTAACCATAATCAGTTTTCTTTGACAATTTGTAGCTCCCTTTGTGTTTTTTACGGGCTAAATGATCTCCCATAACGACAGCTTCAGGCATAACTGACCCAAGATGTTGTTTCATATACTTTTCTCTCTTGTAATGGGAATCAAGCTCTGCAAAAGCTGTGTCAGCATCAAGGAGATGATTTAAATCATGAAGTGTCTGTGGTTCCAACATTTCCTTCAAAGCATTGAATCGATTCTGGTACAATTCCCTTACACTCAGGATCACCTCTTCTATAGCTGAGTTACTCATGCCATGTGCAGCTTTGAGCTTCAAAAGAAAAGCTGCTTCAGATTTAGTTGTGTCCAACTCACTGCATTCATCATCCATGTCATCCCTGTCAGAGTCATCACTGACATCACCCTCTACAGACACATGTTCTCTTTCATAATTGTGATGTCGCTTTACATGGATTTTATAAGTATTGTACTTTCTGAAAGAGGCCCCACAACCTTTTGGCCACAATGAGCAATAAATGTTGGGGCATTTCTGTGCCGGCGCACTATGTGCTGTAAAATGTTCTGTGTACTTGAGGTAAAGTATGGACACATGCTGCAATGCTGAGAAGTGGCCATTATAACAGTTTTAAATGTTGCTCACAGTCAAAAGAAAAACACTACTGCTGGGTACCTGAAATATATAGAACCATGCGGTGCCTGAAGTTTAGTCATTTATAAAAGCATACACAAGGGCTTGAATTTCAAGAGGAAACATCCTTTGACTAGATTGGAGTTTTTTGTTTACTAGACCAGTCACAATGAAAACAGCTTTAATTTAAACTGTTTTGATTTGAACAAGTACTAAGGGATTATTATTTTATCTTATTTGTTGTGTGTGTATGTCATGTATATTATAATTTGAGTTTCAATGCAGATGAGTTCTCTGCTTCAAGTTTAGATAATAAGAGGATGCATCTCTCGGCAAACAAGTTTAGTATTCAATTCAAAAACACACAAAACAACCAGACTGGTTTGGCCCAACTCCGAAATTTACAGTTTAATTAACTAGGGGTACCCTTTTCGCAAAAATTGTCTTGCCGCAACAAGAATGAACTTTTGAAATACCACGGGTTGTAATCTTGCAATCAATAAATACTTTGCCAAGAAAAAAAATGCATTAATAAGTAATAACACTTACGTCTTATCACTCCCAAGGATGCATCCGATAGGTTTTTGTTGCTCAGCCACTCAAGGACATCCCTCACTGTGGAATCATTATTTATCTCCATATCAAAAGCTGAAAGTAAAAAATAAAAGCACTGATTTGAGTAGATTACATGATTACTCTTTTAACAATGTTTGAAATGCATGTATGTATTCCTCGTTAATAGACTGTGAATAGGATCCATTTCACTTTCAAATGAGAAGTTCACAATAGCAACCAAAATTAATCATTACAAAAAACTCATCCTGTTTTCACACCGAGTATGAAATCTGAATGGGGAATTAAGTAAGACTAGACTTACATTATTAATTTACATTTATTTTCAGAAGGGAAGGCCGGCGTATCCAAATAATTTGGGACAAATGTCACACTCACATGTGAATGTGACCAATCATTATACCTAATATGTTTAGGTCCATATAGTGGAAAATCCATAAGGCCCCCCCCCCAAAAAAAAAAAAAAAAAAGCTGTGCAATTTCGTTAACATTTAGAAACTGACACAGAACTGATATTTTTGCAAAAACAAAATATATAAAAATATATATATATAAATCCATACCTTACCACTACCATAGTACCAGTGCCTCAAAACCCATACAATAAAAGACAAACAAATATATAAATATAACCTTAATTATTGTGCTGACCCCAAGCCAGCTTTAAGCTCTTTGAACTCACAATAACTTGTTTCTTAATTCAGCCATCCACTAAAAACTACAGTCAAGCAAACAAGCAGTGGCAGTGCTGATGAATGATGTTGCCACTGACTCAGCTGTTGTTAAGTTCAATGCACAAACATAAATAAAAACAGTGTTAAATTGATGAGTTTAAACCCACGTGACTGGAGCACGGTGAACATATTGAGAACAAAAAATTACTGTATAAAAAACATAATTTTCATAGGCAAAGCCACAGGCAGAGGAGCAACAATGTAACATATGCACACAACGTTGATAATGGAAAATTTAACCGTGTGTTTCCGCATCGAGAAATTTGTGAAAAGGTTTAAGATCCAAGGCTTGTTCCAACCAGCCAATCGAAAGGCAGTACTTCAGCCAATCAATGAACGAAACATTAACAGCACGCTCAGAGCATCAGCCAATCCCAATGCGGGATACTGTTACAGAACTCATGGTAAGCTTCCTGCACAAAACTTTTTTTGGCGGGAACGGTGTTGTTCGCCTCATAAACAAATTTTCAAAGTCTGGATAAAGTCATTGTAGTGGCGTGATTTCATAAAATCAATAAATAATCAAGCTTCACCCAATTCAACATTGAACGTGGTCAGTTTTTTAGGATAGAAGAGGGATCCGGACGATGCCATCGTGTCGACATGTCGATACAACCATACAACCGCCTGCCTATAATGTACATGTAAAAACGTATCAGTATAATTTAACGTAAAACCGTAATGCTCAAGCTACGCCCGGCCTGTCTATGGGCTAGCGCTGGTGTAAACGTTAAACTACGACATGCACGCAGTAATTATAAACCTTACATAAAACCTACAACGACTAATAGCCTATCTACGTCATTCTAATGAAGTCTTTTATCGGAAACTACTTACCAAAACATGCAAAAAATTGTTGTTTTCTGGGCGCTGTAAAGCAGTGTGATGTCGTCGTTTTCCAGCCAGCGAGAGGAAGTGGTGCTGCGCATGCGCTGGTGGGATGTTGCGGACGTGTGAGTACGCTCAGGTCAGCCGCGCAAAACTCGATTGATTTAATGCTATTATTATGCAGTAGTTTTTAGAATACTGTTTTTGGATCACGAGCCAAGGTGTGACGTGTTCTCGTGGCCGTGTTTTGCTCGAAATGATTGAATTAGAAACCGAACTAACTAAGCCAATGAGCGTAAAACATTAAAATAATTGTTGAATCTTAAGACGTCATCTTAATCTGGGCCCAATCATAGACATTTTATCAAGCAAATTTTTCTGCTCATCGTTTTTTTTTAAATAGCCTAGGTGTTGTATCAACAAGCTATAGTAGGCTACATGTAGGCCTTGGCCCAAAGTTAAATGAGCGTTTGCTATGACACAAACGCAAAATTAAACGGGTTTTAAATACTTCGCATTTTGTTAAAACGTAACTTTACCCTACACACTGCGTCAACTTGCTACACGTGTTTAGCTTCAAAAATTGAGTGAAAATACATTCTGAATGTAGGCATATGGCCTTTTTAAATGATAACAGTTCTATCCTGCAAAACAAATCGCAATAGGCGTCCAGCTTTTTGACACGTGAGATATCCATTTAGCTTACAAACATTATTTCTAACACGTTGACGTGAAGCACATTTCGAATGTGTTTAAACTCAAAGCTTCACTTCAAACAAGCACAACCGTGAACTCTCAACACTTTAGCTTGTTGACATGTTAAAAAGATACCCGTTTAGCTTTCAAACATATTGCTAAACATGTTTACGTGTGAACATGTTTCGATTGTGTTTAAATTTAAAACTTCACTTCAAACAAGCACAACAAATCTCAACACGTTTAGCTTGTTGACATGTTAAAAAGATACCCGTTTAGCTTTCAAACACTACTTGCTAAACATGTTTACGTGTGAACATGTTTTGATTGTGTTTAAATTCAAAACTTCACTTCAAACAAGCACAACAAATCTCAACACGTTTAGCTTTTGGACATGTTAAAAAGATACCCGTTTAGCTTTCAAACACTACTTGCTAAACATGTTTACGTGTAAACATGTTTTGATTGTGTTTAAATTCAAAACTTCACTTCAAACAAGCACAACAAATCTCAACACGTTTAGCTTTTGGACATGTTAAAAAGATACACGTTTAGCTTTCAAACATATTGCTAAACATGTTTACGTGTGAACATGTTTTGATTGTGTTTAAATTCAAAACTTCACTTCAAACAAGCACAACAAATCTCAACACGTTTAGCTTTTGGACATGTTAAAAAGATACCCGTTTAGCTTTCAAACACTACTTGCTAAACATGTTTACGTGTAAACATGTTTTGATTGTGTTTAAATTCAAAACTTCACTTCAAACAAGCACAACAAATCTCAACACGTTTAGCTTTTGGACATGTTAAAAAGATACCCGTTTAGCTTTCAAACATATTGCTAAACATGTTTACGTGTAAACATGTTTTGATTGTGTTTAAATTTAAAACTTCACTTCAAACAAGCACAACAAATCTCAACATGTTTAGCTTTTGGACATGTTAAAAAGATACCCGTTTAGCTTTCAAACATATTGCTAAACATGTTTACGTGTAAACATGTTTTGATTGTGTTTAAATTCAAAACTTCACTTCAAACAAGCACAACAAATCTCAACACGTTTAGCTTTTGGACATGTTAAAAAGATACCCGTTTAGCTTTCAAACATATTGCTAAACATGTTTGCGTGTAAACATGTTTTGTGTGTGTTTAAATGCTAAGCGCCGTTTTTACAGTGTAGCATGTGATCTCACCACTAAGTGTACAATTTATCCAGGTTTGCAAATGCTTATGGAACACAACCACAGTACATGTATGTAATGAATAAAATTGCACTCTTTAAAAAAACATCGTTCTTTTTAACTATAACAACTAAGCAGGAGTTAACTGGCAAGTTTTCCCCTTGCAGAAGTTGGAATTTTACTTAATTTGTGCTTTAACATTATTTATACAGAAAGTATGTATTTATAGAATTTCCTATTTCGGTTTTTGTTTCATTGACTTACCCTGTAGGCTTCAATGGCAGTGCGCTCGGGGTCCTTTTTTGTTTTTGATGTGCTCAATGTGGCTATGGATTTGTTGCTCAAACGCATACATCCAATATGCCCTGATGGGTCCAAAGTGTCGTACGCACGCTGGCAGGTGGTGAAGAAGGTGGATAATAACTGTCTGTACTTCAAAACACACACGCACACACACAACAACAACAACAACAACAACAACAACAACAACAACAACACCAACAACAACAACACCAACAACAACAACACTAATTGAAAGTCAAGTACAAAGTGGTATTGACAAAGATGTTATGAACTTAAATTTTAAGCTGCGTTATACCAACAGATAAGACCGCAAATACGTAGACAGCAATGACGTCACAAATTTCTCTATTGAGGTACAAAAATGAACGATCGATGTGTTGATCGGAATATTTGCCTCTTTGGCGTTCCATACGAATCGGGGGTTGGCCACCGTGACATTAGACTGGGCTAGTTCCTGTAATGATGCTATACTTGATATTATGGCAAACTGCCAGTGTTGCACTCATTTAGCACTTAGAATATTCATAACAATACAGTGGTTTTAAGCCCTATCAAGGGGTGAAACTACGCATGAGAAATAAGCGAAAATCTGCAAATCATTTAGTTAAACAATAGCCTACCTGAATGGTTCTTGATAATATAGGATTTGACTTGCATTTTTTTTACACGTGCTTTGGGTCAACATAACTGACACCAGAACTTCTTTTCCTTACTAAGCCGAAGTTAGCATCCAAATAACTTGTAACGTTTACGCACTCTGGTGCCCCCCCCCCACCCCTAAGTTACGCCACTGGTGGGGGGTGCTGGTCCTCACGGTGGTAATGACCTTGGTTGGTGTCTGGCCACTCTTAACACAGTGCCCCGCCACCAACCTGGTCATTACCATGCAGTGAAGACCAGCTCCCCACACTGTTATTCCATAAATAAAATAATGTGATGGCAGGGCATTTTTCCAACCCAATGACTGGCATGAAGCTTTAAGTGACATTTGCCCCTCCAAAAGAAGAAAGGGTGGCAGATCCATTAGGTCCATAGGAAAAGCTTCTCTGGGTTGCTCTGGTGTGGCAGGCCATAAATTCAAACGCATTGTTACACTCTCCTCTTCACAAGAGCAAGTCACCAACCAGCAGTTGTGAATGCGCCCTGAAACATAAACACGTACTTAGCTCAACAAAATGGTGTGAGACCTATGGTCCTCAAGTACAATTGTTTTGAATACTAACATTGTTGTCAATTGCTTGTAGCTAGCAAATCCACACCCTTTCACCAGTGAGTGCATCTGCTGATTTTTGTAATTTTTTGTTTTAACTACCTTCTCTGTCTGTGATCTTTTCATAAGAACATGTTTGTATGTAAGGGGTATGGTATTGGGGAGGGTGGGTCAATCTAACCGGTGGGGGGGGGGGGGGTGATGCTGATGGGTAGGCTGGTGGCACTACGGCCTCTTGAACGACCTTTACCATTCTGTCTGCCAGATCCTTAAACGCTCCAAGCAGTTCAGTGTTGCTCAAAGGCTCCAGTACGGGGCCAGTACAACAGCTTTGCTCATCGCTTCTTCCTGTCCCTCTCGTTTAATAATGTATTCCCGAAAGTCTCTGAAGGAAGATCCTGAGCCTCGTTCATATAGATCTCGGCATGTGTTTCTCATGTAGGTGTCATTGAGACCTTCAATCAGTTGCTCCACCAAGGCTGTGTTTGAAGAAGAGTATAGCTTCGCATCTCGTTTAGTGAGCCGCAGAAAACGCTTCTCGAGGTCTACAGCGAAGTCTCTGCACCCTTACCCTGACGCTGCTTTCGCTCCAAGAAAAGACGTTGAAGCTCTCCCACTGCAAGTTTGTTGCCATATGAGTCCCTAAGAATGCCTGTACGTCCTTCATCAATGAGAGCCTTCACCTCTGTCTTTGGCATACCACGAAGATAATCTTTAGGGAATGACGTACGGTGCCCCTCTGGGATGGCATATCGCTGAAAGGCATCTTTTACACTTGAGATGAACTCATTCACTTCCCCTGGCTTGCCATCAAACGTTGCAATTTTTCTCTCAGGTGCCATGACAAGCTGGGTTTTGGGCTTGGACAGGAGGTCTAGTAGTTCGTCCTGGATGTCAATGCTACCACCTTTGTGACCATCAGGGACCAGTACTTTGTAGGTCATGTTACCCCCAGCCATCTGGTGGAGGATTGATGATGGCGTCAAGTGCTGGTACGACTACCTTGCAGTCATCCTCAATAAACCACAGACCCTGTCCATCTGGATGTCGGGTCTGTAACACGGACAGCACCAGTGGTCTATCGTCTTCCCTTAGGGGAAAGCAGTGTGTGCCTTCATTACTTCCAACTTTAATTTACTAATGTTTGTATTTACTAATGTTTGTGAAATCAATCTATGTAGCAAAAACTAATCAAACTTCTGAATTGTTTTATGTTATATGTTTTTGTTTTTATGTTAAACGAGTATGAAATTTACTAAATCAAGACCTGCAATATCAACATTGGTCAATCAAACACAACAATACAGTCCTTCTTTTATTACACAAGGGACCAAATGTGGCCAAAGTACAGTGGACCTGCCTCCATTCTAAATTTCTCAATCTTCCGCCGTAAAACTCTTCGATTGGTTCTATTGCTGTCACTCCTTTCCTGGTGAGCTGCATTGCTTCACTCCTAAGCATCCACAGTCCTTTGCATTCTGCTTTAGTGGTGAAGCATACTCAAACTTTCGGCATCATAGGTTATGTCTCGATCATTGTCTCCAATCCAATTCCCTAACATTTTGTGTTGAGCTGGGTTTTTTACCCCTGATTTTTGCATATAGGGCAGTGCCACATCATCGTTGTTCAATAGAAAGCAAAGGCTGGACCCGAAGGACTTTATCCTAAGACAATCATAGTGTCTGCTGAGTTGATGAACTTTTTAACTGGTGACTCAAACTGCTGACTGGCAAGGATGCCATTGTTCATTTTGCTGACTGGTCAATGTCTGGGGGTCATTTGACACACCTAAACATGTATGTGTATATACTATATGTCAGCTCAGCATAAGTGTGAAAATTTAAGTACAATATTTGGGACGTACAATTTAATAACATTTCCCATAACGCTTTTAACAGGGTCACTGGAGGTTGTTGTGATTTGTCCTGTTCATCAGCGGTGGCATCTTCTGCTATAGATTGAGTGCCTTCTATCAGGGTTAGATGGTCCTGTCCGTTATCACTCTTTGAGATAGATGAAAGGAAAAGGCCTGATGAGTCTTCCTTTTTCTCTAGCCAAAGTTAAAGAAGAAATATGACTTAAATGGCGGCCATTTTAAATCCAAGATGGCCGCCATCTGCCACGCTTTGGATTTTGCCATTATGTTTTTTTCTTGTTCCTTAGGATCTAAAGCAGGTATCTAGATAGGTGGGATCTTCTAATCATTAAAATCCCACGGGAGTCCATAAGCTCCCTGACTACTATATATGGCAGCTCAGCATGAGTGTGAAAATTTAAGTACAATATTTGGGACTTACAATTTAATAACATTTCCCATAACACTTCTATCAGGGTCGATGGAGGTTGCTTGGAGTGGTCCTGTTCATCAGCGGTGGCATCTTCTGCTATAGATGGAGTGCCTTCTAACAGGGTCGGTGGAGATTGTTGTGATTGGCTCTTTGAGATAGATGAAAGGAAAAGGTCTGATGAGGCTTCCTTTTTCTCTAGTGTTGGAGAAAAAACTACTTAAATTATAATTCATGTAAAAAAAATATTTTCGAGGCTGTAACTGTCCCGATTCCTCTGTTTCCCAATTTAGCCATATAATTGTCTTTGTTGTCAGAGTTAATTTGGAGTTCCGAAGTACGTCAACACTAAAGCATTCATTATGAAGCAAAACAGCAATAAACGGCAGCAGGGTTGTGGCCGTGCGATAAACCCGAGCCGAAGGCGAGGTCCTTTATTGCGCGGACACGACCCTGCAGGGTCATCAGCGACCGTTTAAGACCAATCCCTACTCTCTTACTCCCTTTCATGAAATTATTAAAAATCGTAATCGTAATAATCGTCAAAACTCGTCTGATTTGTTTTGTATGATCAGTTCACGTCTGGCCGCCGCCTCAGGCTATGTTTCGGGAGGGGTCAAATTGCACGCGAAGCTCAAAAGGTGTGGTGTACGCTCGCGTACTATAATAGATTTGACATTGAATACCGATATGCATTGATTGTGTTACGCGTTATTAACGTTCCTGTAAACTTGAATAGTGAATGTAACAAAAAAATATAATTGAAATCGTATAATACTTTACTTTCGTTTCCTTACACGGCAAATCCTTTACACCGTAGTCGTTTGTGAACATTATAATCAATTTGTAAATACTTCAAAATCATAAATTACAATGGAGAAAACTTGCAGAAATATAACAATAAAAATGGTAACTGTGAAGGACATAAGAAAACGCACAAAATAACTTTTGTATAACAATTAATGAACTAGTGTCAGGAAAACATACCTTACGCAACCATGATTTCAATCGACCCCTCTCCCCTTTTAAACTGTTCTTCAAGGTTTATTAGAAGTGTGAGTCTACATCTTACTCTCCAGACTTTTTAAATTTTGTGAGCGCTTACTGGTATACTTTATCTGAGTTCACCAGTGGATTGGTGGTGATTGTGAAACCAGATTTGTTGGTGTTTCAAAAACCTTCGATAAACATATTCATATTTAACTTTCTATACTACGGGACATAGTACATCAATACAGGGTCGATGCACACACAACATGTTGGTGCTGCTAAGTAAATCAATTGCACTTTTCGAATAAAACACATCGATTGCGGTTTTGGGGGGGTTTTGGGGTGTGTTTTTTTCTTCAAAATACGAAATATGAGAAATTGCTAACAATTCCATTCAAACCATACGTATTGCATTTTTCGTCGTGCTAGAATCAGGTATTTTGTTATGTATGTTTCAATCTTTTAGGTTCTGGTATTATTTTAGCTCTATATTTTAAATACATTTACGTTCCAAGCACTATAAACATAATTAAAACTAATTAGACCTAAAATAACAGAAAACGCTCAACTGATTGTTACCTAAATTGGTATTGACGCGGCCTTTGGTTTTAGGTCATCTGTCTGGCATCAGCTTGTGGGTTACAGGCCATGTACACTATTGGTAAGATCGAAAAACACATTTCACAGATTCACACATAACTTACACGATTTAAAGTAAGTAATGGTAGAAAGGGTTCCTTAAAATATTTCTGCATAAAATGCTATCGTTTCTAAGAAATGAGTGAAACAATCGTTTTTATCACGCGTGATAAAAACTTGATGTTTGAAAAAACAGAAAACACATAAGGTCTCTTTTCACTATTTTCTCGTGACCTCGATGACCAATTGAGCTCAAACTTTCACAGTTTATTTGTTCCTGCATATGTTGAATCACACGAAATGTGGACACTGATTTTGAGCTGTTACCAAAAGTGTACAATACCTTTAACGTGGATGATTATCAACTCCATTTTCCTTATTTGATATGCTTGCAATGGGAGGGCAGGCTACGTTCAATCGTAGTAAACACGTACAGATTGTTGAGTTTCAACAATTACACGGTTGATCACAACTCGGTGTAATGGTCAAACCAAAAATGATGCTAGTATTTAATACCGATGCAATCATTACATCATGTATAGAACAACCTAGTGGTTGATTGGGGAGGAAGGTCTTTTTATATATGAAAAACTGTAAATATATAAATATATATATATATATGTATTCTTTGTTTGCCAAAAGATTGATAATTTAGAATATTTGTTACTAACTTAAAGATCAACTTGAACGAAAACACTCGAACTAATTTGACTATTTATTCTTGTTTATTTTGTGTTAATTATTATTTGGTCAAAAGTGAAAAGTTTCTTGAAGTTTGACCAGAATGATTACCCCCTTATTGCCGCCAACTACAAGGTCCCCAGTAAAGACCCAGTGCCTCTGAAAACCAGCGTAAAATCGTCCGTATTTTAACGTAAAATGCGTCACAACAAGGACATTACATAGTGAGACGTCACAGTGCTGTTTTAATTCCTAGGTGCTTAGGGGATTTTCGAAAACTTTGAATTTTTGCCCATCTTGACGCTGATCAAATTGTTATTTATTTATTATTGTTAAGAAGAAAAAAAAATACTTTTTCGTATTGAGCTTTACTCAATTATATGTTCTCATTACACTCTTGTTTAACTTTCTATAACAAAAGAACAAATATAAATTCCGTTTTTAATGTTGATTTAAGGTACTTTGTTGTACTTTATTAAACCGATCAGATTCAATAAAAAAGGTGTGCCAATGTTAAGGCCACTCATGGTTTTATAACAGAGTTGGTAATAAACATTTACGACATCTCACATGCATTAAATTGATTGTATCGACGTTTTAATCCTGTTATACTTGTGACGTGATTTGTTATGCAATCATTTGATGTGTATCACTTTAATTTTCGAATTATTGTACCGTGGACTGTACTCTATTGTAGTTAGTGCACTGGCGAAGTGGACTTCAGTAAGCCAACACACGGAGAACCTAGGAGCTGATGCTGATGTGACTATTGTAGTCAGCGTGCATGTGATGTGGACTCGAGCTCACGGAGAACCTGGGAGCTGATGCTGATGTGACTATTGTAGTCAGCGTGCATGTGATGTGGACTCCAGCTCACGGAGAACCTGGGAGCTGGAGCAAGTCCAGGTTCCTAAGAAAAAGCAAGTGATTAAACCAAGACAATTATGAAGGTCGAAAAGTGGATATCTACCGTTCAGCTTTTTAAATTAGGAAAAACGAAGATGGAAAAAACTCTTGTTTTCTTTCCATTTTTGCAAGCAATATTTCAGATTGTTGTTAACTGGTCTCCCGTTCCGTTCCAGGAAGACACCAATGTGCCACGTGATGACCTTTAGGGGGCAAGCATGCATTTGTATATTGCGAATAACATACAAACGACCTACACATACAACAACGGTTCGAACAATGTAATTGTCTTTTCGGGTTAAGTTCACCTCTAGACAAACTAAACACGCGCAATACGAATGACTACGATGAGAAAGTCTGATACCCTATATATACCTATTCAATCGTTATAGTCCCCATAAGTCTCGAAAAACCACAAGAGACAGCAATGTACAGCCTGTACGTAAACAAAGGCGTCAATGCCCCATATTTCTCTATAACGGGCTCTTGTGAAGCATCACTGTTCAGACCTGAAATGAGGACTATAGGATTGAACATACTGCACGAAATGCGCAGATTGCTAATATTGCAAGACGTACGCATACTATAGGCAAGGGAAGCAGGGCTCGATTTTACATAAGGCTTAGATTGACCTTACAGTGCGTATCAATCTTTATTGCTAAGCAAATTATGATGTCAAAATACAAATCACTAAGACGAAAATGACAACTCGCCTTACGGATGAATCAAAAAGCTTTGTAAAATCGAGCCAAGGAAAGTCAAAGTCGATCGAACAAAGTATGAGTTCAAGTACTGCGGTATGAGCCGAAAGCGAGCATGTGGCGTAGGTATTCTGGTCCGATACTGTTATAACTTGAAGTTACTAATGTTGAATACATCACCATCGCCTTCAACATCCAAGGATTCGACGTCAAAGTCATCAACGTCTATTCAACTCAACTCAACTTCTTTTGAGCATGTCAACCGTGAATGGCTGCGGAGAAGAACAAAACTCAGATCGCCATCACCACCATCTAACTCTCATTTACCTACTTGAGGCGCTTTACAAGCAGACGAAGAACTGTGTGACAACCCGAGGATCATTTTGAAACCTCTTCGAGAGTCAGGCGAGGCAGAAACGAGAGCCCGATGCTCTTCAATCATGCGCACCCACTCAGATCGCTGCATGCTCGTCGACAGCATCAACTTTCTCGATCTGTACACTGTCCCAGGATCAGCATCCAATTTGAACGCAAAAACCTCCGGTTTCGAGAAGGTAACGTGGTGCAAACGATACTTTTACTCTTCTTCCGTGACCATGCTTCAGCAAAAAAGGGCCTGGATATTAAACTCAGCCAAGTCCTCAACGAGTTCTCTCAAGATCTACCATTCGCACAGTGGTTGAAACCAAGACATGTTGATAGATGTTAAATCTGTATCGGGGATAAATAATATTATTTATGTTACTCTTACACCGATTTGTGTTCAGTAGCAAATAATATGAAAATAAATTTTTGTCAAAATAGATTTTTCTTTTTTTATTGTTTATTATTTTGGAATGGGAACAAAACATGTACTTTGTTTGTTTTGTATGTTTTAGTAAACATCAGATAAACTGCAAAAAGTTATATTTGTTATCGTAAGAGTTCGGTATAATAATACAAGTTATGCTGCACTTTAAATGAATGTGACATAGAAACAAAATATCCGTGTTTTGTAGCTCATTGCTTACCCTTTCTAATGGCAAAAAAAAATTACAGTAAAAAATTCGCATTCTTATTCGGGGAAAAAAAAAACAATGTAATTTATTTTTGAAAAAAACAACGACCTCCAGATGAACGTGTCAGTGTGCTGGCACGGTACTGCAGTACTTGATATACAGTATACCGTTGGGTCGAAGCATGGTTTTTCAACCTTGTACCAAAAAACGAAGCCGAAACTGAGCCTTGTTCATTCTGTAAACGGCAGCTTATATGTTTTTCTTTATCATTGCGCAGGGATTCCAGCGCAATTACGTATGCTGCAATCGGATATTGAATATTCATTTCCTGTACTGGGCGGATAATCGTCCAATTTTAAAACTCTCGTTATGACGTAATGATGTGTGTTTATCAAACATTAACCAATGGGCATACACCTTATTATATATTAACTATTAGCATAAAGCAACTCCGCCCACAATCTGACCTTTTTACAGTATAAACAAGGCTCATTTTCGGCTTCGTTTTTTGGTACGAGGCTGAAAAACCATGGTTCGACCCCACGGTATACTGTATATCAAGTACTGCAGTACCGTGCCAGTATTGCAGGCCCGCCGGAAGGTATTTAAAAGTGGGGGGGCAGGGGCGGATCCAGGATTTTTTAAACCGGGGGGCACAACGGTCATTCGAGGGAAAACAATAAATGGTGGGGTCCAGGGGCCGGCCTTTGGTGGGGTCCAAGGGCGAAGCCCGCTCTGAGCCTTTGGCGTTCTGTGGGGTTAAAAATCAAGCTTCCATGACGTGCTTAAAACAGAGAAATAGACAACTTTTATAGGAAATCAGATCCATATAAATCTTCTAAATTTACTGAAAATTTACTGGAACATCAATGGTAAGGGTCCAGGGGTAAAGCCCCGGTGGGGGTCCAGGGGGTGAAGCCCCCGGAAGCTCTGAGCTTTTGGCTTTTTGATGGGTGAAAAATCAAGCCTCTATGTGCCTTAAAGGGGGAAAAAGACACCACACACACTTGTGGCCAATTTTTGAGCAGGCAGATAGTAAAAACATTTTTTTGTATTATATTATTTTCAATTCATTTTTATAAAAAAAAGTGGGGGCGGGCCCCCCTCGCGGCCCCGGCTCCGGCGGCCATGAATATTGTTATGCTACCTAGTGAATTCAGAGCGGGGTACTTGCGTAAAGAGCCTTGGACAAGGCTAACCGTCTCGTGGCAGCAACACCTAGTCGTCTCCTGACTGATTGTATCGTCGCTGACGACACCCGCACACGAACCACATCTATAACAGGGTCATTCTTCAGTAAGTGTCTACTTTCGTGTCCCTATACTTTAACACCGTAAAGACGGAAATTGCGTTTTAATTTATGTTAATTGACCGATTTTATACAAATACAAATTTGTACAAATTCCCTCAGGGAAGCAACGTGGTGAAAAAATTATCCACATATTCAAAATATGGTCGTATTTTTTTTTTCAATGGGCCAAAAAAGCCAAGATTTTCTGTCAATCCTCACCCCTTGTATACACCACAAGCCTGTAGACTCCCATTGGCCAGGCTATAACCACTGCCGAGTAAGGAGTAATGCATGACAGCAGTCCCAATGGACAGCAATGTCCTTGGAAATGGTAACTGGATATCTTAGTGTGCCAACTCATTGTGCCATTATCTCTTTGTGTCAACCCTGTGCCGCCCAGAGCTAAAACAGGTCGTAAATAACACACACTGCTGGCCCAGACAAAAGCCCTGTGGGGATTAAAATTGCTTTGGGCTTGCAGGAAGGGGTCATTGACCTACAAAACTGAGTGGTGATAAAATCCTCCACCTGGAGAACACGCGTTATACAAAAGGGCCCGCTTCTCCGAGAGTTAAAATGAAACATTAAAATATGTTGATTCATTTGAGGACGATACTCTACAATTTTACAGACCGCGACATGAACATTGATTTGTAAGTCTTAAATCAACTATTTTTTCAAGTTTTGTTTGTTCGAAAAGTGTGACAGAGATGACTAGTAAATGCAATGACTGACACAGAAAAAATATATCAAAGTTGCAAAAATTACGTTTTTAAAATCGGTTTTCCTGGAACTCGAAAGTAGACACTTACTGAAGAATGACCCAGCAGCGAGTACAGCTGTCACCGTTGCCATCCTGTTCACGGTAAGTAAAACTTATATAGGTCGAGTGTGATGGGTACTCCTATGGGTCTGCTAATAATATTTGGCTTGATACTCTCCTTAGGTTCGTTATCAAATGCTCTTTCAAAATGGCAACCATGTCCATACTCCGATAAAAACTATTGTTTACAATGAGATCTTACACAACTATTGGGAATAGTCATACGATTTAGTGGTGGTCGGATGCAGGATTAAAAGGTTACAGACAAAATAAATGGTGGGGGATTGTGCCCCCGGAACCTCCCTTCAGTGTTCATTTCACGATGTTTGCTCCATCTCCAGGGGCGGATCCAGAAGGGTTAGGGGCGCACGCCCCCTTCTCCTTCGGGAAAAAAAAAGAAGAAAAAAGAGAGACACCAAAAAGGGGGAAAGTGAGGGAGAGAAAAAAACATTACAAACCTGGTATTTTTTTCCAAAAAGCTACTAATATTAACCCGTACATTGTCTCATGAAGAATTACACGTGAATCTCATTCTGTGTGTGTGGACAGCGTGTTTCTCACACTGAACATAAGCGCGAAACTTAACACTATGAAATACCATAGAGAAAGGAAATTTCTCTATGGATATACGTACTTTTGTAAGCATTATTTTGATCGGTCATTTAAGAGTATTGGTGAAACTATACCCTTGTACCTTCGACCAAACAATTATTCTTCACATGAACCTCTCTGCCGGGATCTGCTTTCAGCGACAGTGCGACGTTGTTGGACTGTACCATTCATTTAGCAGGGATTGAACATACCTTGTGCTACATAAACTAATTGACAGAGACACCCTTTTTGGTAAATTTGATCGAAAATTGCACTTTATAACGTTTGTCTCCCCCAACCCTTTTTTCGCCCCCGAATAAATATTGCAGCCTGCAGTTTGATTTTCTAACTCAGGATGACTGATTTAATGACTCCCAACTCGAAAATGATGCTTATGATCTCGCTAAAATATTTTGTTAAAGTGGTCAAATATTGCCCGAGATCGCAACACAGAGCATTTAGAATCCAAAAAGTTCCGGGGCCCTTACGCGGGCCCCGAACCCAACGCCGTTAGTGCTTCGCGCTACGCGCTCTCAGGCACCAAAACTTACCTTCATCATTTGCTGATTGGTACATTTCACGCCCTCCCCCCTACCCACCGTTTCAGACATCCTGGATCCGCCCCTGATCTATAGTGCTGATGTGCTTGACAACTTTAACTGCTGCACTGCTTTGCTGACCTAAATCAACACGATGATTCTACACCAGAAGCAAATCTCTTCAAATTGACTTTAATGGTGGCCGGATGCAAACGTTACTTGGGGGGGGGGGGGGGGGGGGGGGGGGGCTCCAAAACATTATCCCCCAGATACTGAATATTGATGGGAGCATGGCAAGAGCCAATCGCCCTACAACATATAGGCCCTTTTTGAATCCACGGCTTCGGCTCCGGTTTGGGATTCAGGCCCAGTTTTCTTGTCTGAAGCCCTGACCGAAAAGCATGCGTAAGTTAAAATAATTGAGGGAGCCTAGCCATAGCCTGAGCCGATTTTGGAGCCGAAGCCGTGAATTCGAAAAGGGCCATAGAGAGAAGTTACGGAACAAATCTGGCTCTTTTCTGCTCAGAACCAAAAGGAAAAGAGAAAATCCAAATATCGCGCGCGCACAACTAAGTGTATAAAGGGAATTATGTAAATTACATTATGACTATGAACTCCGAACTTTCGTTTGCGAAATGTTGTTGCTAAAACAATTGAAAAATAATAGCGTGAAAACAAAGAAGAATGAAAACAGCAGCTGCTTCAGAAATACGCAGCTTCTTAAAGCCCAATAGTCTTGCTTCTTGATTGAGCTGCTTAATTTCCGCATCAGCTTCACCATAAGCAGGGAACCAGACGATGTTACGATGTAACGCATCAAAGCACACGACACAAAGTATTTTAGTAGTAACCTTTCTTAAGAAGAATTTATTTAGGTCACTTCAAACCATTGTATAATATTTATAAGCTTAATTTATGTTTTGTTAATTCAATTATGAAAATAAACAATGAAATGTTGTTATAAAACTCCACCAAAGCTAATCAGTTGAACGATTAATTGCTTCCATGTTGAAAAGGTACTGAGAGGTACATATTTCAGACATAAACATTCCATCCTGCCTACAGGGAAATTTACCATAATGCAATAGCTTAACTTACACCAAAAGAGACGGTAAACTTGACCCAAAAGCAGTATAGAGTAACTTTTCGGAATGCAGTACGTTAACTTACACTACCCAAAGTAGTGATAACCATATAGTTATGCTATATTGCAGTATCTTACCCCATTAATGCAGCGGGGGAAATTTACCTCATTGAAGTAGATTAACTATCCCAATGCAGTAGGGCAACTACCCAAAGCAGTAGGGTATCTACCTTAATGCAATAGTGGAATTTTCCCCGTTGCAGTAGGGTAACTAACCACAAAGCAGTACGGCAACTAACTACAATACAGAAGGGCAACTACCCCAATGCATTAGGGTAACTACCCCAATGCATTAGGGTAACTTTCCACAATGCAGTAGGGCAACTTGTCCCAGTGCAGGAGGGTAACTACCCCAATGCAGTAGGGTAACTACCCCAATGCAGTAAGGTAACTAACCACACGGCAACTTGCCCCAATGCAGTAGGGTAACTACCCCAATGCAGTAGGGTAACTACCCCAATGCATTAGGGTAACTTCCACAATGCAGTAGGGCAACTTGCCATGCAGAGGGTAACTACCCCAATGCAGTAGGGTAACTACCCCAATGCAGTAAGGTAACTAACCACACGGCAACTTGCCCCAATGCAGTAGGGTAACTACCCCAATGCAGTAGGGTAACTACCCCACTGCAGTAAGGTAACTAACCACACGGCAACTTGCCCAGTGCAGTAGGGGTAACTACCCCAATGCAGTAAGGTAACTAACCTCAGCAGAAGGTCAACTTCCCCAAGCATAGGCAACTACCCCAATGCAGTAGGGTAACTACCCCAATGCAGTAAGGTAACTAACCACACGGCAACTTGCCCAATGCAGTAGGGTAACTACCCCAATGCAGTAGGGTAATTTTCCCCGAATTCTAAAATAAAGTAAAAGTAATATTAACATTGATAATTAACAAAACTACATATCAATATGGGCTAACTGCGACATTCTTCTGGAGATAAACCTATTACACACACAAAAGCAGCTGCAAATCCAGCTCTAATTATTACAACAAAGTGCACTACTACAATAATACAGAATGAGTTAGCTCAAGGCAATCATAAACACAGTCATTGTACTTCTCCTCTCCAAGTCTCCCAAATTATGATTTCAAAGGTTGCTGGTATGTGACAAGGCTCTCGTATAGGGCAACACAAACTGAACATAGCGCTATAAATTCACAGAGCCTTGAGAAACTCATATACCTAGTTATCAGTATATGATTTATAAAGGAATGTGAATCTTGATTAATTTTGATTTAATGTAAGGCATTCCTGGCTACACACAAAATTTCGGTGACCGGGGTCACATGACTCACAGTTGGTGTACTTTGTAAACGAACCAAGCAAGCGACGCGCAGTGTGTGTGAAAAAAGCATGACTGCTTCGAAGTGCTGCTGCCGAATGGTGGGAAGCGGTCATGCTTTTCCATGCAAACTGTGCGTTGCTTGCCTGGTTTGTTTGCATCGTATGCTCACTATGAATCACGTGACTGTTGTAAATATTGTAATTTTTCTTGATTCGACAAGGCATGAAGCGAGTTTTCTCTTTGCATTATTGTCTCATCAGTATATTTCATTACACAACACACAAAAAGAGTTGTACAGATATTTACATATAGTTCCGTGTTCTAACTTTCCAGGAAAATTCTTGAAGCCTTCAACTCGTGCGAGAAACACGTCGGATCTTAGGTTTTTCATGTTTGCATCAAATGTAGTGCCGCTTTTGCTTTCAAAGCATTCCGTCTGGTTCTCAGCGTTGAATGAAACGTAGGAGCCGGTTGTCTCAATAACTTGCACGTCAAGACTACTGTCAGTTTCTCCCCGCCAAGTTTCAGTCAGAGTTTGTGCTCCGCTTACACCATGTGTCTGTTTCAAAAGCGCTTTCAAAGACGTCCTTAGGAAGACGTGTTCCTTTTCAAACTTCATGAATGACATGTCCAACTGTTCTTTTTCAACGTTTTTCCAAAGTAGGTAGTTGTGTGTCAGCTTGTCGATACTCCGGACCAATATGTTATCTACGCTCATATATACCCCACCCCAGCGGTACAAAAGCAGCATCAGAATGAGGTCACGATCGAGTCTGGTACTGTCTTTGGACAAACGGTTTGTTAGCGACAAGTCTAAAGCCATATATTTTACCAAGGCAGATATATCCAAATTATGTAATTGGACGTTGTAACCACTTTCAGTTAGGACATCAAACTGTCTCTGCTCTACAGTGTCGCTGTAAATAATAACTGTAGCCAGAGGATGATGCCGTATAATTGATTCGACAGATCTCATTTCGGTCCAGGTAGGTTTTACTGCCGACCCATGCTCTTTGCGTGCGAGCAACACATGAAATAGCAGCTGTTTCGAAGCATCTGCAGCATATCTTGACAGAGGTAGCATGCCGAATTTGCGAGCGCTATCGTAGAGATGCTGGTTCTTCCGGATGATGTTCCAGTTAGTAGCACGAAGTCGCATTACTTCAGCCACATCTGGATTTGGAGGAGGATTATTCCACTTGAAATCTCTTAACCACGTCTTGGCACCTTCAACTGACATTTGATACATATCTACAGTGTGGAATACCGACTTAAGCCCTTTGATACGCCTACTGCCTCTCCTAGCGTCACCTCCACCCCCAGGCATTTTTGGAGCGTCTATAAATATAACCGGAATGCCCATAGCAACACATGGCATAGCGCAATGAAGACGTTGAGTAATGACCAACTTGGCACGCGAATATAACTCTAACAAATTGTACGCTAGTTGGTAACGCGCAAGCCTATCATTTTTGGTAACATTTAGTACTCCGTGTTCCACTTTTATTGAATTTTTTCTAACATCCTCGGGAAAAAAACGCAAAGTACTTTGGAGTTACATCTACCATGAGGATATCTTTCGTCAGTGGTCTGCCGGGGTTAGGGCTTTGCGTGAGGATTGTTAGGCAGCCAGAAAAATACGCATCTATCTCGTTTTTTTGAAAAAACTCTAGGGTGTCCGTATCCCGACAACCTATTGGCGCTTTTGTTTTCAAGAACGCCTTACTTTGGGCAATTTTAGGTTGAAGCCGAGGTGTAAAGTGCATAGACAGCATGATTGGATGAATGTTTTCGGGTGGGGGCCAGTATGTACTAAGAGTGCCCCACCATGCATTAAAGAACACCGTGATCTGATCACTGTCTTGCGATTTCTGTAAGCTGTCTCTCTCCACAAAGGTGTCAACAAAAGGTAAGAATTGGACACCCGCGAAACCTTGCATTTCATCCCCAAGGTTTGAGGCGCCCTGAAGTGTTACCCGCGTGTCATACGACAAGGTCCCGAAATGATGCTCTTTACCACTGGTGGTGAGTTTTCTTGTTGCAATCTCAAAGATTTTGGGGCATGATACGTGGTCTTTGGAGGCGTAATACATGTTTCTCACGATTGCAGGAAAGTCAAACGTTAACAGTTTGGTGTGGGTCTTCGATGTCTTTGGGATGTTTTGATGAGGAAACTGGTCAGTGAACGCCCTCATGAGTTTATTGATGAACGAGTGGTGTGGTGGGAAGTAGGACAGGTCTAGCAAACTCCGTGCCATATCCGTAGTATCGTCAGCTGTGCTAAGCCATGCGTCGCTGCTCACTGGTGGCGTGGACTCGATCAGTGCAACCAAGGGGTCGATGTAGATGCCTCCATGCTTCCAAAGAAGAGCTAATCTGACGGATTCGTGGAGGTATTCTTCAAAGTGAACACCTGTCATGATCTTATGAATTGGATGCCGGGACAACCACTCTTCAAGGGGTGTGTCCTTCATGACGTCAGTCATTACCAAGAATTTTACCAAAATGTTCGGCTTCTCAAAACGTCCAATTGCCTCAACACACTGAGATGTTCCACAATAGACAGTAAGGTTGTAGCCAGGATTGATGTCGATGATAGTTGCTATGTTTTGCACAACATTCTCTGGTAATGAATTGTCGTATACCCAAGCTGTGGTCATGTTCATGGTTTGACCTGACTCAAATTTAGTAACTACCCTCGGAGGGTGAAATATTCCTGAATACCCGTCTTGCGAAGATTGAATGCGGTTCATACTTTGGCCGCATCCAATGACTACAAAACAGATGGTACAAACAAAAAGCAATTTCTTAACAAACGGTGATTGTTTATTTTGTCCAAGATTTATTTTTGCTGCCTCTGACGATGATAATTTACCACCAAATTGCAGAGCTGCAAGCCCAGTAAAGAATACCGCAAGACCCATGGCCATTTTGAGAGAAACTGGTGTCGCGAAATAAACGACGTGAGCAATGATAACAATGACCCGTTTGGAGAGATTCAGCAAGGCATGGACGACTGGGTTAAAAGCTTGAAGAACAGTTATAGAGGCTGCATTATAGATGAAGTGGGAAATACTCGACAAGATGCTCTCTGTTGGGTGAAGTAAGGGCAAGGCTTTGAACAAATACTTAGCCCCTACCCATGGCATAAGAATAACGACACTGTAGATTGAAATAACCGCAAACTGTTGAAGAGGCTCCTGATGTGCAGACAAATCAGACTTCTTCAGGTAGATGTTACGAACTGGGAAGGCTATATTTGAAATTGCTGCAGCTCCTAGACCCCATATGTTACACGATTCTTGGCTTGATACGAACATACACGATCCAATTACCATGACAATGACCGGTGCCCATAGAGAATAAATCAACCCTTTATCTCGTTTGTACAGGAGCAATGTTAAAACCAAGGTAAAAATCGGCTCGCCTGACTTAATGACCTGAGTAATGCTCGAGCTAACCGCTGCGAAGGAAGCATTCGTTGCTAGGTTCCCTATAGCGTTCCCAGCAGCTGCAATGAGCATGTAATTAGTGTTCCTAATCGTCTGGTCAGCGAAGATGGACTTGTCTTGAATGACAATAACCCAGGTGGTGGCCGCAATGGATCCGGCTAAATGCTGAAGAATGGTCAGATCAAGCCACAGCAGGTCTTCGAACGCCGGCGTCCAGTCTGTCAGGCCGTGACTAGTTCCACGGGTTGCAGCGCCCAACATTGCCGTCTTCGAAGAAATAGTCGAGATCATGTTGGCGGAGAACCAAAGTGCCACAGAGAGCCAAACCAACTCCATCGTTGCTAAAAGCGTAATCAAACAAGAAAACAATAATTAACTGTATTTTTCGATATCAATTATCTTAAAGGTACGGGCCTATAAGTGTAATATTGATGTCTCGCAAGTTATGTTTTATTATCAGCAAGGATGTGACGCAATAAAAATATGTAATGTTTAAATAAGTTGGTTATTGAAAGTTAAAATTAATATACACCAGTGTTGTAGACGAGACCTGGGAGTCCGAGACCGAGACCGAGACCTGGAGGTCCGAGGGGGAGACCGAGACCGGTCTCGAGACCTACAACACTGATCATCACACGCGTGGGGTATAAGTCTCTCTTTTTTTCGGAAACCTATTTTATTGTATAACATGACCATGCCACTAACATATTTCAACAACATGGTAATACGGAGTTTAAACTTCAGGAAAAAACGCATTAAATTAACATGCTAATGTTGCTCTTTAAATGGTAAAAATATTAATAGCCTTTAGTATAAGTAAGCCCACGTGACAGTTTTTGTTATTAAAAAACTGGTTATTAGTCCCATCATGCCCCAGTGATGGGTGACGGGGCAAGATGTAACTTCGCTTATTCACGCCTTCTAACAAGAAACAACCAAAGTGACAGTGAAAGAGCTACTGCAAGCTTACCCGTATAAGACGTACAGTACTCATCTTGAATATAAACGCACACAAGTTGAATCCCATTGCCCATTATCTAAAAAGAAAGCGCGAACTAGCAACAAATTCATGTTCGCTTCGATGAGTCTTAATATAAATTCATCAACTGTAAACGGATGGCAGATATTCAACCTAAGAATGTTCAAAGTTTCGAATGCGTACAAATGAACAAGAAGAACGAACTCATGCATGCACGATGATGATATTATTAAATGCATTAATGAAACTTCAAGGGATTTGGACAGATTTAGATACTAAAACTTTTTTTATAAAATTTAATTTAGTGTTCCTCCCCCCCCCGTTATTTGGGGCATGATGGGACGCATGTACTTATAACAAATTGTAGACAAATTGACTCATTGCTCGTAGACAATGGAAACCCGCCAGTGGCGGATCCAGGATTTTCCAAACGGGGGGGGGGGGGGCGTGAAAATTTACCAAGCAGCAATGGTGAATGTAATATTTGTGTGGATCCTACGAGCGCGTAACGCGAAGCCCTTACGACATGGGCCGGTTCCGGGGCCCGCTTAAATGCTCCGAAACAGTTAGGATTCTAGATGCTCTGTGGTGCGATCCATGCAATATCTGACCACTTTTGTTTTAGCAAGATCATTATTAAAACTTCATTTTTGAGTTGGGAATCATTGATTTGAATCAGCCATCCTGAGTTTAAAAAAAATCAAAATGCAGGCTACAATAATACTTATTCAGGGGAAAAACTGTTGGGTGAGACAATCGATAGTGCAGTTTTTAATATAATTAACCAAATAGGGTCTCTTTGTCTATAAGTTTTCACATACTTGAGGATTAGAATGTGACACAAAATATGTTACTGCTGATATAGTGATAAGAACAAGTTGTGCTTGTCTTCAGTGACAGCGCGATCGAGCATCAATAACATTAATGTACGAAAATGTGAGGGTAGGCCAAGAGGCCTAGCCCCCTCCCCCAGCCCTGCATCGCTGGTGTACTATCTGCACTATTGATAAATAACAGTTTGAAAGAAGCACAACAGATAGTAACACTCTTTCTTGAATACGAAAAAATCTGTGATTTTCTGAACAGAGTGAGACACGATTATACGATGCATATGATTATATGATGCTACATGTATGTCTTCACTATCCCCATAGGGCCAATCCACTTCGTTCGTATCCTTGCCAATTGGGCCTAGCACCATTGCAATCCTATTTTTGTGCCCGATGTAACTTTTAA
This sequence comes from Pycnopodia helianthoides, assembly GCA_032158295.1. Classification (NCBI taxonomy): domain Eukaryota; kingdom Metazoa; phylum Echinodermata; class Asteroidea; order Forcipulatida; family Asteriidae; genus Pycnopodia; species Pycnopodia helianthoides. The sequence continues at coordinate 6,978,510 of CM063264.1, read as the reverse complement.
TCCGGGTTATAAAACTTACCGATCAATGCTACTGTAGGCCTACTTGTAGAAAGCCCTATTGCTAAACTTTTTTTTTTAAACATCACGGATTTTTGGGGAAAATTGATTACCTTTCGATCACGTATTAACAACTTGTGCGAGAATCATACTAGTTGGGTTCCCTGAACAATTTCACAATATTTAAACGATCTAACGGGGGCCAGACTGATTTACATAACGCGCTCAGCATAATATCTTTTGCGCAGACGGGCTTAAGATGCGCACCGCATTACACGTATTTTCACAAAAGCTTGATGGCGCGCTGATTGAATCAGTCTGGTCCCCATTAAATATCAGCAGTTGATCGTATAACTGTTGTGGATTGTTGAGGGAACCTGACAATGGTTTTCGCGCAAGTTAATGAGGTAAAAAATCACACTCGCGCGCGCGTGCTGACCTACTGCCAGAAACTTCTTTGCTGAGGTGGCATGGTCGACTCACGGTGCAGGTGAATGATCTTCACGCCCCCGGACCCCGCGCCCCGCATTTGCAGGTGTTTCGCGCTTATGTTCAGTGTGTGAGAAAGACATTATTAGTAGCTTTTTTTTAAGAAAAAACAAACAAAGAGGTAGGGCCTATGTCAATAACTTTGTCTCTCCCTCATTTTCCCCCTTGATGTTGTTGTTGTTGTTGTTGTTGTTTTTTTTTTCTCTCTCTCAAGCAAAAGGGGGGGGGGTGTGCGCCCCCACGCCCCCCCCTCTGTATCCGCCCCTGCCCGCACATTCTAACGCGTGACATTTGACAACGGAGTCTTAGATTTGTTCGCCGCCAATTACGCTTGTAGAAAAAGAAATCGGTAAAAGGGTGATCTCAAGAGAGAGACTAGAATGGACGAAACTATTTTGCAGAGAGGGTGTTTGCCAGAAATAATTAGGTTTATTTAAAAACACACTGAATAAGCGAAGTTACATCTTGCCCCGTGTCCCATCTTCCCTAGCTAGGTGGGATTTTGATGTGATCTTCCATGGGATTTTGATATGATCAGTAAAAGTTTATACTTTCCACTTACCAATGTGCAGTGAAATATATTTTGACTTTAAGGCCGTGTCCTTGGGTCCAATGCTCAGGCCGCAAATTGACTTACTGCAAATCTAGACGAAAAATAATATCCATCAAATTTAAGAAACTTGTAGTTTAATGCATTTCACAGAATAACAAGAACAACAACTAGATATTAGGTGTTTGTGAACAAGCACAACGCTGTTCCGTTTTGTTTTACTTCGATTACACGCTCAAGACCTTTACAGTGAGTCTGACTTTGAGATAAAAGACCATTTAGCTCTTCAGTCTTTATTTTGACTTTGAGTGTGCCTGAAATAATTCTGATACTGACTCCAAAACTGATTCTAAACCTGACCCTGAAGCTGACCCTAACTTTAAACTTCATTCTAACTTAACCATGTGCTATAAGACCCTAATTTATAGCCTCAGCCCATCTGATGCAAGATTTGCGATTCTTTAATTGGAACTTCTTATTTTGACCCGAAGAAAGGTCAAATTTGAGTCACGTTTGTGTATAAAATGTTAAATGTGTGATAAGCTACCAAACGGCACAAAGATTACGATTTTGGTTCAGAAGAAAATGTTTTTATAATTTGAACTTCCTGTTAAAAAAAAAATCATTTTAGAGCTTCCTGTTTGGTCAAAGTGGGGTCATCCGTATGAACACAAGTGCTGTAAGCTACAAAAAGCACAAACACTACAACATTATGACATGTGTTTCGAGAGATGATCGTTTAAATGAAAGCTTTTGAACTACCGTAACATGAAACCTGATGACAACACGATAAAAACAATGTGTTTTCATATTAACAAATGTTATAAGGTACAAGATGGTACGTAACTTATCCCCAAAATCCTAAACGAACCGAGGAAATATATATATTGGTCATGCAAAATCCAATTGGGGTATACTGTATACACTAACTAATTGGTCCACCTTCGGTTAGGAATACAGTGCGGCGAAATCTCAGACATATTGCCGTGACAGCGCATCAGAGTTTGAACCATAGGGTCAGATTTACCAATCTACCCGTTAATTATGGAGAAAATACATTGCATTTGACTATGTATAATGGCCTGGAATAGCTATTAGTAAAAGAATTTGTGTTTCAAAAAATTATTTGTGGAAGAAAATAACATTGAGCATACTTGAACATTGAACATTGAGCGTAAAATTGAGGAGAGATATTGTGCATACACGCGTGCTTTATACTGTACTAAATACAAATTATATATATTTCCTCTTTTTATAATCCGAACCTTTGAAATTGCATGCCCTTGAAATGATTGAACGATGGGTGGGTCCTCTAAAGGATCGACGAAGTGTTATGTAACAGTATAAAGCACGCGTGAATGCACAATATCTCTCCTCAATTTTACGCTCAAGGGGGTTTCACGTAATCCTAAATGCAGCCTTCTGATTGGTCGAGGGGGCTTTTGGGGGCCTAACAAATTGCAAGATGTGCTTATTAAATATTCATCTGATGATAACTATAAGGAAACTAATTCGTTAAGTTAACCTATGTATGTTTGCGCTAACACCATGTCTCTCTTTAGAAACCAAAAAGAACTCACTCCGCGGCAGTGCAGTTAATTACGAGAAGTCACACATAGCCACAAAGCTAAAGTAGTAGTCCAGGCCGATTTCCTACCTCCCGCCCAGGTAGTAGTTAATAAGCAGGACAGTTCTTTTCAGAACTGAGAAGTCTCCCGAATTCCGAAAATCTACTCCACGGATAGTAGAACAAATAACAAGATAAGTTCTCTAAATAACAAAATCTACACAGCAAAGTAGGTAATTATACACGTGGTGTTACCGCAAACCGAATATATATTGATACCTCACCATGCAATGCCTCAAGAACCGTGTAAGTTAAGCTAATTACAATTATTTAAAACTTCATTACTTAAGCTTTGATATGATATAATAAATATGATTTATAATGCGCCGAATCCACTCTGCAGAGTGCTCAAGGCACAATGGAAGAAAGAGAAGGGACAAATGAAGAATTAAGAATAGGAAACATTAAATAGGTGAGTCTTCAGGTAACGTTTAAATGTACCAACAGAAGTGCAATTTCTTATAACCAGAGGGAGAACATTCCATAGAGCTGGACCAGCATGTGCAAAAGCCCGCTCCCCCCATACTTTTGTAGATTTGGGAATAACTAGAGAACCAGAGTTGGACGAACGTAAAGATCTGACAGGAGTGTACTTATGAAAAAGCCCAACATTGTATTGAGGAGCAGAACCATTAACCGAGTGGAAGACAAGAAGCAATATTTTAAATATGATGCGATCTTTTACTTGTAACCAGTGAAGAGATTTCAGAGTGGGTGTGATATGTGTATGTTTTTTTAGAGAGGGTGACAATACGTGCTGCAGCGTTTTGGAGCTTTTGGAGTTTGGACAACTGGGTCTGGGGTAAGTTGAAAAGCAGGGCATTCCCAAAATCGAGTCGAGAGGAAATTAGTGCGTGAACTAACTTTTCAGTGGCAGATTTTGTTAAGTATTTCCTAATGAACCCAATATTGCGAGATATGGATTGCGAGAATTGAGATTAATGACTGTGGATTGAGGGACTGACTGCTCAGCCTCAGGGGCTGTGTTGCGCTTGAATCGTCTCTGTCTGTAATGTTTCTGTTTCGACAGAAGGCGTACAGGTGGTACCACCCATAAGACAAGGGGTCATGTCACCTGCACCACAACTAATCTAATTTATCTAATATCTTGCAGAGTTTGTGGTGTTCAATACATAGGTGAAACAAGAACTACAATGAAGAGGCGTTTCTACGGCCACAGATCAACAGTCAACACCCACAAGCTGGATACACCTGTAGGACACCACTTCAATCTTCCTAGCCACTCCATTTTTGACATGAATCTACAGGGCATTGAGGCACTAGGTAACTCCAGAGAGACTGTCCGTCTGAGTAGGGAGAAATTGTGGATAAGGCGCATAAAGACCATTCAACCCCATGGTTTGAACATCCAAGAAGGAAATGACTAATAACCCTTTGTCTTTGCCTTCTCCCTTTTCCCCCACAGATATCCATATTTTTAGTCTGCCCTATTAACTAATTATTTACTTTTCTTCCAATCTTCCATTTTGTCCTTTGTGTTTCCAACTTCTTGTGGTCTAGCCATCCCCTTCCCTCCAACCCCCCCCCCTTTGTCTTCATAATCCCTGCTTACCCCCTGCTTTTTCTGAATGCTTCTTGCTTTTCTCTCTCCACTCTCTCTATTCATGTTTTTCCACTTGACTGCTTTTGTCCCCCTTGTATGCATGTATGTGTGTTGTCTTGTCATTTAGCTTTCGAGAAAGACTCTGCTAGGGTCGAAACGTCAGGCCACTAACTAATTTTTTGCATTTATACTACAGGTCCTTTTGGTTGGTAAGCAGTTTGCAACAGCTAATTCTAATTTCTCAAGGTAACAATAGAGCTACAACACTCAATAGCACAATAACCCTAGACTCTAGAGAACTCAATACAGAATCGATAAGCTTGGCTGAACAGCTACTTCAATGGCAATGTACATGTAAGTATAAGTGAAAATGGCTACTGCTTACAGAATGACCATAGGTCCAAAATGCAATGACTTACTACAACAAAATGCAACAAAATGCACGCTTACCAGGAGCTCAAATTGATCTACTAGCTTCCTAACACAATCAGAAAACAGATGTTACAAGCAAAAAATACACAAGATCAACAAGAATGACAAAATATACAGAAAAGCTAGAGCAGTATGAGAGGGCCACCAGCAGGCGCACACAACCACACAACCTACTTGATGCCTCTATTGCTTCGTTATATAGGATCTGACTCTTTCGCACCTAACTAAGTGAGACTTTTCGAGGCCACAAATTCGTTTTCTTTTTTAAAATAGTACAATATAATGCATCGATATGTTCAAAAGCCCACAATGACACTGCTCTTTATCGATAAGTCAATATTTATGTAAATGATGGCGATAGATTCTAAGAATACGAACGTTACGCCCCTTTTCCGCTCCCGAAGGTTTTATTCCGCGGAGTATCCAAATAACTATACTCCTAAAATAACCCGTTTATTGCAAAACGTCAATCGTGTTCTTTGAGCACCTTAATGATTCGAATTAGTCGAAGATGGTGCTGACAACTGCCGAGTTGCCGAATACACGTCAGCGGATTTTAAAAACATTTTGGCGAAAACTGTTTGAAGCTGAAACAAAGTTAGTCCTAATTAGTTTCACAATGTTTACAACTTCCGGTTTCAACCGGAAGACAAGATCAAATTGTGGTCACTACTATGAACCGTTTGCCAAGCTTGTGACCCTTCAAATTCTGACATAATTATCATAAATGGTGAACATCCTCAGGAACTGTTTTTATGATATTTTAGTACTATTATTGTTGTTTACACAATCTTTGGTTCAATATTATTTGACGTACGTTGACGTCGCCATGACGACATCATTTCAGATTTTACAAATTATAGATGAAATTACATATACAAATCGGCCGAGCACATTCAGAGGCAGGAGTGGATCCCTTTTTTCAGATTAAAGCTAAACAAGCGAGTACACAGAGTAAATAGTTAACTGATTAAATACAGTTCACCTACTGCCAAGTCATTTTCATATAAATAGATATGAAACTAGTCGAAACTGACACCTTGAGGGAGGCCATACCACTTTTTAAAGACTACTTCCCCAGTTAAAATGGCAACTGTTGTCCTTTTAACAAACATCGTGGTTTGTCGACCATAGTGTTTAGTAAGTCATTGGGGAGAGATGTCGACTTGTTCTCAGTGTAAGTAGCATGGCACTCAATAAGGAATGGGGTCTACCAAAAAGAAGAAATGGATATTGCACACTGATACTCATTGCTTCGCATCGCACCAAATGAATGAAAACCTGCATTGGGTATATTTCCTTTGTATCTATGTAGTAGTTTACTTTAAAACTGTTTACATATCTTACCAGAAAAGTATATGTTTCTCTCTCGTCATAAAGTCACGTCAGTGCACCTTGGGAGAACACAAACTACCTTGGTTAGCAAGCACTATGAAAGTGGGCTTCTCTTTCCAATGGATGACTGGAAGGCGCTGGCGTTGTACATAACAAAAAGAGCTGCATGAAGAATGGGGCCAGCCGTAATCAGTCGATTTTGATGCGGGGGGGGGGGGAGTAACACATTACCCTTTCAAATAGATACTATTTCTTCAAAAGAAATTCCAAGGCCATCAAGCCAACTTAAATGCATGAATGATTTCAGCCAGGAGTGATTTTGCTGAGAGATTCCAAGGAACCAACACAGGTCGATTTGACATTAGCCACGCCATTTGGCAAGGTTGTTGGTATGGAACTTGGCGTTTTGAGTTGTTTCTAATAGCTTTTTTTGCTGATAACTATGCATCTTTTTACAAACGGACTTAGTGTGGTGGCATCATCGAGTGCTTAGCCCTTTTTTTTTACCCCAATAGAAAATTGACGGATCAACCCACCGTAGTTGTTTGTTATACATGCTATTTGGCTAAGTCGCAAGTAGTCTTAGTTCCAAGATGTTCCAGTAGTGTACAGTTGTCACGAACACATGCAGTCATGAACACATGTAGTCACGAAACACAAGCGCTATCTACTAAAACCGCTATCGCCCCACGATCCGCTCGCCGCCAGAGGGCACTACCATTCCTTTTAACCGCTATGTGACATGAATCCTGTGTTAGCGGTGCACCAAACTTAATAATAAACTCCCATAGTAACCAATGCTAAATGCTAAATATTAAAAAATACTCAAGAAGCAAAGTGATAATGATAAGCCGAAAAACAAAGTTCTGGGGAAATTAGAAAAGTTCAAAACGGTTGTCCTGCCAAAAAAAAAAAAAAAATTCTCCAGTTTAGCTGTCCGAAATATATACTTGTTTGTTTTTCAAGAGGCTAAGGGACATAAAAAGCAACACGGACGATCTTCTTTAAGCAACAATAAACCTTTTTGCCTTCTGACGAACTAAATTCAACAGGAAAAAAAAAATAGTCTTGGAAGTTTTGAATGATGAATACTTCGGAAATAACCATGTTTCTTACGTGACGAAATTTCCGCAATTGTCTGAGAACTTCCCGCGTACTGACCGCTAGTGGCGCTGTGTAAAAAAGCTTTATGAATGACGTCGGGCCCTGGAAACGACTGACGATTGCACTTTGACCTAGAATGTTCAGAAGCAGTGGTTGACCTCGACGTCCGGACTGAAACAGACTCGGTTCAAAATGTATATATTATATATATTTTGTTTTACACTTTTAAACTTTGTAACCTTTGGGTAAGTGAAAAGAGCATCTTTATCACACCCCAGCAAACATATATTTATACAGAAAACGTATTGTTTGTTCTTATTCATGTTTCTCTTCAAGGTATTTTTAACGATTTTATTTTTATTTTATTTATTTATTTATTTATTTATTTTTTTATTTTTTTTTGGGGGGGGAGGGTAATAATTAGCATTGGTGGCCATGGAAGTTTGCTTTAATAGTGTGGTGCAAACATCATACGAGAATCGAAAGTACACGAACAGTTCCGAGCGCACACAAAAAATGTCCGAACCGCTGAGGGAGTTATAATTGAGTGCCTCCCAACCATGTAGGGCCAATAATAGGCAGACTTCCCCCTCCTCCTGCCCCCGTGTTTTCAAAACTCATGACATAACAAGTTGTCTGAACATGGGGAGTGTCGGAACGTAGGTTGAGCAATTGGAACACTTGGATGTCGTTTAATTGAGGGATGTCGGAACACAAAGCAGTCATCAGATGAGAACCTTTTGCCCCCCCCCCCATCCTCCTCCTCCTCCTGTCTTAACAAGACATAACAAGAGACAGCTAGATTATTGCAAATAGTAATGAATTATTCATGAAGTACGAAACGTGCGTTATGCATTGGTTTGGATTTTTGCTACCGTTTCGGGTAGCAAAAATCGAGACTATAAAGAAACACATAAGAAACCGCAAACAGGTTGGAAAAGGCCCTCGTGGCTGCGCCACTCGCGTGCGTGGTCTCCCATTTCAGTCGCTTGGCATTGCAGCTCCAAGACACGAAGGCCTTGACAAAAGGCTAGGAAGGGCTGGGCTTAAAGCGCAATGACGTGTAAATTTATGTATTTTGAACAATAATTTCGTTGTTAAAATTACAAACGATTGAGTTTCACACGTTGCTATGGCAATTGAGTTACATCAGATACAGAGACAAACAACGCAAACTGTGTCTATGATTGTTTTAGCCTTTTTATCTAATTTTCTAAATTTGTTAATTACTCATGTTTAATTAGTGAAAATACAATGGAGTGAAGTGTCTTCATTGAAGTGTTTCTGTTTTATTTTCTCATTTTCTAAAAGTAAAAAGCAAAATGTAAAAGTAACAGTAGGTTATAACGCTATTCCACACACCGCTGTCGCCAACAATCCTAGTCCGTGAGCCGTCAGGCTCACAGCCTTGACGATCTTATAAACCGAGTGTCATTGTTTTTCTTCGCAAATCCGTGGAAAATGGGGGGGGGGGGGTTGGTGGTGAGTGGATACGCAAAGAGCGCACTCATCACCGTAACCACAAGACCCGGAAGTGTACAAGATCGTCAAGGCTGTGAGCCTGACGGCTTAACCAAGCCAGGGAGGGTGAGCCTCTCTGCCAGTGTTCCATAACAGTTTCAAATATATGGCAGGTAAGTAACCCGGTAGGAATTACATTTCGCTAATTTTCGGAGACTTTCAATTAATAGACTCAAACCAGAGAAGCCCGTCCGATTCAGTCATTCAGCACGCAATACATGTACTGCTTAAAAAAACCTAATATCTTCAGTCCGTGTCTTTGGTAAGGCCGTATCCGAATTGGCGGCTACAGCTACGGCTACGACTGTTGCTAAGGGTGTTGCTAAGGACATCCTACACTTCAGCGCATGATAACGTTGAAATCTAGCCATAACCGTAGCCGCAGCCGCTAATTCGGACACGGCCTAAGTCATTGGTGAATCTATTACATCACACATGACTCTGGGTCAATCATCCACGGGGCGCTTTATGAGAAAAGAGTTTTCAGCAAATGCTCCCTGTGTACAATATAATATATTTACTCTTACGTATCCACAGCTTCAGTCTTTGTTTCAAGCTGTCTGTTCATAGGTCCCTTTTCATACGTTTGTCTGTCCATCAGGCATCTCACCACTAGCCCCAAGAAGATGCCTTCAGACTTAATTTGTTTTCTTGTCTTGTCTTTTGCCTTTGTAGTGTTAAAGATTTTTCATGCAGTGTGGACATAAATTAGAGTTTGAACGAACCAATTAAAGAAATGTGCATTGAAAATCCGAGGAATAATTAAGTTTCATTGACTCTTAATTTTTTTGATTTTTTTTTTAGTATAGGCCCTAAATGCAGAGATAGAACGCGATCGATAATTGTTCTACTAATTGCCAGATATGTTTAATTTCACTTGCAAGTTACATTAGCAAACGGTTCATATAGGTTCTAGACGCTCGAGTTGTGTAATCACAAATAGTCACGAAAAACCTTGTTAACTTTAAATAAACGCAACCAATATGAAACTGGAGAAGAGAATAAAGCAGGTTTAGAAAGACTTGGTGGCAACAATCAAATGATGTCACCTTTCTTTTGTTTCACCTTGGATGAAAATAATACAAATTTACCTTATTATTTTGTATTTCATTTATTTATTTATTTTGTATGACTTCATTAATCTCGGAACAATATATACAAATTTAACAAACTTATTGAGAACATCAAAACAATTCTATCATCTATTATTGTGTGTTTCAACTTAAAGATCAACTTGAACGAAATCACTCAAACTAATATGACTATTTAATCTAGTTTAATTAGGTAAATGTGTGTTTAGTTGTAATTTGCTCATATTTGTAAAGCTTCCCCCTGTATTTTTGTTAAAATTTTTATCAGAAAAAGAGAAGGCCCCCCCCCCCCATCTGTTTTTCTCGCCGTTGGCGATGCCTTGCATGGTCCCAGCAAAGATCCACAAAAACGCAAGGTGAAATTAACGATGGGGTACCAGTGCCCCGAGTGAACCAGCGTAAGCTAAATGTCACACCACGGACTCAGTGAAGGTCTTTTTTCTTTGTTGCTAAGCATTTGTCATTGTCCTCTTCGGATGAAGTCCGTGGTGTGACGTCACAGTGCTGTTGTCGATTATTCCACTTCGGGTTTGTTGTAATGCTCAGCGTGACACTGATGACATTTTGTATTTTCTTATATATTTTGTTTTCTTCTTTATTTTTGTTAACATTATGAAACATTTTTGTTATTGAGTCTCACACATTTAATTATACATAATCATTATGTCATCATTATTTTTCTATAAAAAAAATAAACAATAATGTCAAGTTTGCAAACGTTTATTTTTAAGGTTCATATTCCACGACCCAGAAGGATAGTGTGGGTATAACACCAATTTTTAAGTAAAATGAACTTAATGCCTGCTAACCTTCAAGCGGTTCGTATCTCGTTCACTTTTCAAAAAAAAAATGGCATACTGGATGTACCGTAATCTTAAGTGCATAGAGAGAATTGGACAAAGAAGGGCAGTGGTTGTGTGATCATGGTCTTTTTGAATACCATGGCATCACAGGGTTGACAAGACCTACATGGAATCACAGGGTTGACAAGACCTACATGGCATCACAGGGTTGACAAGACCTACATGGCATCACAGGGTTGACAAGACCTACATGGCATCACAGGGTTGACAAGACCTACATGGCATCACAGGGTTGACAAGACCTACTGCTGCTGGGTCAAAGTTTGAAAGGCACCCGAATATACATAAGTCTACGGAAGGAAGCAATTACCACGATGACTGTGGTTTAAATGCCCCCCCCCCCCGCCACTATAATATATTACTATTCAATACAATACATTCTCGACGATGTGGAAATTATGGGCCACAATAAAGAAGCTTCTTGACCTTCAGCGGACCGATAGCCTTTTTTTTTTTTTTTTTTTTTTTTTTGCAAAAACAGGTTTAACCCTTTAAGTTCTATCATCAAACAGGCCTGATTGACATGGTCTTTGACCCTTTAAGCAGTCACAATCACACAACTTAAAGTAAAAACATTTCTTTTTAAGCATATCAGGTCCAGGCTTGTTTTAAGTGTAGGGCACAGTGAGGCACACAATTATACCTACTGCTTCCCCCCCCCCCCAAAGAAAAAAAGAGAAAAAACAAAAAAACACGGCATATTTTCACATAAACTTTCACAAAATGTTTCAACATGATCAAATACAAATGTTGCTCAAAACTGCGACCTAGAGACGGTGTTCGGTGGAATTTTGTCCAGCCCGTTTACTTTCCAAGTGTGCAATTTAGCGGCCTTATTGAGGCAACACGGTGATCAATTAACCCGTTTTTAATCCTTAATTGACCATAAAAAAAGTATTTTTCAAAATGAGGAAGATATTGACAAAACGAGGAGACTTCCAACAAAGGGCTAGAAAGCTCAGTTAGAAGAGCACCGATCAACCCAAAGTGATGACATTGACAGAAACGACAGTATTTCTTACCCTATTGTGACCCAATTTCACAACGAGAAAAAATAAATAAAAAATCGGTCGCCGACTTTTAAAAGTATTTAATGTTTTTCACATGATAGTTAAAATATTCTTGAAAATATTGAAATATATTTTCAATTAAAAAGTGAGTAAAATCATTATTGTTTGTCTAATTTCAAATCGATCATGGTTAACAATGTAAACAGTTGCAACGGTTACAGTAGAAACATTACCTTTTTTTAAGATTATCTTCATAATAATCTTTATTGGAGATGGATACGATGTGGTGTCCCCCCCCCCGCATCCCAGACACACACGCGCGCACAATTGTTTGTCGACAAATTTATAGGAGTTCTCTTTGTTCTATTATACAGGATCCCTTTTCTTAAAGTCCTCGGTTTGTTCCTATGCCCCCCCCTCCCCCAACTTGCTCTCCGTGTCCTAGTGGGTTAGCTGTCAGAACGAATAGATGACCATACCCACAAGAAAGAACAAACAAATAATCAAACATAAAAACGAAAAAAAACGGGAAAAAACGAAAGAAAAGAAAAGGCGAGCGCTAAGCTCAATGGTCATCTGTGTATAAATGTTGTGTCTATGGCCGTGTCCGAATCAGCGATTGCAGTTAAGGCTGTGGCTTCATGGTCACTTGAGTGCACCCCAGAAACATCCTTGAATAGCCGTAGCCGTAGCTGCAGCCGCAGTCAAGTTGGTTCACATATTGTCTGTCCTTATCCGAACTTCCCGACAAATGGACAGCTATAAACATGATTTATTTATTCACCAATGGATTGTTATTACCAGCAAACTAGTGTACTGTTAATTTAACTTGTACACCACGCAAAGTTTAAAATATTGAATACAAAACCCAAGTCTTAACAATCAAGTTTTTCAAAGAATGTTCACGTTCGACTAGTGTGCATAAGATATAATTTAAAAGGCTAGTTAAAAATATTATTTTAAGTGTATAATGTGAAGTTAAAAGTACCCGTTTCTATATAATTTTACAACAAAAGTATTAAATATTTACAAGTTAAGAGAAAAATATTTAATTTCAAACGAAATATGAATATTTACACAGTCAGTGTACCTCTTTTTCTGTTCAATCCTTCCGTGCAATTCTTTCAAATACAATATGTTGATAAAACTTAAAACTTATTACAAATCAAAGTCGTCAAAATGTTCACGCAGGAAACAATTTTACTCAATAAGTCATCAAATGCGCCTTTCATTTATTAGTTTTGTTGTTCTTCAGTTTACGTTAGTTTGATCGAAGCCCCAGACCAAGAAGCATCCCAGACACCAAAAGGGGGACTAGCTTCTGCACACTCCAATTTCGTTCACGTCAATTGAAGTTACAAGGCCCGATTTTCACCGAAAGCAGATGACAACAAAAATACAACACATTATGTACAAACTACATTTAACATGCAAAATTGTTTGTAGCAGATGGACGTGATATAATTAATAGTGGGATCCAACAAATAAATAATTGTTTGTATTATTATTGGCGGTTTTTTATTAATTTTTTTTTGTGGTAAAATTTTATGTTTGCATTTTATTTGTTGTGTTTTATTTGCAATACCTTGCAAAACGGACGCTTATAACTTTCTAGAATCTATCTATATAATCATTTTAAATTTTAATATTAATTTTCCGGTCAAAATGGCCCTAAATCGGACTTTACATCTTTAATTGTGAAGTGAATCGACATTCTTCGTCAGCTTTGTAAAAGTTTGATCAAAGAGAATACACAGAAGAAATACCTCTCAATAAAGTTTCATAAAACTTGGAAATAAAGAGCATTCTTTAAATCACCCTGAACTGAAGGAGTGGGGTGCAGAATTGATTGTGCTAAGAAATTGCTACTTTATTTTAGGCTACATCAAATCATTCTTTGTAATAAATGTCTAAAAATGACACACTCTTACCGTTTATTTATGGCCAGTGTACATGTGAGTACATCTTACGAGCCATTGCAATAAATTTCGACAAAACAATTGTTGGGTCTAACTGTCCTAGTTAATTTCATCACGGTTAGCGATGACAACATTTTCAATTTCGATTTGATCAGGGAAATCTTCCTGAAATTGTTACTTGTCTACAATACAGGTTTTTCCGGCCAGTTTCAACAACAATCGATTCAATTTAACACCCGGTTCATTCAGTTTCGTTTGAAAATGAATGCTCCGTTGCATCAGCATTCAGCAGCCAAAAAGAGTAATTCAATTTCAAAAGTTTAGCGATCACTGGTCAAATAAGATTATTAAGATCGCAATGATCAGTCAATTTCACAAAAGCAAACAGCAAGAGTCTGGTCAACCTTTCAATGTCATCAGTGTTGTTATTGGGCAGTAGAAATTCCACTGGAGAATAATGAAATTTAAGTCTTGGGTTATTAATGAAATACAATGTGTGAAACGAACCTGAATGAGAAGAACGAAATAATGTGTGCACCGACACGGAATTGAATGTATTGAGAGCTCAAGAAAACCTAGTTTATTATTAAAGGGAAAATGCGTGTGAATTTAAATGGTTGTTAATAATGAAACTGAATTTATTTATGCTGACATTGACAGAAAAAAACCTGTATGAAAAGCCAGGAGACACTCACAATAGTAAATCATAGCTCTCAAGACACACGCGGCTGTGAAAAAGTTCTCAGTTTTAGGTATGGGAGGGAATTTCAACAGGGAAAGCCCAATCCAATCTGGTCTGGTGAATGAAGCACAGGGCCAACTTCTTAGCCAACTTGATCACCAGTGTTTTACACGTCAAACAGTAATGGGAGACTTTTGAACGCTAGATGGCAGCAGACATACCAGGTACAATTCCATTGTTTACGTAGTTCGGAGCATGCGTACCATGCTGAGAACATTGGATTAACCTGGTAAATCTACTGCCACCTAGCGTCCAAAAAGTCCCCCATTCTTACCGGTCACTTAGTTAATTAAATTTTCTTATTCATGTTTCTTGATTATCTACAGTTGGGTGACTGACATGGTTTGATGATTTGCTACGAGCAAATTGATTTAACTATGAATTTGGAATGCATTTCACAATAAACATTTCCATACGGATTTCCCTGATCACATCAACATGAACAATAGACCTTTCTTTTGTTGATCAACAAACAGCGCTGGTTGGCATGGAGGGCCGAATGTTGGCAAAACATTCAATCGCAGGTAGATATGTTGTGACCAAATTCAACATTTCTGCGAACTGTCAATACAAAAAATATACATCTTATGATTGGTTGCTTTGTTTCCAACAAGTTAGACACTATTTTTGAACATTTGTGTCACATTATTATAAACTGTGGCTATCCGTTTTTGCTTTGCATTTATGGCTTCCCACAGTTTGCCAACCTCGTGGGCTGTGACGTTGCAAAAGAAAGGTCTATATATAACCAAAGGACAGCAGACCTTGATCACCACAATATTAATCATACCAATATTACTACTATATGTTCTATACCACACATAGATCAAGGCGCTTCACAGCGTTGGTATCCATGTTCATCAGGCATGCTTGTTAAACCATTTATATATCTTTCTCAACTCCCTGGGGAGCATATAACCCCAAGCTGCTTAGTTTAGCGCTTAGAGGTTAATCTTACACAATAATGTCTCAACGCGTCTGAGTTCAATTTATATTCGCTCTATATCTACATTTAAAACAAAATAAACCCTGATATTTATTTTACACTAACAATGGGGGGGGGGGGTAACCAAATAACTACAGGCATTAGGTACCCTGAGTGGAAAAGGGAAACTTTGTGACAAGGATAATGGATTTGCAACCATTTCTAAATCAATGGATTTCAGTGTGGATTTGCCCTTATTAAAACAATGGGACATAGTAAATGTCAGAACTGGGCACCAAAATAAACACTTTTGCCAAACAAAACATTTTTCGTAGCTAATTTATTCACTAAGCAAAACGATAGTGTGACATCAGTTGCAACAATGTGAGCTACATCGCATTTGTGCATGCAATCAGTCTCTTTTAAGTCATTCATTTTGTTGTTCTTCCTGGTTTTAGGAATTTATGCCGTGTATTATTCTTGGCACACGAGACCCAGAACTGAGTCAACTAAACTCAGTATCGAGTCAACTAAAATGCATCGAAGCCATGAACCAAGTCATTTAAAACACATCTGATCCCAAACCGTGTCAAATAAAACACATGAGACCCAAAACCGAGTCAGTTAAAACACAAGAGACCCATAGTCAAATCAGTTAAAATCGCATCAGACCCAGAACCGAATCAATTGAAACACACGGGACCCAGAGTCGAAGCAGTTAAATCCAGAACCGAGTCAATTGAAACACACGAGGCCAAGAGTCAAATGCAATGGTACATGTGTCAACAGGACAAGGAACACGATGTCAGATTTGACACAATCGGACAAAGGAACCTTTGCTGTTTCTACTCATTAATTCCCGGAACCCCGATCAAGTTTTGAAATCTAAGAGCAGGGGTTAATTTATTTTGACTCGCGGGATCCTAAAACCTGTGTCGGTTCCGGTTCAAGGGAACCTGGAACTTGGATGAATTCTGACTCATGGAATCTGGAACCTGAGTCAACTCTGACCCATGGACCCTAGAAACCAGGTCATTTCTGACTCATGAACCAAGAAACCTTGGTCAAGTCGACTGATAGAATCCTAGATCCCTGGTCAAATCTGACTGATGAAATCCCTGGACTCTGGGTCAATTCTGACTAAAGTTATCCCATAGCCAGGATCAATTATGACTAATGGACCCCGGAACATGTGACATGGACCCTGGAATCTGGGTCATATCTGACTCATGGACCCTAGAAACCGAATAATTTCTGACTCATGAACCCAGGAACCTGTGTCAAAAGGACTGATGGAATCCTAGATCCTGGGTCATTCCGTCTGATGGAATCCCGGAACTTTGGTAACTGCTTACTTAAAGGCACTGGACACTATTGGTAATTACTCAAAATAATTGTTAGCATAAAAACTTACTTGGTAACGAGCAATGGAGAGCTGTTGATAGTATAAAAACATTGTGAGAAACTGCTCCCTCTGAAGTAACCTAGTTTTTGAGAAAGAAGTAATTTCTCAGTAAAATATTTGAATTGATTTCGAGACCTCGAGCGTGAGGTCTCAAACTCAATCTGAAAGCACACAACTTCGTGTGACAAGGGTGTTTTTCGTCCATTATTATCTCGCAACTTCGACGACCAATTGAGTTCAAATGTTCACAGGTTTGTTATTTTGTGCATATGTTGAAATGCACTAAGTGAGAAGACTGGTCTTTGTTACCAAAGGTATCCAGTGTCTTTAAGGGACTCTAGAAAAAATGGTCAATTCTAATTTGTCAGGATATGGCCGGAAGACTGGTCCGAGAAGAGTAAGGTCGATTCTGAAGCGTATGTCCCAGATAAGTCAACTTTGGGACAAAGATAGCATTAATTTGAACATTTCAGATCAGTGCATAATTATATTGGAATAAACGCAGTTCACCTCTGACACAAAGAACCAACCCTCTTCGTTGACAAATAGGCCCGGCAATTAAGGTACATTTTGAATATCCGGGTCATATGTTGCAACACATTATTGGGAACTCGTTGGCATGTATAACTTAATAAGTCTTCAGATTGAAAAAAAAAAAAACTAAACAACTCGAAGGAAGATCTTTATTCAATGTGTGCGCCTTTGTTGTTGTTTGTTGTTGTTGTTTTGTTTTGTGTTTTTTTTGGGGGGGGGTTTGTTTGTGATCTGTTATTTTAAGGATAATCCTACTCTTGGCTGTTTAACCTCCGATCAATGAAGTACAAAGTGCAGAAAATTTTGATTTGAACACATTAACCAAAATAGTGGAAAGTATTCCCTACGTAAGATATGACACGTCAATTCTGACAGACGGATAATCTGAATACGACATTTACAAATATACAAATACTTACTGGATATGCATATACATGTAAACAACAATTTCAAATTGTAAATTTGCATATGCATACAAACTGTATTTACAAAAAATGTGTACAAATAACAGTTAAAATATCGGTAGACAAAAGACGAAAACAAAGTATTTTTTGATTTTGCTTGAGTTTGATAAACTTTCAGTTGGATGTGGCACTGTCGTTCACACACACAACACACACACACACACACATAGTTGTATAACTATAGACTGTGAAAGTTTCCCACGCTTTGGAACATTTCGAGCCATGGGTGTGCTGTCCCGTTTCTTTCACAAACGTTAAGTTAAAGGCCCTGTACACTATTGGTAAGATAACAAACAAAAAATGTTCACAGATTCACACATAACTTACATGATTTAAAGTAAATAATCGTAGAAAGGGTTCCTTGAAATATTTCTGCCTAAAACGCTATCGTTTCTGAGAAATTGGTAAAACAATACACAACACACGTGATAAAAACTCTATGTTTGAAAAAACAAAAAACACATCAGGTCTCTTTTCACTATTTTCTCGTGACCTCGATGACCATTGAACTCAAACTTTCACAGGTTTGTTTTTTATGCATATGTTTAATTACACAAAACGTGGACACTGATTTTGAGCTGTTACCAAAAGTGTACATACCTTTAAAGCAAAATACGTGGTTACACAATGTATCCAAAAGTGTTCAGTTACGCACGAGACTTGCACGGTGTATTGAATGGCCAGTATGCTTGGGCTAGATAATAACGCATGTTGTACTGTGCGGGACATTCGAGTCTCTTACATGGGTCTCTGCCGTTATGTTTCCCCTTTTCACATTGGACTTGAGGTCCCCCTCACCGTCTCCGCTCATCTCATTGGCTGATTTTATCTCAACTCCCGTAGCGTCATGGTTTCTAACCCCTTCATACAAGTTATTATTCACTTTACCCTCGATTGGGCCCTTTGAGTCATCTTTTATCTTGAACGACGGTATATCATGGATGACATCAGAGCTTCCTCTGGAGTTGTTGACGTTGAGGGCAGTATTTGTTTTCAGCCTAGATGAGTGCGGTTTGGGGGCCTCTAATGTGTGAGGGCTACTTCTCTGGTGAACTGGCGTGACTGAGCGGTCGTTCTCCAGGCCTACTGGGGTGTAGGTAAGAGACCCTCTCCGTGGGTTCCCAGTGTCTATCATTCCACCCCTACTCATTGTGCTGCAAGGAAAAGAAGGAGTAAACAGATTCAGATTAGTTGATTTCAGTCATTTCAATCATAATCAAAGTCCTGCAGTCGAGTTAAGGGATAGGATCCCCTCCTCCGTCCGTATGCAGCACAGACCAAGACTATGATTCCGAACACTGTATGAAAGAAGCAATGGCCTGAGCAAACGATGAATACCAGGAGTTTGGCAATTGGTAGAAACAAAGCCAAGCAACCGTACGTGATAGAGAATACATAACACTTGGGTAGAAGTGAACCAAGCGATTGATTCCGGTTCTATGCCAGCCCTTGTTAGAGTCAGATTTGAAAGATTTTTGATACAAATGACTTGGCTCGTTCCCAACATAACGCTCTCAGAAAGTAAACTTCCATTTGTGACGTTTCCCTGTCAAAACCCAAAACAAAAGTGTGATCATGACACCACGTAACTTCCTGCACCCTTTCCACTTTCCTTCCGTTGACGGGCCTTCTTTTGGAGTAGCTCTTAGATTTTTTTTTTTTTTTTTTTTTTTTTGCGTTGGGAAAGAGTTGAACGAATGTTGAAATCCCCAAACAATTAGTTGATATGCATTACTTGACACAAAAATATCACTGTGATCTGGATTTGGGATAATCATGATCCCCCATTTAATACCAATGGATCGATAGAACATTAATTGCTAAAAGAAAAAAAAAATACAAATCTAAACCAAAACTGACATGACACTTTTTATTATGCTCTTCGTGATTGAGGCCACTGTTTCTTAATAAAAAAAAATAATAATAAAGGAAAAAAAAAAGAAAAAAAACATCAACAGGTTCGTCGGGTTCTATGCAGAATATCAAACATAATTCAGGTTGAAAGGAATTCGATCACGAACAGCAGGAGATTGTCTTTGAACACAATGACTAGCAGAGTAAAATGTGGCAATAAAATGATGTAAAGCAGAGAATACGACTGACCACAGGATTAGCAGATTTAAATATGGCAAAACGACAACAGCAGAGATTACGATTGACCACATGATAAACGACGATTAGCAGAGTTTGTTTTATGAATAGGAGAGTTTATGTGGCACAGGAACGATTAGCAGTTTATAACCAGCCAAATGATTGGCAGAGTTAATGTGGCAAAACGACGAATATCAGAATGATAACTGACCACATGATTACGAAAGATTATGTGCACAGATTACTAACTACAACATTTGAGTATATATAATCATAGCACACAGACCTTACGTCAGGATGCGACAGTGAAGCAGTCATCCCGCCTGAAAAACTATATCCAAACATGATACATACAAAAACATCACATATATCATTTGCATAACTTGTTTTCTGTTGATTCTTTGCAGCTGCATAAACATGGTTGTGTAGAAATGTGCTCACCGATTATGAAAAGCAATTAATTAGGCTATTGGTGTGGCTGGGAGGAGTGCATCCATTCAAATTCTCATTCGTGAAGTAATTATTTTAGATTTTTTTTTGCATTTTTTATTTTATTTATTAATTAATTTATTATTTATTTAATGAATTATTTTTTTATTTTTTTTTTATTTATGTTGACCAACCAGAGCTACAACAGTAAATGAGATATTGCATAATATTCTTCAAAAATATATAAAGAGAGTTCTCGGCGAAGCAATACTGACAATTACTGACTTTATGGCAAGATTTAAACCTTTATAGAGGTTTTGCGCACACGTGATTATGAGATTGTTGCTCGTTTAATTAATCGAAAATTAATCTGTTTCAGTGCCATGTTTTGTTTTCTTCTCCGTGACCGAATCAAATTTCAGACAATGGGATAGGAGTTGCAATCCTACACAGGGGTGTGTCAGGACAGGAAAGGGAGATAATTCAGTCTGTACCTCACTCTTCCAACTTCCGGGTCAGAATTGACCCTTATTCTGGGTCCCAGGGGCCTGATCCATTTCTGCATCAGGCTGACCCGATACCTGGTTATATTAGTTGGATTTTGACACCGATTCTGAGTCAACTTCACCTACTTGTGTGTCATTGTTGACACAAATTTGAGGGTCACACTGACCGAAAATGGGTCAGGCCCCACGTGACCCAGGTCAAAGTTGACCGGGAAGTTTTCCGAGTTTGCAAAATACCACAACCGATATGTACTAGGGGTCTAAAGTACATTTAAAACATATACCTAAATACTAATAAACTGTTTAGCATACTAAAAAAGAAAACGTGGTTAGATACAAAATAATGTAACTTTCGGTGTAAAACAAACAGAGCAGAAGGACTAACTAAGTTTGCATCCCGGGCTCTACAAATGGGTATAGTATGTCGTCAGTAGGTAATGTTATTTGTTAGTAGCAAATACAAATGATAAATATGGGATTTGGGTCACAAGAATAATGACAAATAAAAGCCGGAAGAGAAAATTATAAATACGTAATAAAACTTTAAAATGGTACAATAACGTAGTTTTAAATAACCGGATTTCTTTGCAAAGCATCGAAAAATTTTCCGAAATGGCAATGTTAATCAATTGAATATTTCCCCAAATCCAATGTTTTACAAGACTGTAGCAAAATAAGTATTTCTTTCCCTCGTTGAAAAAAAAGAGAGATAACAACAAAATAATAATCCACTCGCCATTTTTCTTTGCTCTTGGCATAATTTTAATCAGATGCAACGCTTTATAAAATGTAAAGATCATTTCCAAGAAGACTTAAAACTTGTATGACTTCTCTACCAAACGCGTCAGAACTCTTTAGAAGAAATGTGAAAATTGGTCGAATTCCTTTCAAATAGATGTGACCGTAGGAGGGTTTTAAAGGATAATGATAAAAGGACGTATTAAAGGCAAACACCAAAAACAGGGAATTGGCAAATAGAAGAAAAAAGGGTTTCAAAAAATGTGTACATACCCCAAAGTTCACTTCATTTTCAGAGGTCTGATACATATAAATTAAGTCAAAGTGACAGCGAAAGTTCAGTTTGTGCTCCACTGCACTGGTGTAGTGACAACTGAAGTTATACAGTTCACTGAATCATGCAACGGCAGTTAACAGCTTCAGCTATGGCACAGGCTACAACTACGGCTTGTATAACTATCACACTTGCCCATTACTTTAGTTAACAGCCAAAGTAATGCCCATTGTCATAAAGATAATTCAACAGCCGCTAACTGCTGCTTAGAAAACAAAGCAAAGCAAAAGCTGGGTACCAATTGGACAAACTGATGTGAAAACGCATGGTCACTCAGGCAGGTATGCTCTTTCTACTTTGCTAGATATTATGTTTATTAAAACTAGACAAGGATACTTTTTTATATCACTAATGTCAACAAGTGATGTGCCAAGCTGCTATTGTCGTCAATTGGCGACTAAAAATAGTGCAGTTACATAGCATTAAGAGTAAACCATCTCTGAGGGATCATAACTATTATTGACCCGCCAAAAACGCAAAATATGACAGAGCACGTGAAAGCAAAACTGGGTAAAATGTTTATCCAAATCCAGTTCATGAAAACATCAATTTGCTGCTCGTGGAGTCAATTTATTCAATGACCTACCTGCGGCACTCAAACACCATTTGCCTCCCAATCTAGCCAGATTTAAACGACAGTACAAGAGTTTGAGATATTAATGTATAGTACATGTATGGCTTCCTCCTTTCTTCTTCTTCTTCTTCTTCTTCTTCTTCTTCTTAATTTTTTTTTTTTTTATTTTATTTTTTTTTTTTTTTTTATACTCTATGTAGGTGCAGTTATTTAAGTAAAATTCTATATTCAGCTCTTCTGGCTGACCTAGATTTTTTTTTATTTTTAAGCGTCATTGTTCAATGTCTATTAATTTGCTATTGTCTCTGGAATATATGTGTACATGTACTGTCTCATAAATGCTTCAATTTTTATATTAATGACTACTTGTAATTGCTGGACTCCTTTGAAAAATAGTGTACTGTTCCACTGAAAGAATTCCCCATGATGAACAAACTAATACATAAACAAATAGTTTCAATGGAGGGTGCATCACAATGTACAATTGAGTCACAAAATAGGTGCAATTATGAGTACCTTCTCAGTGACTCCATGGATGAGTTTAGAGAGCTTCTCGAGGCGTTTTCTGCTGCTCCTCGTAAGGTGAAAGGCAACTCGGATTCATCCACCGCCTCCTTTCCCATTAGGAAATATGTCTTCATCATTCCTTTACCCTGGAAACAGAACAAACTGGGAGCTTTAGACTCGTTAAGTCAATGGAGTATAAATTGCTTGTTGTTGCTGTTGCTGAAGTTGCTGTTTGATGTTGCTGCTGCCGCCGCTGCTGCTGATGTTGTTGCTGTTGCTGATGTTGCTCCTGCAGCTGTTGCTGCTGCTGTTGTGGTTGCTGCTGCTGTTGCTGCTGCCGTTCATACTAAGCTGTTGCTGCTGCTGTTGTTGTTATGTTGTTTTTGTTCGGTGTTCGAAAAACTGGAGCCACTTTAAAAAATGGTGTATCCTTTATTCCATGTAGTCACGGGACTGTTATGAAAGTTGTTTGGATACGGTAAACCTTTCGTGGTCAAAGGGCTAAATAATCCATAAATTTTCGTCGGAAAAAAAAGAAGATTCATTGTACTTTATTTGAACGACTGGGTTAAAACAAAACTAAGCTTACTTGTAGAGTTGATATCGGTATCACCCAACTAAACAAAATAACAATTCCCTGGTCATAACTGAACCAGAATCCGAATCCCATTGTGCCTGACCCATATCTAGGTCAACATGACCCGGATCCCGAATCTTTGTCAGAATGACTCCCCAAAAGGGGCAAACTGGTGCAGGATCTGAATTAAAGTCCCATCCTATAACCACTTTCCTGGGTTAGCCTGACGCCCCCGGCCGGGACTTGGAATCAAGTTGATTCTGACCCTTGAGTTATTGGAGTGTCTAGAGAAAGTGTTCTGTAAATTGCCCTGTCCATATCAGCAAGCACAAATCTTGGAGACGTTGCTTGTTGTGTACAGCAGCGGTGCATCTGAGGGGTGGTGCGCGTGCACATGGGTCTGATGTGAGTGGTGTCTCAGCTCATGGAAATTTGTTCCCAGAAGGAGCATTTCCGGCATCTCAGCGGGTTGTCGGCACACCCCGAGTACCAGTTGCTCTATATTAGTGTTTGTTTTCATTGAGCTCCCCGAACATCGCCACCACCAGGATGGTGCACCACTGGTTTGAAGAAGACCGTTATTAACGAAGTTCCTGAAACTATAAGACCAGTACATACCTTGACTTCACACTTTGTTGCCCGTTCTTGAAGGATGTAGAAAGGCCATTCCCGTAAGTATTGACGTGTGCTCTCGCTAAGGTGAATCCTCATGGCTTGCCCCGTAGACTCCATACGAGACGCAGTATTGACTGTATCCCCAAACAGGCAGTACCTTGGCATTTTCAGGCCGACCACACCAGCGACTACCATCCCTGAGTGCATGCCTAAAAACAACAGGGAGATAGTCAATTAAAACAAATTAATAATAATGAAAACTATTGACTTTATTATCTCTGACAATTATATCACGTACTTGTGCTGTCCATCCAGTTTTTCACAGATACAGGTATGACCGGTGTTGTGGCTTTAAGTAGCCAACCGGCAAATAACGGGCGCTGCAAAATGTTAAGGTCAGTGGCAATTTTAAGGATACGAAATTGTTCATGTAGACTAGCTTCAACGAAAACGGCATCAAGTGATCCTTACTGAAATTCAATTTCAAATGTTGTCAATCAATAAGGTTATTGAGTTCACATGAAATTAAACATATAAATTGTGTACAAAAATATCGTATTGAATACCCTTCACCTATGCTTTTCAGAAAGATTGGCGAATAGCCTTGTTATGTCGTCACTCATGTTACGTCATTTGTGGGAGCTCGTTTTGTTATAGCCGCTTTGTTGCAACATTGAACTATAACAAAGCAACATCCCGGAAACGACGTCAAAGTATTGTCATTCTGACGCACGCCGTCAACGGCAGAATTGTAGCTAGTTTTTCAAAACCTTGAGATTGAGGTCTAATTTTTCTGATCGATAATTACGAAAATTCAGAAGTGTACAAATATCAAAATTACATTTAAATGATAAACTAATACATTATAAACAAGTTTAAATAGCATTCCCGTTAATTTTTTTTTACGCTCAAGTAGCTGTTTAAACATCTACATACTACGGTCTCGACGTGAGCCCATAATCCAGGCTTACAGACACTAGTGTTTTATAGACATTGGCTTAAGTTGTCACAGTGCCCTAATTATATCTTTGCGATATGCAAGTCCACATTGTTATAGGCACGCCCGGTTGTTGCTCAACCAGACCTTATTAGGCTATACTTATATGGTTTTTGAGGCATTGTATGGTGAGGTATCAATATATATTCGGTTTGCGGTTACACCATGTGTATAAATATCTACTTTTTTGTGTTGATGTTGTTCTTTAGAGAACTTGTTTTGCTATTTGTTCTACTACCGCGGAGTAGATTTTCGGAATTCGGGAGACTTATCAGTTCTTAAAAGAACTGTCCTGTTTATATTAACTACTAACTGATGGGCGGGAGGTATAGGAAATCGGCCTGGACTACTACTTTAGCTTTGCGGATCGGGAGGACTTCTCGTTATTAACTGCACTGCAGCGGAGTGGGTTCTCTTTGGTCTCAACGTTTCGACTATGTTGCTCTAGTCATCGTCAGGAGAATATACTTTCAAAGCTCGATTTTATTTTACCCAAACGTCCCTGTTTCATCGTAAACCAATTATCACGACAGCAGTATAACGCCGTATAAACAATCTTCCAACGTTTGGTTGAAATTTCGAAGTTATACACTTGATTCTTTGGAACGAGGTCATTACAATTAACTACGTCTACTCCATACTAACCGATGCGTATTTGTAATTCCGTTCCGGTGGATGGGTCGTGCAGTGTGCTTATATCTCTCTTCATTGACATAGCCATTTCTGCCACCCGGACTGCATGGTACTTTGTCATCACTGGTGCACCTGACATTATCATGTATGCATCTCCTATAGTTTCAACCTTAAACCAGACAAATAAGCATCTTGTTCCATAAGTATGTCGGACTTGTTCTATTCGAGACCAACTTCTATATAGTTTGGGACAATCAAAAAGTCTGTGTTGAACACTTCTAATAATTATTGTTGATTCATTCATATTATTCAGTTTTCTGTTCAATTTTGTTGCCCACTTTAAAGGAACATTACAGAATTGGTTTTTGCTAACAAAACAGTTGCTGGCATTGTAAGCACTTTATGTAATCCACCATATACATAAACTGACATACCTGTAGAAGTTTGAGATCGATCGCCCCTCTGGGTCACGAGAAAATAGTGAAAAACCGACTACACATTTGCAAGAAATCATATAGGTTCAACAGATGAATAAAACGCTCACTGAGCGATAAACTCCAAACGGAAAATTAGTTTATTTCTCATCAAATGTGGCATTTCAGACAGAAATATTTCAAGGGATGTTTTCTACTATCATCATCATTAGACCGTGTAAGTTTTATGTAAACCTGTGATCAAAAGTATATTTTACAATTACCAATTCTGTAATGTTCCTTAAAGGCCATGTACACTATTGGTAAGATCGAAAAACACAAATGTTCACAGAATCACACATAACTTAAATGATTTAAAGTTAGTAAAGGTAGAAAGGATTCCTTCAAATATTTCTGCCTAAAATGCTATCGTTTCTGAGAAATTTTAGTCACGCATGACAAAAACTCGATGTTTGAAAAAAACAGAAAACACATAAGGTCTCTTTTCACTATTATCTCGTGACCTCGATGACCAATTGAGCTCAAACTTCCACAGGTTCATGCATATGTTTAATCACACAAAATCTGGACACTAATTTTAAGCTGTTACCAAAAGTGTACAATACCTTTAACTGTTTATAAATCCTTGTATTCAGTCCACGATTCAAACACACAAAACAACTTTGCATGTGGTTGTCATAAACTCCGGCGTTGCAGTCTTTACATGGGTTTGTGTTACATTCATCATTGTCATTACATTTATCATTTAAATGTTGTTGTGGCTTGTTGCGTTTAATGAGTAATTTAAAATAATAACTTACCTTATAAACCTCATGAGCTTCGCTAAGTTGGTCAAATTTGGTGTACATGCCGTTTAGCATGGCCACAACCTGCATTGGCTCGATACGTGAACATATCTCTGTAAATCCAACAACGTCACTGAACAGGATGGTCACATCTTTAAACACCTGGACAAGAAAACCAAAAGTACAACATTGAGTTAAGTTAGCTTCTAATCTCTAAAATACAAAGACTCGTGTGTGTCTTGTCGGCTTTAGTAGCAACAGAGTATATTCCCTCTGTTGACGGCAGCTCGTTTGAGACTTCTGTTTCATTTTCAACATTTGACTTCTTGATGCGGGGTTCCATAATTCCTGTAGATTAGAGTGTCTTTCGATAGTCAGTGCTTTCCCTAATCGGATTTACATATTGCGGTCATTCAGTGTTTCCAATACTATGTCGACTGCAAATAGTACCACCGCAAGGCGCAAGATGGGCAACTGCAGCTGTATCTATTGTTAGAATGTGAAGTACGGCATGTGAACCATTTCGGTAAGCAAAAATGTTTTGTTATAACTTTTGAAAGCATGGATTGTCTGCAAAGCTCTATTGTTGCATCAAAAGAGTTTCTTATACTAAAAATGGCGTCCGGTGCGTTCTTCACATTTCAGACCGAGTTGGCCATATTGGACCGGCGGCACTTTAAGATCTCTGGTTGACACTAGTATCGGCTGAATGGGTATTAAAGTTAAAGTGCATACCTCGCATGTGCTTGTCGCTGGTTCCCCTCTCCTCAGTTTATCAGCGACAGCTTTTGGTATCATCTGATATAGTAGCGAATCCGTGCGTTTCATCTCCTGGTCCAGTTTGCGCATGCTCTGTTCTAGCTGAGCACTCTTTTGCAATTCCTGTAATAGTGTGGCCAAATGTATAATCGACACTGATTGGTCAATTAAAAATAAATAAAAAAACAAATAGTTCGCGTTTCCCTAATATAAAACAGTGTTGCTAAACTGTAGTTTAGGTTTTTTTGCGCGCGTTTGCAAGTGTGTAAACATACAACATTATTGTCATCATGGTTTAGCCGTATAAACGAATTGGTCATCTTTTACATTCGACCTCAAAAGGATTGACATTTGTTTACTTGTAAACAGCGGCGGCGCTAATGGGGGGGGGGGGGGAGACTTCTGTTTCATTTTCAACATTTGACATTTTTCAACATTTGCCCCCCCCCCCAGTCCCCCCCCCCCCCAGTTTTTTCCCCGATGGCGGAAATTGAGTTTAATCCCAAACCATTGCACCCAATTTGTTACAATGTTGTTTGCGCTGTAAATAATAAACTCAATTTCATCCATCATAAAAAAGCCCAATACACTTTCCATCTCCGGCAATGTGGATTTATTTATCTGTACAAGCTTGGAAACTTGCTATAAATAGAAATGCATTGTCTGCCCCAAACCGTAAGCAGCCATTGTACACGCAGTTCGCACAACACGTCACATTCACACAGTGCAAAATCTTATTTCTGGAGTGAATTGTAGGCTTATACAGTACATTATAGACTTTTGTTTGCCCCCCCCCCCCTAAATTTAAGTTTGCCCCCCCCCCCCCAGATTAACAGGTCTGGTGCCGCCGCTGCTTGTAAATTGTATTTTTATTTCAAAAAACATTGATAAGTCAACGATGAGAAATCGTTAGATTTAGCAAACGAAAAGCAGCGCCCAAAAAATTAAAGCCAGCCTTAGTGTAATGAAAATGAACATGGCGATTACCTGATCCAACGCTAGCTTGAGTTCCGCTGATTGCTGAGTACCAGCCAAGACGAGATCCCTACTCGAGTCGTGCATACTCAGGTCATTTATGTACAACCCTGTTTGGAACATTGCGTCTAAGTTTGGCATGCTATATGCAGGAAACAGATCAACAAAGAAAAACACACAAAAACACGTTATTATCGTCCAGCAATAAAACAAACAAATTTATCACAATAGACTGTTTAAGTTGCGGATTCTAATGTTGAGGGCTGGGGTGGGAGCTGTGGGTGACTTATTTGCATGTTTATATACAAGCAATGTTAGTGCATTGGATCATAACTGGAACCCAGGCTTCCCGAAAGTGTTTGAATGTACGCGAGAGTCGCACAGTATGTTACTTGGCTACCGTATGTTTTCCCGGAAACTTTAATGAGACGTGAAGGACCATTCGCAAATGGGCAGTGGCGTAACCAGGCATTTTCATTTGGAGGGCTAGTAGGGCAAAGATGTTTACAATTATTGGGAGGGGGGGGTCTTTTTAATGGCATTCACTTGTGTCCTTTTCCCCTCGATCTAATGGAAAGGGTGTGGGTGGGGGGTTCTGAGCGCGGGGAGCTACTGGGTTCGCCCATCAGGGGGGGGGGGGATTTCAAGATCCCGTCGCAAATGATGGGGAGCGAGAGTCAACAACGAAAATCAATTTCCATATAATAACAACTAGCAGCTAGGTAAAACATAATCAGCAAGGACGGGAATTGGTATGTAAACCACCTAAGACTATTTGAAATACTTACAAAGGAGTAGCAAGAAAGATATAGCCGTCCCAATCAGGAACATGTTTCATCTGGCCCTTCAAGCGAAGTTTCCGCGGATGAACGTCTTCAGCAATGATTTCTGTTGCCATAAAATGGTATCAAACTCAATATTACATTTCCCACAACCACAAAACTATATTCATTCTGATGTATCGAAATAAGCTTGGAGTGAACATTTGTTAACGCTGCTACTTTGGTATCCGGTTATACATGACGAGAGTTGCAATGTGGGACTTTTTTGGAACCAACCAAGACCGCCGAAAATAACGGAATATTTGCCTATACTCAAAAAGCAACGATTTAACGAGACAGGTTTATGTGTTTACTGTATGCATTTGTTCTACTTGCAGAAGTGACTATGAAAGTATAACTGGCATTTATGACAATAATTTGTTAAAATAAGACTTAATTATCATAATATTGTGACCGTTTTCAAGAAGAGACTTTATAACCCCTGCAGCCAAACTTTCATGTGTGGAGAAAACCACGCTTGAAGTTGAACTATTTTTGAAATCATTGTTTCGGACACTGTTTGCCATTTAAACTTTGACATTTTTACCATGTAAGTGGAGATCTTAACTCATCTTAACTCACGGAAAACGTTGATGACAATGATAACATCCAAAGTGTGCAAAAACAAAGAATCTTTAAATAATGTATGCTTTGTTACAGAAGTGCCTCTTCGTGAAAACGGTGGTGATGGAGTAACAGGATCAGAGTCGAACTAGACCAATCAAGGTCCGTAGGGCCAGATCCCTTATTCAAGTCAGTAAAGTGTGTCTGATTCGGTCATTGCTGGTCTATCCTATGGCATATGCAATCCCTGTCAAAGTGGCTGTGACACTTGACAGCCACCCCCCCCCCCCCCACTACCCCATCGATGCTGTTAGCTCATAGCTGGAGCGTGGGACCGCACGACCGTGCAATAAGAACCAATATTGACCGGTTGCCAGGGGGAAAGGTGCCCTTGCGAGAATTGACTAAGATTGCAGCTCCTGTGTCAATTTCAACTATAAGTAGTTAATAATATTAACTAGACATATTTAAAACATCATCTACAACTTTAAACTAGGAACCGACCTGGATTCATTAGAATTCACCCGCATTTATTCTGCAAATGCCAACCCAACAAACCACATGCTTATGTTGGATCACTCATAGCCTGTGTCAATCACCGACAGTCGGCCTTGTTTGTGGTCATGCCATCAAAATCAAACCCACACTCTGTTAAACTACACTCCAACACAATTGGAGTGCTTTAGTGTTCGATTAATTTAAGTATAGATCAACTTAACTAAACAGACAACAATGCCCTTGCTAATGTCACAATGGATCTGTTGGTAACTGGAAGCCGTTCAAATTGGTTTCAAATAGTCATGTTTGACACAAAATGTCTGAGCTGTCAAACATATATTATAATATAAACACCACACAAACTGATACATGGAAAATTTGTCCTATGAAAGTACAAACATTACAGGTTAATCATAATAAATGAAATGATGCATACAACTTTATCTAATGATTTTGTCGATGGTAATTCCTAATGCATCTTTTGAGGGCATGGTGGGTAAGACTTGCTTTGATGTTTCATAACAGGGGTCATGTTACGCTCGACCTTGAGGTTTATGGTCGACCTTGTTCACCTCTCCCTAGTCTCCCGCTCCTCGACGAACATGAGTAACAATGCTGTCATTCACTGTTACTATTGACAATTTCTTCATAAGAGACTTTTGAACACTAGATGGCAGTAGACATACCAGGTAAAATTCAATTGTTCACGTAGTTCTAAGCATGCGCACATTGCCGAGATCAATGGATTTACGTGGTAAGTCTGCTGCCACCAAGCGTCCAAAAAAGTCCCCATTAACAGACGAGGGGAGAGGGGTTGTCGAGCCCCTGCATCTTACGTTCTCTTCAGTTGCACTAGAGAACAAACTGAGCTAATCTGTGGAAAAGCATATTAAAGTTTACACCAAAGGTAGCGCTACATTTCACGTTTGCAAACAAAACCAAAAGGGATCTTAGTACTTTCATAAAAATACGGAATGTCCCATAAGAGGAGATTTGGACATGGCGAAGCATGGCGCGGCAATTTCTAATAATCTTAATTCGTTATTACTGGTACGTTTTTTTTTTTTTTTCAAATGCTCCTTCACTTCAAGTTTGCCCATTATAACACCGACACAACGAGTCCCGATCAACCACGATGAAGCTCACAGCCTACGGAAAAAAAAACACAAGTC
The DNA here is from genome assembly GCA_032158295.1 of Pycnopodia helianthoides. Lineage (NCBI taxonomy): Eukaryota > Metazoa > Echinodermata > Asteroidea > Forcipulatida > Asteriidae > Pycnopodia > Pycnopodia helianthoides. Next base: position 6,946,929 of record CM063264.1, on the reverse strand, counting down.
GGTGACAGTGGAAAACTAGATGAAGGTGCAGCTAATTCAACCGTATACGCCAAACAAAACCACTTACAAAACTCTAAAAGATTATACAAAAAATATATAAAAAAAAAAAAAAAAATCCTTCCTAAAACTTTGGAGTTTAACGTTCGAAAGTTCTCACAGTCTCACCCAATCCCTAATGGTTTCATAACAACAGTGAAACCAGTGCAGGCAAACTGCTTATAGTGTTTACAAAAGATATTAGTATGTTAGCTGTCAAGGTTCCTTTAGAAAAAATAACCCCCATTGTTAAGCTATCAGAATCATTCTCTTACCACGAGTCAACTTGTAAACGGCATTTTGCACCCTCTGTAAGGGCGTCAATGTAGGGAGTGAAACACCTGTCAAAGACAGTCAAGACGCGAGGTACTGTAACTTCAATAATGATATTACAATGTTTTGGTTTGTGCTTTTTTGCTCCCAGACATCCAAATTTAAATCATGCCAGACTAAAACATTCCGTGTGATAAATAGAAACGAGTGGCACATAGAAATTCGAATAGTGTTGTCCCATCATTCCAGTCAACAAGGTGACGACGTTTTATATATTTATATATTTATATATTTCATATATATATATATATATATTGTTTTGTTTATTTTTAAAACTTTATATGTATCCTAAGAGGATACTTGAAACACTGCAACCAATCAAAGCGCCTACCAAAATGCTAATTTGGCAAAAATGTGCTTTGGGACTGATTCTTAACATAAACGTTTAATTAAACTTGGGATATTTGTAAACAGCACCGCACCTACTTCGGTAATTGTTCAAGCAGACATGATTATTGCCGATATACGCATTGTTTGTTGATGTGCGAATGTTGGTTTTCTTAATTCAACGTCATCATAATGGCTTGGCCATGGCTGTACTTCTGCATTGTCCTTACAGCATATAACCATAGATACAAAAAACAAAAATAAACGTGTAATGTTGACATGATTTAAATATTTTGTACCCAAACCTGTGCAAATAATTACAACAAAAAAATGTCATTTTGTGTCATATTTTGATTGCTTTTAATGTTAAAACTTTGTGAAATGAACATAGTGGAAGATACGGGGGGGGGCAGGGCACATACACAACCCCAAGTCAAAATAAATAATAAGAAGATGGTCCCGGTCCTGATAGAGTTAGGCTTTTTGCTTGTTCAACTTTAAACTCGAATGTTCCGTGACCCTCATATGGAATGCTTGGGTGGCATTAGAACCGCGGACAACTGTACTGCAAACATTCAATGCGTGGTTATACAGGGTCCAAATCCAGATTGGTCAATTGTCACAATGCAGTGATGAACACCTGTCCAATGAACTTAAAGGCATGGACATTGGTAATTACTCAAAATAATTTTTAGCATAAAACCTTACTTGGTAACGAGCAATGGAGAGCTGTTGCTAGTATAAAACATTGTGAGAAACGGCTCCCTCTGAAGTAACGTAGTTTTTGAGAAAGAAGTAATTTCGAAATCAAGCATCTGAAAGCACACAACTTCGTGGGACAACATGGACAAGGGTGTTTTTTCTTCCATTATTATCTCGCAACTTCGACGGCCAATTGAGTTAAAATTTCCACAGGTTTGTTATTTTGTGCATATCTTGAGATACACCAAGTGAGAAGACTGGTCTTTGACAATTACCAAAGGTGTCCTCCTGTGTCTTTAACGCACAGTTGGTTTGGTACAGTGAGTTTGACAGAAACGGATGTCGTTCTCTGCTTTATAGCTTTGTCATCTACTCAGTTGAAACCTGATCAGTTTTGCTGATGATGATGATCAATCACTACAAACAATAAACCGGCTATAAATCAACCATTGCACCGAACAACGGCTTTTAATTAGATTGCTGCCTTTACTGGACGCTCCAGTGTTTCCAATGTATCTGTTACCTTGTTGACAAAACCGATGCAGACAGAAACGATTTATTCAATAATTCCCCGGAAAAAAGGCAACAACAATAAACCAACATAATTTAGTGTACCGCTTACAAACCTTGTGTCTATAAAACGCCAATAACTCTCAAACGAAACGGGACAATGTTTCACTCTCCACACTGTAAAGCCATGTTTCGTCAATGTTGAATGTAATTCAGAAATAATACTGCTGATATGGGAGACGAGCTAAACGATCTTCCTTCTCACACTCACATTTAAAATTAAAAAGATACATTTGACTGCACGTATGGAAATCAAGAGAAAGGTCAACGTTAGTCGTTTATGGTAAATGGCAAGTCTACAATCCTTAATCAAACAAGGGTTACATTTCGAAACTCGGTAAAATAAATAAAATAAAATAACTAATCAAATGCTATGGTGTAGGCCTTAAAGTTATGGTGCTTAGCTGGAAACATAAAAACAGACTTATCAGGAATGAAGATCGTGGTTATGATCAGGCCTTGGTATGACGTCAGTCTCACTTGCACTGCCACTTACACTATTATTACTAAAGGGGTCGCTTCATAGCAAAACTGTCAATAATTGTAACAAAATTATTTCATAATTTAATCTGATTGAATTAGCTGACACGTTCATTACGATCATTGCGTCCTACATTCTGCCGGGCGGGTTCATAAATCTTGAAGAAAAAAACAATAATAATAAATTGAGCACACATTGTTACCAAAAAAAATATACCTGAAAATCGCAGCGTTTTCAGAAATCTTCCCAAAAATATTGGTACTCCGTATGATAAAAAAAAAAAACATGCGCATGCGTGAATTAAGCATGCAACGCGAAAAAGAGACGGGTATATCCGAAATCACGTCGTGTTTCACAACTACAAAATATTTATTGCATGTGGCTGGCTGCAACCTCGTTTCCAGGGCATGTGAAGTAATCGTAGGAAAGAAGTGAGCTCCACAGCGGGAACGATGCTGACCTTGCTGAAACCCTAACGGTATACCAATGTGCGCATGCGGCCAGCTGCAGTTGTTGTCTTTACGAGTACAACAAGTCCAAAACTAAACGTAAGACTACGAGTTTGTCCGAGTTTTATTTTAAGAATACATTTCACCCAAAGCGGAAGCAGATTAGTTTAAATCAGCGAGAACGTTTGCACGGAATCTCAGCTTCAAAGACCAGGTCAAATTTGGCAAAAACAACGTTCGTCATTTTGTTTCCATTGTAAATACACTATAATCATCCAGGACGTCAGTGGCAGTGCAACGAAGACTGACGTCCTACCAGGGCTGGGTGTATAACTTGTTAATATAATTCTGCCACGATGTATTGGTATCACCAGACCCCTTTGCAAGTTCAAACACATCGACCTTTCATCGTTTATCAAACACTGTGACTTTGGATACGTTATATATGTGACCTTAAATCTGGGTCAGGCTGTTAGGTGGCTCGCCCTTGAAACAGACATCCCGCTGTCTTGCAAGGTTTAGTGGTTACACTATTAAACATGAACCCTTGGACGTTGACTGCGTTGAAAGGTGGGGGAATTTTGAGGGGGAAAATTTGAGGACAAAGGGGAATCGAAACGGACGATGAGTATCGTATCCATACATCTTTACTTTACATTAGATATTCTTAATCACAGGGTTCTTAATCACATGCCCATTTAAGTTAGAGATATCCAGTTGCATGCTATCGTATCAAGATACCATCAGTGTAAATGTGAATTGCAATATCTACAACTCAATCATTCCATGCTATGGTGTTAGGTACCGCCACAACAAACATACAGAAACTATTATACACATGTACTTGTGTTAAACAAAAAATCAGGTCTATCAACTGTTTTGCGAGGATTTTAGGTTAGACAATGTTCTGGAATCTCAAGGTAAATAGTTTCCAGTTGTTTAATTGTTGAGATTGAACTTCTCTCTATTATGTCCGAGCTTGTAATTTTGCAAATACAATGTTTCAATTTTAGCGTCCGATTTATCATTGTTAGGATCCGAGACTCTCAAAGTTATATCTAGTAAATTACCAACCATCAAAGTTTTTTAACATAGAGTGTATATTTGTTTGTTGGGGTGTTTGATTTTGGTTTCAATTCGAATCATGCATCAGTTTAACCTGTTTCTAGGTCTGTTGGACACACATTGCGGGCCATACTGACCCAGCAACGGGTCGGGCTCCTAGGACCTAGAACCATGTTTATTCTGTACTGAGAGGTTGGAGTGTTCGTCAATGACGTAATGCACTCTACAAACTTCCGGGATTCCGGCGAGTGCAGGGAGCCCAACCTATTTTTCTGTACGACCCGCAATCTGTATCAAACCTACCCAAAACTGTCTCAAACTAACGCATAAATCGAGTCAAAACCCAATTTTTTAACCAGTTTCAAGGTCAGCCTGACCCAGAATTTAGTCAGGCCCCTGGGACATGTGAAACATGTTCATTATTAGCTAATGGCGAAATGTTCTTGTATCACTTCTGTAACAATACGGATTTGTGAAGTGTTTTTTTTTTTTTTTTAATTGACAAGAGTCAAACTGGGAAGTTGATTGTACATCATAGTGGTCCTAATTATAGTCTGCAGTTTAATATAAAGAAGGTGGGAAAAACATGTCCCACCCCATCCCACCTCTTTCTCGCTCAAACTACTTCTAATCGTTTTAAATAGCATCCAGTGGTAATTGGTTGTGTGTGTGTATGATTGATAGCAGAACATAACGACCCAAGCTAACAGATCTACTCATTGTCTATGATGCTCTTAATAAGAAAGAGCATATCAGATAATATAGACTAAACGTGTTGCACTCCCAGGGTACTTTAAGGTGCTAGGTCTACACGACATTTTCTAGCGTTTGTTTTATCTTCTTCTTCTCTTCGATGGTGTGTTTTTATTGAAGAGAGAAAGAAACAATTAAGAATGCAATGAACAAACCAAGTGCCCAGATGGTTTTACCCAAGAAACATGACTGGGCTTGACAAAGCTTAGCCTGTGTATAGTTCTGTTCGAAATAACCTGTTGCTAAGCACCCTTATTGTTATTAAATACTGGATCTGGTTAGTTTTCGCGGTTTTAGATCACACGGTAGAAAATGACAACGAACAGTCGTCAAGCTCGGTGTTCGATTGACTACAACCAGATCCAACAAAAAACTCTCACGCGCGATGCAGCAGATACTTGAAGTCGATTGCACTGTGCAATTATCACGAACAGTACAGTTACAAACTGGCCACGGTAAAACATACAAGTGCAAAATGGAAATGTCCATAACATTTTAATCATTAAAAACGACCAAGCTTGAAAACATTGGTTGCAAAGATGGGACCTTACTTCGTGACTGAAATCGCTTGTTTATGTTCAATTCAATCAAATTAGCTCTAAATCTGGCTTCTACCCGTTTGAAAACGGCGAAGTTCGCAACGCCATTTGTTTTCTTCCCAGGGTGTGGCCTGAACACGTGATCAATATCGAATGTTTACCGAAACAGTCTAGTATTATCTATAATGGTATGTAGTGACAGGAAACAGATAATGCAAATAGCTATAGTGGGTGAATTTGTGTAGTAGGTGGTGAGTTTGTGTTACATACGAAATATGGACCCAAATGGGAAAATAATACAGGTTCTTGAGCCTTAATTTGGGTACAGGCGCCACATTGTGTTCTAGCGAATAAAAAGGACACCTTGTTTCTTTTCTTTTTAAGTTTATGGTTTGCCTGTAACACCAGCGCTCAGGACAGCTGTTTGAGTTTGGTTTCAAGCAATGTCCTGTTTCACACTATGAGGGAAACAATGTAGTCCACAGAGTGTATGCATCAGAAACTTGTTTGAGTGACACAATGAGGTGTACATCCATGGTGTGTGTAACGAGCGTGAGAGGGCCTTAGTCAGGGTGAAAGGGGTGACTTACAAAATAATATTTAATGTCTACCCATTACTCGACTCTGACCCCAAGCAACCCTCCCCCCCCCAAAAAAAAGGGAAAAGGATAACAAAACCTAATTGTAATCATGGCCACTAAACAATGGATTAATAAACATTGGTACTGCTCCAACGAATGTGTGATTCTGATAGAAAGGCGCTTTCTATGCCGTAATACCCAGTGTATTGAATAACTCTGTTGTTATTTAAAAAAAAAAAAACCATTGTAGATTTTAGTAATTTTATAATTTTTTTTATAATTCATCAAGGGAGGCAGAGGCTCGTGATTGTTATTCGCTCGTGCTGCGTAGGATTGATTACAACGTTAGTTTTAAGAGGAACATGGGGCAAAGTAGGAGCTTTTTAGAGTGAAGTAAAAGAGAACAAGAGTAAGTTTGGATTATAAAGAAAGAATTGAATAAAAAAGGAACAAGCGAATAAGCTAGAAAAGAAAATAGCCCCATATTTTGTGTTAAACTAAAATCGATATTGCAAACTTGAAAAAATGTGTACGACTATAAGGATAGGAAAATATCTTATAAGAAAGACTAACAATTGTCCAGCACTAAGATACACAGAACAAACTCCTGCAGACCTTGTTTTTGACATACATGGGTGGCTGTTTTGGCGTTTCTTTGGCAATACTTTCACTAAAGTTAATGATTTGTAATTGGATGACAATATGAACACCACATAAAGGTGTATCAGAAGCAGTGAAAAGCTGTTAGCCAACTGCCTCCCTTGACTACAATTGAATTGACCTTTTTATGGCTTACCGTGGGCCTCCTCACCGCATAAAGAATGTCTCGAATCTGGCCGGAAAACAACACCACACGAACAAAGAGTGATTACATCAAGTGTCACGTTAGAAGATACACATTCTGAAAATTTCTACCAATCGGTCATGCCACCTCAGTTCTCAGTGTCAATGCAAATAGATTCAATGCAAATAACTACAACTACCTGTAGTGAAAACAGCTTCGAGATTTACAAGATAGTACTCCACCAATTATCTGACCCGGAATAATAAAAGTTTTAATGTTGGTGGTCAACAGGCAGTATTCACAACGCACATTGGTAACTAATTTTTATACTTCGACAAGCAGTAACAACATCATGATCATTACATGCAATCCAACCGGAACACATCTTAAAAACCATCTAGATTTGCGTTGTGGTGAATGTCGACTTGGTCAGTCTCTTGGTGGCGCACTGTTTTGTGAATCATCAGTATTAGGCCACGTTCGAATGTGACGACTTTGGCTACGGCTATGGTCATTGGCTGCAACGACAAAGCTTGGGACAAGGGCTATTCGGTATTCAGACCAGAGCCACAGCCGAAGCCAGAAATTCGGACACGGCCTTACAATTTGTTTCTGCTCACATGCATTGACTGTTGTTATTTAACCGCAATGCAAAGGGAAGTTTCATGCTTAGAGAAAATTGCCGGGCCCTTTCAAACTGTTGCCTAATTGGAAACGGAAAGTGAAAAATAAATAATGAAAAAGTCGATTGGGGAAATGATGATGAAAAGAAAATCAGTCTGTCATGCGGTTTGATTATCGGCCTACAAGATACACATGTTAAACAAAATGCACACAACATAATATCCCACAACCTCACGTGTAGAAGAAGAAAAAAAATCATACTTGAGAAAAGTGAACTTATCAGTAGAATCGATTAACCGAGCACTCGGGGGGTTAAAAGGGTCTTCGGTAAGTTAGACACGAGAACAATTAATTAATAGCTGATGCAACTTCATTAATAAACACCACAGACATGTTCATTGCCACATCAATCAAATGGAACACATTGATGCCTCTTCAAATAGTAATTAGTTTTGAGCTGGTAGGACGGACTTATTAGTTTTGAGCTGGAAGGACGGACTTTCACGCACATAAAGTGACACCATGTTCGGTCAAATTCAGCTCATGTTAAGTATAACATGGAAACGATACTTACTCCAACTAATATCTTCCCCACTGCCACCTGCTGATTTGATATCATAAGGTAAAGTTTGGCTTGTCAGAAAATAAAATAAAATAATGATAATTATATAATGTAAACAAAAAACACCCTCCCCAGCACATTCAACAAAATAAATAAAAACATAGAAAATATGTATTGCCCACTAGCTTCGCCTCGCGAAACCTATGAGCAAATCTGTTGATAACAGCGGATGATTGCTGCATTTAAATCATTGATGAACTCTTTGTAGTTGCAAAATGGTGATCGTTGATATTACTATAGACAATGAGATGTGGGCTACAATGCCAGCCCCGACGCACATCAGATTGCACTCCGGATTCCCCACTTAATAGCATTGCTTGACAATCGCATGGACCCTGCGCAGCCTCAGGGCTGTGACTTGTGGTCTTGTTTTACTTCCTCATTGCCCTAATAAATATTCATGATGTCATGAGCTACTACATAATGTATGTGCTCTATTGAAATAGAAGCCAAGCGCAATGAAATTAAAGTTATTAGTCTGCCAACTTTATTAAATTCAAATACTTATAGACCAGAACATCGGAATACACCACAAGGAGATTCATTAAAAAAAGTTACTCGTACTGCAGCTACAGCATACGTATTCCTCTCGATGATTTCTTTTGGGCCTGTCCTCGGAGGGTCTTAGTTTTCTAAACGTATCTACCCGGACATGCGACGTTACACTGCCGCTGCACTACTAGCTTTCCCGACGAAGAATTTAGAAACCAATATTTCTACGTTGAGATAAAACAAATTGGATTCAGAAAAAAAAGGAAAGAGCCCTTGTTAAGATGTTGTTCGCTGATCGAGGATAACAAAACACAGAGCAGTCGAAAATAATGAGTGAAGTGACACCACAATAAAATCAATAGCATAATGTTCTCTACATTATATTTACACGCCACACCCTCTACTGAAACATTTTGGACTTTACACAATATTTTGTTGTCAGATCGCACACTTTGAAGAAAGATTCCCCACATTAGTTATATCCTTGGAAACCTCGTGCATCAGAGGTATCCATATAACAATACATGAACTATACTTGGTAGGATGACGAGGCATGCAGTGCGTCATGAATAAGCTACTAAAGACTACAAAAGAGCAAAAAGGGGCCAGTATAAACATGAGTGCCGTGCAATAAACTAATCCTTGTATCTAGTGATTCGTTGCCGATTCCTAATAAAACCTGATTAAAAAAATCTAGAAAACAAACATCAAATTAAAAGAATAATCATGATCATGAAATGTTTGATCTGCCGTTGTGCTTAGGTGCCTTTAGTGTGCATGCTCATTATACCACTGCTCCTTCGCCCTGATTGTGTGATTCTCGTTTTTACCTGTTTTAGTAATCGTCTTGTCGTTGAGTGAGCTTACTTTTCCAACCGAAAGTCCTCGTTTTATAAACTTACGCTTATCTTTTTGCCGTCAAGGAAGCATTTGTTGAGAAAAAAAGTAATGAAGTTACTCACCTCGTAAAGTTATACTACAAGTGATGAAAATAAGACCTCTTTACACAGCTAAAATAGACCGTGCAAGTCTCGCACGTATCGAGACCAAGAAAACAAGTGTGTGAAATCAAACCTTCTATAAAGATTATATTTAAACAAAAGTCTTAACGATACAAATACTCATTCAATTTTCTCAATTAAAAAAATCCCATAAAACAAAAACAAAACAAAGCTTGAACAAAAAAAGCTAAAATGAACACTGAAAAAAAAAAAAAAAATCTTTGGACGAAATAATGCAAAAAAAATATGGGTTGTAAGAATGTTTGAAACGGATGTGTGTTTATTTGTATTTTTTTTTAACAAACCCCATTTACGAATCACACCCAAATTGCAACCATTACGACATAGGTTTAACATGAACGTCAGTTAGGCAAAAATCTTACACGATTACACGAAACCGGAAACCGAGGTCAAGTCTTATTCTTTTTTTTCTTTTTTTATATATATATGTTACTTTCATATAAAACATATTTCTCTAAATGTTACTTTCCCAGCAAAATAATTATTTTTTTAGGGCCATAACCTAGGTTAAACTAATGTTGGTCTCGGAAGTTGGAATATGCGAAAGACTTGCACAGTCTGAAGAAACCAGTGAACTATAAACTCACTCCCACTGTTTAAAATAAAGCGATAACTGCAAAACGAGAACACCCAAATATTTGCTAAAAATCTAAATCTTATCGTATTGAAAAATAGGGGAAGGGCGTCACAGTTGTGTTGTTTGTTTGATTGTTAAATGTTCAGTTCCGTTTTGTGATGTTTTATTCTGAACGATAAAAGTGAGCAACTTTCGCTTTGTCCACTTTTAAAATTACTTGCTATGTAACACAGCAAGTAATGTGCTAGGAGCAACTTTTTGAAGACTCTCGAAAATGGTAATATTATACCAAGTAAAACCATTAATAATAAATAAGAATGTAACATGCATTTTCAAGCAGAAAAACATAGATTTACTTAAAACAATTTATTGCTCTGTTGTAAGTATTTTGCTCACACGGTTGCGAGGTCCTCCGTTTCAATTTAAGGTACAACCACGTAAGTTACTAACAAAAACAGAGAGGTGATTCTATATTCCGGTGATGCATGGTGGAGACTTTAGAGCTCTAGGTGGCGGCAGATCCATACCGAGAAAATAGAATATGCCCAAGTTTTATATGGATTTATATGGTCTGCTACCACCAAGCGTCCAAACAAAGTTTCACATTCCTGACCAATTTAGTAAAAATAAATAAATAAATAACAATAATATTAACAATAACAATAATAATAATAATAGTATTTAATTGGAAGCAACACACTGTAGGAAAACAGGGAATATTCTTATCCATTGTAAAACTATTTATGGTAAATTAATTGTAGATATTGTTTGAAATCAAACATTCCTAAGTGAGTATCCATTAAGTGGCTAGAAAGATGTGAATGGTGTCATGTTAGATAGTTTTATGAATTAATGCCAAATTGCCCTCAGCCCATACGCATCACACAATAAATTGATTAGTATGTAAACCACACTTCAATGTAGTAGTGTTAGTGGTTATTATTGTTTTACCACAGAATGCCGAAGGTTATCACGTGTAATGCAGAACACTCCGTTGCAGAAGCGTCTTGTTAGAACATTCACGTTAAAGAGACGGTACATTTGTGTTTGTCAAAAGACATTGTTTATAGTTCAGTTATTACATGTGGAAATTGTAAGCATTTAGGGGTGATCGCTTGTTGTCTTCCTTTAACAATTTGTTTTCTTGACATGCAATAAAAGAGTTGACAAACAGAAAACTCCTTTAATGTCTTCCAACATCACTGTAAGAACTTCAAGAAGTAAATCTCCGAGTGGTACAATATCAATGTGATACTGCAGTAACTCTCTGCCAGTGTGTTGTACCATCTCTTTGTAACAAGCCCAATCACAGAGCTTCTTAAAGGAAAATGTTAATTTCGAATAAAACCTAAAAATTGCAAACAACAGTGTGGAATCAGTCAGAACCAATGGCGTTTCCCTGACACTTTCGTTTATCAGGAGCAAAGACAATAATGGGCGCCTTTTTATGTATCAAACCATTTTTATTTAATTTGTTTTCGACCCCTTAGATTAATAAATATGGTTACTTTCTGAAATATGGATATGGGTTTTTTCTGAAATATTTTTTTCAGTTTATTATAAATTAATTCCACAAGGCTGTTTGCTGTGATTAGCTGTCAATCGAGCAACATTAATCATATTATTCCATGTGTATTACGTCAAAAGGCAAACTTTTCCTCCTAAAACCAACCTGTACTTCCGATCTGTTAAACGGTTTTTAAACAATAAACTGCGCCAAGTTCAACCCAAGTTCAAGAAGATATATATATATTTTTTTAACGCCCCTCCCCCCTCTGTTTGTTTTCTTCTTTCTTCTTTTTTTTTTGGTTGCGTAGTCCATTAACTGTTCTACTTAAGACTTCCAGAAGCATTTAATCCATCTCAAATTGTTTCCCCTTTATCTTCTGTTTCGTATGGTCATTAGTCTAAAAAGCTCAATACTGAAAACATTAAAAAAATAATCTAATTTATAAGACCGTCCAAATGTAATGGTCTCATCTGATTGAATTCACCACTTTGCTTTGTTCGAGAAAGTCGTTATAGGTAAAACTATATAGTTTTGATCGAGGCTGAGGTATTGTGCTTGACATGTTCCGTTACGATCCATTATTTTAATGGCAATTTTGTTGTGTTTTCTTTCTGCACGCAAATCAATTTTGGCCGAAGTTCACAAGAGATACTCTGCTGAAAAATTACCGCTTCCAGGTAGGCTAAAATACCCTTTGTCTGAAACTTGTATTTTTCGTTTTAACTGTTCTGAATTAATTTTGTTTGTCTAAAACGTTAAACGAATCAGATCGGGAATATTTAGAACATCATTTACCACAATGCATTGATTGCGTTATCCTGTTTTTGCAATGCAAGGCCTCCCGAAGAAATGTGTTTGCTTAGCTATATGCGAGTAGAATAAATGCCACAGTCCGCAGAGCTAGCAGGCACAGAAACTGCCTAGCATAATATATTTTCCTTAGCATATACAGGTTACCAACCAGAAAGCCGTGTGCTTTATCCTGTGAGTAAATGGTTCCCTGTCATTGTTTGCTAATCAGCTCAATCAAATTATTGCCGTGGTCCTAACAAATCAAAAGGGGTATATGTAACTATGATGATTGTTGTGTTTGAATATAACACAACCCGGTGACTGGAAAACTTAAGGCATTGACCGCAATACACGGACACCAGCAAGAAGGCACACACTTGCAAAAAAAAAAAAACACACACATTTTAAAGTGGTGTCCATTAAAATTATTCCGTCACAAAACGTATAGCTAAATGATAGTGTCAAGACGACCCAGGTCAATAAAGTAAACCAATTAACAACCTTCTCGAACTTGCAAATGAAAGTGACGCAAAAATAGGTGTTTTTATTTGAATGTTATCAAATCTTCTTTTCCGGTAAGAATTCCAGTGATTTTTTTACCCCAAAGTATTTGTTGTTTTACTCTTCCATGAAACTGTTTTATGATACAGTAATACTGCATCAACGGTAACCATGGTAACCTTACCTTTATATTCTTCATCGTCTTCAGGGATATCTGGTAAATCGGACGCAGTTGTGACCTCTTCCTCTTCTGGTATCATCTTGGGGGTATTTGTTGACATAGATCTGACTACCATACACGAGGAAACAATCTCAAACACATTATTCTCGTGTGCACGAATCTGGGTCATGAGAAAACAAAGTAAAAAATAATGTGTTTACTACCTAGTGATAGCTCTGCAAGCTATGGAACAAGCTTCAATTTAGCAAGAATTTCTAATTGAATCAACTGGGTTTAAAGGTATTGTACACTTTTGGTAACAGCTCAAAATCAGTGTCCACATTTTGTGTGATTAAACATATGCATGAACAAACAAACCTGTGAAAGTTTGAGCTCAATTGGTCATCGAGGTCACGAGAAAATAGTGAAAAGAGATCTTATGTGTTTTCTGTTTTTTCAAATTATCGCGCGCGATAATTACTATTGTTTTACTCGTTTCTCAGAAACGATTGCATTTTAGGCAGAAATATTTTAAGGAACCCTTTCTACCATTACTTACTTTAAATCATGTAAGTTATGTGTGAATCTGTGAACATTGTGTTTTTCGACTATAGTCCAAGGACTAAACATGCAAGTATAAAAACATAACAGATTGCAGTAAAATTGCAGATTAAAAAGGCCTTGAATTACGGGAGGGTCAACACAGAAAACAAACAAACAAACAAACAAACAAACAAACACCCCAACAAAAACAAACAAAAACAAACAAACAAACAAACAAACAAACAAACAAACAAACAAAAAAAACAAAAAAAACAAACAAACAAACAAACAAACAAACAAACAAACAAACAAACAAACAAACAAACAAACAAACAAACAAACAATAACAACATTCAACATTATTGGAATTTATTCAAATTCATGGGAATTCGTGTAAATGACAGATTAATATAAACACCATCGTCGTATTTAATCAAGAGGCGTTTCATTTAAGGTTATAAGAGTTCAACAATTGAACAAAGTTTGGAATAGCGGATTATTTGTAAATGAACAATTAGTTACAATAAAATGCAGTTTTTATATCAATTTTAAGACTGTTAAGAAAACAATTCCGATTGTAAAAAAAAGAAACTTCAGTTCAAAATGAACCTGTTCATGTAGCTTTGTTATATAATGTTGTATCATTGAATTGGGATCCTGGAGGCGCCCGGAGATAGAGATGTTCTCTTGGGGTGTGAATATTAGGTGTCATACTGGGTAGGTTTACACATTCAAACCGGGGACCTATAACAAAAGAGGACAATAGGGTCCCCGTTTGGGGAAAGGTCCCCGTTTGGGGAAAGGTCCCCAGTTGGAAAACGTGTACAAAACCAATGAGAGCTGTTGCCAAAAAGTACACACAAAAGAGGGACAATGGAGGTCCCCGATTGCAGGTGTTTACACACTTGTGTGAGTGGAAGTGAAAGTTAAGGTTTCACTAGATGTTTGTTTTTTATTTATTTTTATTTTTTTTCCAAGAGACTGCGAGACTTTCAAGTAGTTGTACATTTTACATCCCGCATTAAGGACTGGTTGCTATGAGAACTTTGTGTAGAGGTTTGCACCGTGGAGACACCAAGACAAGATGATAAGGATGAGCAACCAAACAGTCTTAAGATAGAACACATCCTTCTTTTGTCCTCATTCAGCTTCCAAGTCAAGTATTATGTGATTACCAGAGTATAATTTTGAAAGGAAAACGTCCAAAGACTCGTTGAATGGCAGCTCGAATGACAATCTAATTCAAGCAGGGAGATAACTTGATTTATGCTGGTAAGAGTCTTTGTGTACTGAATTTTGGCACGCGGCCATAGGAAGACGCTCGGTACATAATGTACATCGCTATAGACTGCAATTGTCAGAAGGAAGCCTTGCTGGTGACGGCTTGGGCATATTTAGCTTTGTGAATAACACAAAACAGAGGACAATTCAAAAGAAATGTTGATGTGAAATATTTCTGGAGAGAAAAAAAGCTAAGCTTAGTGTGTCTTGTTGTCATCTACGTTGTTTAACTAAAAGAGGCTTGCCTCGACGACAAAATCTCATTCCCCTTGTCCTTCCCATTGTAGAGTCAAATTAAGGATACTATAAAAATAAAAAATAACTAAAAATAAAATAAGCGCTTTTACCAGAATAATTATGCTTATCTTGGGGAAAATTACGATATTTTACACAATAGGAATTCTTGACTAAGTTTCTAGTTCAATTGCTCATTGCTTTTGACAATTGAAATGTGAGGTGCACCGAAGTCAAATGTAAGCAGTAATTTAATAAGTGGTGTGCGACTTAGAATTAGGGTTAAATCAACCTTCAAAAATCAAGGCTCTGACCATTAATTATTTTCAAACGTTTGAGTGACACAAACATATTTGAAAAGAACTAAAAGTAGAACTGTGAATAAGCAATACGGAATTTATTTTGGTTACTTTAGTTGCACTAACCTTCATCACGATTTTATTTTCAAACCTTTTTCAGTCAAACCAATTTAACAGATAACTTAATTATCAACTTTACTTTTTTTCCCGAGCAATAAGTGTCATTTGAGCCAGGTTAGTAATTCCAGAAAAATACCCAAAGATTTGCTTTTGGAAACACTTTCACCGGTAAAGAAAAGTTTCAAGAAAATAATATTATATAATTCTTATCTAAGTGTCCAGACATGATTAAAATATTTCTTTTATTTGAAAAGTCCCAATAAGCACACAAACGGACCATGGGCTAACGATTGTTTTCAAGATTGGAGTGGGGCGGTCTGCAGTTGACCTATTCCGCACCCCTGACTCCATCATCGGAACAATCACAAATGTTCTTACAAAGTATAAGCCGTTCTTTCTTTAGTACCTATTGTTTGACCCCCCCCCCCCCACTCAAAATATAACAACAACAAAATAATCAGATAAAAGTACTTTGTCTCGTTGTCTTGTATTGGTGAATCACAGAATCATCTTATGCTCTGGTATTTATGACGTTTCGTGGCCGAGCGGTCGGTGAACTGGACCGCTCGGCCACGAAACGGCCCCAAGCTCTGGTGTTGTCAGCAGCAGAGTGTGGGTTCGAATCCCAGGTAGTACATTCTGCTCTACCAGCCAGGTTTCCATGCCTATACCCTTATGGACTGTGAATTAAGGGTGTAAACCAGTTCCATCACCAGGACTAGGTGGCAACTTTGCCCCTTGTGACAGTTGATTTGGATCGACAGCCCAAATCAGTTTCAGTGTAGCCCTCACATTTAAGTGGCCGTTCGGCCAAGTGTTGTTAGGCGATATTTCAACCTTTTAAAACAAAAATCACAGTGTATTTTCATTTATTTTACTCTTTGTCTGTCTTTAGTTTATAATGCCCAGAAATATCGGTACATATTTGACTCCAAGTTTGCACATTCTCTATATGTAAACGCTGTTTTAAATTAAAATACGTTCGTCTAGCTTCCGTTGAGTGGACGATACTTCACTTTGACATGGAAACTTTACATACAGCCAATTGAAACTGTTATTAACTGTTCACACACACACTCTACTTCCACAACACAAACACTAACTTGAGTGCAATGTAAATAATGAACTGCATAATTCATAATGCATGCAATTTATAAACACATACATATTTTTCGTATGGTTGAAGTGCATTTATTTCAATTTCATGCTATTAAGAATCATTTGAAAAAAATGTCTCGAAGAACATAAATGAAATGTGGTGCAAGTTTGTTTCCGCATTGACTTTTGTTATATTTTTTTTAATTCAAAATTATTATACTGGTGGAGTACCAAATTTTAACTTGTAGCCAATGGCTTAATTGCGTAAATTTTTTACGATAAAATTAACAAACAATGCAAAAATCAGCAATCATAAAACAAAACAAGGAAATCATTTAGCAAAATTAACAAACTGAATCCGCAAAAACACACAAAAACAACTTTACACATTAAAACACAGGGAAAAACTTTAAATAAAGACGAGGCAGCCACCAGCAGCAAACACCAATAACAGAAATCCTCAAAACTTGATTATAATGTAAATAATTGTAATTTGTAAGCGCCTGCATGAAACACACATTAGCCATCGAAAGAACCCAAGCAACTTTTGGCTCAAATCCCTGGTTCCTAGAAGGAGAAATCATTATAAATAGGAACTAACTCATGTATTGTTTAAGAGGTTAGTTTGGCAAGGAATTGCACTGTTCCTGTATCTTTGGTCTTGTACCTTACTCTAGAGATTGTATGGCTGTCTCTTAAAGGAACATTACAGAATTGGTAAGGAAAAAACTTGTGAAGTATACTTTTTGACCACAGATTTACATAAAACTTACACGGTCTAATGATGATGATAGTAGAAAACATCCCTTGAAATATTTCTGTCTGAAATGCCATATTTGATGAGAAATGAATAAACTAATTTTCCGATTTGAGTTTATAGCTCAGTGAGCGTTTTATTCATTTGTTGAATCTATATGATTTCATGTAAATGTGTAATCGGTTTTTCACTATTTTCTCGTGACGCAAATGGCCGATCGATCTCAAACTTCAACAGGTTTGTCAGTTTATGTATATGGTGGATTATATAAAGTGATTACACTGCCAGCAACTGTTTTGTTAGCAAAGACCAATTATGTAATGTTCCTTTAAATAATATTGTACTTGATCAACTCGCTGTTTAGGCAGCCATTCGTTGTATCTGCAAGAATTCCCTATTGCTGAGTGGCAAAATGTATGCAGATGTCTTTTCTTCGCCGTTGAAGGGTGCATAGATTTGTTACCTCAAGGGCTTTTTGCTACGTTGAGTACGTAGCCCCAAGCGTAGCTCTAAGTGCACGCTTCTGAACTCTTTCTAACAGTGTTCAAAAGCGTGTGACTGGGTGCTAGGGCACAGCGAGGCCAAGCACAACACACCAAGATGAAATTAATTACAATGAAAGTGTTCGGATTTCTGTTTATGTTTTGAATATGTGTTTCTATGGTATCGTAGCATATCGAAACCCCAAAAGAAGAAAGATGTTCACAAATTTACTAATAAAGTTAAGTCAATACACACCAACGTGTAGTCCCCGGGGTACTGTAAAATACAAATCACCCTATGCTTTTATTGAGTGGTGGGCGCACTATCACTCAGGATCATTTTGGTGCTCATTATGGGGCATGGTGTAACCCCGCCCCCTCCTGTTTCTGCATTGTTTGCTTGGAATCTCAGGAATTCGTTAGAGGATTTTAGGAGGGGGTTTATGTACAAGAGAAAAATAGTGACTTAACGTATGGGGACATTGGTGGGGGATGGCCTCTGCCCCAAATCGGGAATAGTATACTTGTGACTGCACTGCTACAATATTGATTGCGGTCAAATAGCATCAATGGATTGGATCTCGGTCGAAGTATATGGCTTAATATGGCTGAAGCCATTTACCTCGACCGGGAGCCGGCTGCATTGTAAAGCCACCCAATTTCAGAGCTTAGCGTATCCACCCAGGACCTTTCCGAACTTCATTTCACAAAGACACAAGTACGATTGAAAACGCATTGTCATAAGGAAACATATCAATCGTTTCCAATTCCCAACATTATTAGTTTAATAATTTTGTTTAATGAAACGTCCAAGACGCAGCTCTGCTGTCACCATCTCGCTTTAAAGGAGCACATTGCCTTTAAATCTCTCAAAGTGTTGCTGTTTGGAATGACTCCTTAATTAATCTTTTTCAAGGGTTGTTCATGTACAAAAACACCAACAGTATTTTGTAATTAGTATTAAATCAAAAACGGACTGTCCGCCATTTCGTGGAGTCACAAATTTGGTTCAACAAAAGAGCAGACCATGTTCTCTTATGAAATACAAACCAAACATAGTTTAACTAAAAAACGTAATTCTACTTTTAAAGTTCTTCCCAATCATGTTCATCTCAAAACAAATGCTTTATGTTGCCCCAAAGTAAATCAAAAGTACTTTAGTACCCATATACATTGTTTTAACATGTTTACGTATGTGATCCGCGATGTGTTTAAGTTTAAGTAGGTGACCTGCGATGTGTTTAAACATGTTTTACTGTATGTGATCCGCGATGTGTTTAAGTTTAAACATGTTTTACTGTATGTGATCCGCGATGTGTTTAAGTTTAAACGTGTTTTACTGTATGTGATCCGCGATGTGTTTACGTTTAAACGTGTTTTACTGTATGTGATCCTCGATGTGTTTAAACATGTTTTACTGTATGTAATCCGCAATGTGTTCAAACATGTTTTACTGTAGGTGACCTGCGATGTGTTTAAACATGTTTTACTGTATGTGATCCGCGATGTGTTCAAACATGTTCTACTGTAGGTGACCTGCGATGTGTTTAAACATGTCTTACTGTATGTGATCCGCGATGTGTTCAAACATGTTTTACTGTTCGAATCCGCGATGCGTTCAAGTTTAAACATGTTTTACTGTATGTGATCCGCGATGTGTTTATTTAAACTTGTATTACTCTGTGTGATCTGCGATGTGCCTAAACATGTCTTTCTGTTTGTGACCTGCGATGTGTTTAAACTTGTATTACTCTGTGTGACATGTGATGTGCCTAAACATGATACCAATCTTTATGTAAATTGATATTGCTGTTAAGCACGAATCCCAAAGCAACATCCTTTACCCTGGATAACGGATATTGACCAGAACTCGGGGCTACTTTTAATTAAATGACTCACTATACTTGACCGAGAGAGGTCGTTGATGTGTACAACCGACTTAAGTTGAGTACACACAGGAACGGCCCTTTACCCTGTTGATATTAACCAGATCCCACATGAAATTAAATTCCTTTTACAACCAACCTATCCGGATCACAACCTAGGTAGAGAAGCACGGTACACTAATCATAGTGCACTAACACGAAGAACTAAACCCGCTAACATTAAACAGACGCAGAAACTACAAAGCGAAAGCTGAAAACCGAGGGCATACAGATTAAACCTGTCAGCGGCAGTGTATCTTTTGAGAAGAGATTTCTCCTCGGATCAAAATGAAAAGAACTGACGATGAAATATGAAGAGAAGGGGATCCTAAATTGCATTTCCTGAAGTGGTACTTGATATATTGATACCTCAGTATTAAAGGCGCATCATCTTATACTGTCACCAGAGATGACTGTGTTGCCATCCATACGATCCATTCATTCAAATTAGTTTAAATTATTGCTTAATACAACGAGTCGCAGCCGAAGCTGAAATTCACGCAGACCAAAAAGAGAGAGGTTGCAAAAATTTTAAAAAGGTATAACAAAAGAATACCTATATATTCCGTTCCCACGAAATATTTATTTGTGCCCTTCGGTTTTGTTTTATTCCAAACTGGTGAGTATATTCAGCAAACTGTCTGATGAAACTAATGTAGATTGTCAATGAACCGTTGCAGGATAATCATTGCTTCTTCATATACTCTCAGCATATACTTTGTTAATTCCATTCCATTGAATTTGATTTGGTCCAAGTCTCATTTCATCCCGACCATATCAACTCTATAAACAATTCGGTGGGGTTCGATTCTAGTATTTTCTACAATAACGATCATATACATTACTTAAACAAATACAGAACACCCCACATAGCTCCCCGATCGATGTTGCAAACGATCCCCTATAAAACGATATCGGTGCGGCGGGAGATTCTCTCCCATCGGGTAGTCTGTTCCCCGGACTGAACTGCCCGGAATGTCGAGCAAACTGTGTCTCCCGAACAAATTCACCTCCGATCGAATAATCGCCTTTTGGGCTACTCGGTCAGTCTTGTACACGGCAAATGTTGGCCTCTACCGGATAATGTGTCCCCCGGGAAATTATGTCCCCACTTAATGATACATGGGCAGTGTTAAACGTAGCGAAGAGTTTTGCGGTTTTTGTTGAATGTCACTATCAGAGTTGTCAAATGTAGCTCCATGGCGCTACAGTAGGTAAGCATACCTCGCTGGTGCAGCTAAAATTATGCGGCGGTCATTCTGTTAGTCGGGAGGGTTACGGTCGTAAAGCTAAGAATACCACAGCGCTTGGCAGTGGCACGCGGTCATTCTGTTAGTCGGGGGGATTACGGTCGTAAAGCTAAGACTACCACAGGGCTTGGCAGTGGCAAGAAATCAGACCACTTCGCAAGTCTCGGGCATAATTCGAACATTTTTAGGACCATTTTGGGGTCCCGAGTGCATTGCTTTAACCTGTGAAGAAAACAAACTCGCACATGCTGACGGGTCCTTTTGTTCAAATACGCGCGAAACTTGCAAAGTCTTTGTTCTCAATTCCAGCCGCCGTCTGCCTTGGCGGGATTTGTGCTTTAATTTTGTCAAGATTGTATAATGTTTATCTAGTTAACATCAAACATACTCACATTATCATAGGTAAAGTTCAGCATTGGTCTTTTCAGTTCGAAAGAGTCGGTCATTTTTTTGCCAACTATATCTGGCAGTATTGCTTGCAGACTCTTCCCTGTTTGATGGGGAAAAAACAGAATGAGCAAAATATTTATTCATCATTAACACCGTTGAACATAACTAAAATAAGAGCACACAGTACCTTTTGACCTGAACCTGGATCCCATGGGACCTGACCAATTTTTGGGTCAGTATGACCAGTAATCTTTCTCAACATTACCAAGAAATGGGTCAAAATGACGCATTAAATATGAGTTCAAATCTCATTTATTAACCACGTCCTGGATCAGCCTGACCAGGAGTGGGTCAGCCCCCCCCCCCGCCCCTGGGAATCCAGTTTAATTCTGACCCTGGAGTTTATAGGGTGTAGGGCGTGCCGAGGATGGTCGTTTCATGCACTTTGTAATTTACATGATCTAGCCCCGATATGCCGGACGGAGCTCAATTACGGGTCTGAGGGTCAATCCTGGGCAATGTTTCGTCAAATCACAGTAATGCGTGAGTCTATGAGTCACATCATACAAACTTGGACGTATCCAGTTTGTTTAAAATTCCCTGTCATAGAGATCATAAACATTTGGGCCGTTTGAAGTGCTGTCCCAAGCCGGGTAATGCTTACTCTAAAATGAGTATAATTGATTTGACATGAAATTTGTGGATACTATATGGAGAGTATTGCCAAATTATGGTTCCTAATGAAAGCGTGTAAGATTAACCAGAGTGTACCAGCACATATGATGAAAGAAGTAATACATTGAGAGTCCAAAGTTTGACATCTCTCCTCGAAGAATATAATCCAAGACGGCTTTACTTTTAGGGAGATGTCACATCACTAAAGATGCGTCTTAACGTGAGCCAGCCATTTATCAAATGATATTGCAAATTCGGACTTAACCTTTCAAATCAGCATACAAGAAGGGTTAATGGTGAAAGTTCATTTTAAAAAACGGGTATGAGTACTTTGAAAAAACAATCCTCTGTCACTCAACCAACCAGATGAGTAGCGTGTCTAATAAGAAGTATTATGTCTACACAAATCCTCTATATATTTTCACAAATAAATCACATATGCACCAATGACGTACCAATATTCCCCTGGAGATCCAAAGCTCGTCTTTTATTATAGGATTACATCTCGTAATTGGCATAATTCCGCAGTAAAGCAGATCAATGAACCTTATGATTTGTGTGTAAATTTACAAAGTCGAAAATGTCATTGTAGAATGATGAACTTAGTGAGGCCGTGTCCGAATTGGAGGCTTTGGCTACGACTAATGCTGCAGCTGTTGCCAAGGGTGGTGATATGGGCATCCTATGCTCTAACGCTATAGTTCACGTGACGGTCAAGTCATAGCCGTAGCCGCAGAGGGAAATAAAACCCAATGCTTTTAGTACAGCCGCTGCCTGAGCTACATAATTATGTTGTACGATCCTTTACAAGGAATGGACATTAAAAAAACGATCACTCTTATTCATTGGCTATTTATGACCGTCTCCTTTAGGCAAAACCACGACTCTTTGAAAGCGCATGTTCTTGCGACTTGAAGAGTGGTACACATGTCAAGTGGCTAACCGATGTGGTTCAGTTTGAGCAAACCATCCGCTCTACGAGTTAAATGACCGTGGAGGTTGTGATCAATCCGAACCATACGAGGAAATACGTGTTCAAATTGGTGAGTAGGATTCAACCTCACTCAGCAGGAAAAAAAGTGTCTGATATAAAAACATACAATGAAACTATTGATAAATCGTTCTTGGTCCTGTCGGGATGTGTACACTCTAAAAACTCACGGATCAGATCTGACCCGACCCGGATTAGGGCCTGACCTATTTCTGTTTATTCACTAAAAAGTACGACCACTTTTTACAGAATGTATCCAAAGACAGCAGAAGGCAAAAATAAATTATAAAAAGCAGTCATTGGTATTACTTTCACTGTGAAGTTGTGGTTGAGCCTTTGTCATGTTGTGCGAACGTGTAATGTTTCATTCGCAATATAATTATTTTCTGGTTCACAATGGACTGTGTATGACAAATGGTGAACGATTTTTTTTTAAATTTTTTTCTTATTAAATTGCACCGCATCCTTTGTATCAGCTTTTTGTACCAGAAATCAACTATTGCACGTGAGTGTGACTCGTTGACACGTGTACACAATACAACTTCACATGTTCGTATAGTTCTCGAGGTTTGCTTGAGCCCTTGATCGATGTTGAGACACCGTCCTTGCCCCGAAATGATCCCAAACCGCATTGTTGGGGAAAGGTCATTACGCACGAGTGCAATCAGTAAAGCAGCACTAAATGCTGTCACGCTGTTGTTATTAAAAATTCTTCAATTTTGAATCCATCATCTACACAGAAAGTTTAGAATATATGAAGTACATACTCAATAAAAATAGGCAAGTGATTGACAGTTTTAAGAACAGCTACAACAAAAATCTCTCACAATTTGAATCTGCCTAGGGATAGGGTACAGATTATTTTTACACGGTGTAGGATCACTATTGCCACTTTTTCCCCCATCTTAATAACACACTAAAAGGTTGTTAGAGTGGATATCATCAACCAACCCGCCGGCCGTAGGTCAATAACAACAAATATCCGAATACGCGTACGACTGAATTCACATGTGATGTGAAAAATGAGGCCGTTTTCAATCTCCTTATACCTGTCGGGAGATTGCTTCTTCTTTATAATATACACGTGTATACCTTTTCCTTAAAAACATCAGGACGTAACAAATTTGTCACTGAAATTGTGTCAGCTCAGGAAAAACAGAATAGTGGATCGTATGTTATTTTAGATTATTCTGTATTTTTTTATATTTCATTACTTTGTCATCTATTATTGTTGTTTTGTTATATTTATATTATAGTCATGCAACTTGCTTGATACACAGTTGGAATGTGTACCAACTACAAGAACATCTTTGAATGTTGTCTTATACTTAAGTGCACATTGCGCGACAATTCGCACGAAATTAACGACGATGTTATATGCAGTCTTCTTCTGCCACTAACATGGTTTATAATGGTTTTTTTCCACAGAGCTGTATTTCTCGTTCTGTTTTGTTTGATTTTCTTATTTTTCTGCTGGAACACTTTTAACACAGTCGTTAGATAAGTAAGGGTGTTTCACCGAATGGAAATTTACAATGAATAGTGGTCGATTCAAAGATGCTTTTTTCAAAACATTTTCAAAAAAATGCTGGTTTTCAATTTGAAGGTGAGAAAATATCAGGACAGCTGCAAACGTGAATGCCACCCCAGGGTTTTATTGGTGTTTGATGCGATATCCACCCTTTTTAGGAACCTAAAAGCATCAACACTTGAGATAGATTCGGTGTATGGTAAATCGTTAAGTACTTCGGCTCCACTGACTCCAATCTGCCGGGGGTTGAAGGGGTTTACCTCCCCGGGGATTCCGCTTATAGCGGCGGATGCCATTGGAGGTGATTCAAAATTCAAGAATCAATGTGTACGTGCCTCACCATTTGACTTTCAGGTCAGAGGGGCTCAACTATTAATAAGAAGTGCCGTGTATATAGTCGATGGTATCTAGTGTCACTCGATAAGCAAACCGGACACTCATCAAACTGGGAATACAATACTTATCTGTCAGTACGATAAGAATCAAAGGTGTTCCGGTCTACTTCAGAATAACCCTTCAATTGCAATCTACACTATAGGGCGCCACCAAGAGTATACGACCTTTAAATTTTGTTTTCTACTTTCTTGTAAATAATTTTTTTTTTTTTTTTTACTTCTATTTTTTTTTTTTTTTTTTTTTTTTGCAATACGTCACTCTCGGCAAAAGTTGAACCTTTTACTTGGTGACAAACTGCTCCAAGAAATGTTGACAGGTTGGCCGTAGAATGTATGTTTTCCATAACTAGAGTGTTACGAATACAGTTATGTTTGTGAAGTAATTGTTGTACACAAATCTTATCACAGACCTCGGCGGGCTTATTCAAAGGGTTCTTAGTTTATGGTCTCATATCTCCGCAGCAGACCATCCAGTGATCCAGAAAGTCAAAGCCCGTTCTAGGGAGTCAGTTTGTAAAATAGCTAGTTCCAACCATCATAATCTTCGTACATCAAATTCACTCCATCCCAGCGAGCTGTACAAGATGAACCCATGGTTGCCCACAGACGCCATTCGAGTCTCAGGGCTCTTATTGTTCGGGCCAATAAATCATCTACCCCCCCCCCCCACCCTCTCAATGATAATCACATCAGAGAATCGAATCTTTCACCGGCCAAACCGGTGGTACTTTGCCAGAAATTTCCTTTTCATACCTACCCCCCCCCCAACTAAGTTTGTCTCCTTTACTGATTAGTTGCTTTGCCCCTCCTTCAGCCTTTGATTTTGTCTTTTGGGTTTCCACCCTCTTGTGGTTGAACTTCTCTATGATTAAATTGCCTCCTTACTGCCCTTCCACTCCCTTTGTCTCGTTTTAATTGTACATCCCTTGATTTGTCTTGATGGATTCTGCATCTCTCGTTTCACCTTTCCCCCTGTTTTACTTGGTTCTGTGTGTCTAGTATATACGTGTATGTGTGACGTGATGTCATGTAGCCTTCGAGAAAGACTCTACTGTCCGTCGAAACAGGAGGCCATTTACTTTTGTATTTGTGCACAAAAAAACTCGTCCGCTTAGATTCATCTACCCATGCAAAACACAGTACTTTGCAATCTTAATAACTTGACAAAACTTGAAGTAACCTTTACCTCATACTTGAAGAGTTTCAATCACTATATAAAAAAATAATAATAAAACAGTAAACGAGCAAGATCAAGATGACTAGGCCTGCGACATTAAAATCAATGATAAAGTTGGAAACATGTCCATTCATCAAAATGTTGCCAATTATTTTAAATTGAATGTCACAATACATAGCCGAGACAAAAAATTGATAAGCGGGAGCCAGGCTGTACAATGGCGGGACTGAGGCACTTAACAGACGGTAGACTCCCCGCGTTGAAACTGCTGCAAAGAGGTTTTTGTCTCCATTGCTAAATTCCTTTCGAGCTATTCATTTAGTTCTACTGAACTTATCTAGCAGTTCGGGTAAATAAATTCCTTCTGATGTTTTAACCACAGTTCAAGGAGAGTCATATTGATTGTATAGACATATAGAATGTGCATTGTGCAATAGACATGAGCAAGGCTTGTTGAGCCATACGTTGATGAATTTCAATAGATTGGGGAACCATACATTAATTGGGATTTCAATAGTTTGGGGACGCCTTTATTAAATACCGGATGTTTCTAAACGGATGGAAAGTGCATTACATTTCCACAAAAAACCGAACTAAATAAGTCTACAGCTGAAAAAAAAATCAAGCTTCTAAAAACACAATTAACATTTGCGAAGCGTCTAGGTAGTTTAAGTAACTGAAGTTCTCCACTCGTGTGTTTTAAGTATATTGTAAAACAACAACAACAACAACAACAACAACAACAAAAACAACAACAGCAGCGTATTTATAACTATCAATATTGTTATTTAAAAGTTATCTCAATGACCAGTAAACTTTGTGATCATTTCATAGAGAGTAGACTTTAATTGATCCGTCGAATGGGAGGAAATCTTAAGTTGTATGTACACAGTGCAAAAGAGAGAGAGAGAAGAGAGAGGAGAGAGAGAGAGAGAGAGAGAGAGGAGAGAGAGAGAGAGAGAGAGAGAGAAGAGAGAGGAGAGAGAGAGAGAGAGAGAGAGAGAGGAGAGAGAGAGAGAGAGAGAGAGAGAGAGAGAGAGAGAGAGAGAGAGAGAGAGAGAGAGAGAGAGAGAGAGAGAGAGAGAGAGAAGAGAGAGAGAGAGAGAGAGAGAGAGAGAGAGAGAGAGAGAGAGAGAGAGAGAGAGGAGAGAGAGAGAGAGAGAGAGAGAGAGAGAGAGAGAGAGAGAGAGAGAGAGAGAGAGAGAGAGAGAGAGAGGAGGAGAGGAGAGAGAGAGAGGAGAGAGAGAGAGAGAGAGAGGAGGAGAGGATGAGAGAGAGAGAGAGAGAGAGGGAGAGAGAGAGAGAGACGGATTGGCGAATACACTGGCTTGACAACTCAGATTGTGTTACATTATAACTCGTACATCTTCAAATAATAAATCTTTAACTGCAATACTGACGCAGTTGTCAGAAATTATTTATGATCAGTGAGTATTGTCTTACAATATTAAGTATAAATTAAGGAATGTGGTAAAGATGAAAACCGAACATATCAGAGAAAACTTAGACTCGAACCGTTATTCATCAGACACAGATTTACTGCAGCAATTATTATCATATTTTCAATTCCATACTATAATAAATCTTTCTTCGGGGAATGAAGACAATTAAACGTAGATTATTATTGTCAACTTTGAGAAATTTGAGAATTTTCTGATTTATCGTTTTGATCAATAGTGTCATGTTGTTTCGGTAGGAGGTCTGTAAGGTCACTAACTTCTAGAAATAAGTGTAGCCTTCGACGTTTCGATTAGTTTGCGCTGATCATCTTCAGAATAAAACTCAGTCTGATTTTCACATGGTGTGGGTATTCCTCCTTAGTGGGTTACGGAAACTTTTGAGACGATAGCGGGCGTCCTACTTACCGGTCCTTTTCTATGGGTGCACCACAGTAATTGAATAGAGAAAAATCATGCGAGGAGCCCCATTAATAAAATGTAAACCCGCAACGTTTTCTGTAAATCAAACGTTTTAAGATCATGTTTTATATAGATTGTTGAACATTTTTCCAATGTAGTGCCCGGGGGTCGTTGACTGTCAAACCTGGAGCTTTCGGGGTACACTAGCCCTCTGGCCATTGCCCTATTTTGCTGAAAGGTGTAGGGTAATTTTTCCAAGATGAAGTCTGGCCAGTTTTGTCGTTCAGTGGTGTTTTTTAATTTGGATGAGCCATATCTTACAAGTAAAACGGCGTATTTACCAACAATTGAAAAGAGAAAAACGTTTGGTTGTCAGAAAATAAATTTGGTTTATTTTCTAGAGGCTGAGAGACTTTTAAATATTGTTTGGAGTATTGTTGAATATTTAGCATTTAGCATTGGTTGGTATGGGGATCTGATTATGTGTAGTGCACATCTATTGTTCCCGTTGTTGAGGACAATACAAAAAGACCGGTGATTTCGACGCCCTCTATAATCTCAAAAGTATTACAGTCGATTTAATTGTCTACAGTTAATCTAAGATACAATCCAACCAACCTGTTAAAGTCTCATAGATCATCCACTTGTAGAAAGAAATATTTTCACAAAGACTTTGTGCACGTTCGATTGCGGCCATTGACATAAGCAAAGGGGAGAGCGGGCCTCCATTCTTTTCTCTTTTTTTTTTTTTTTTGATACTACATATAATTTGTTTTTAAATAAATATAGATTTTGGTCCTCTCAGATTCTCCAGACAATCAAAAACAAATTTCAGACAGAAACACTTGTTTTCCACTATTTTCTCTTAACTACCGCTACGTTTTTAGATCAAAACAACCTCCATGGCACAACTGGCGGGAAGCCCCTCACATGGTGAAAATTCACATTCTTTGAAAACGACAATTAGGCCTAATTTTATACATTTGTTTATTATTGTGTTCCTTCTTTTGCAAATGTATTCGAGCAGTAAATTACCCCGTCACTGTAAAACGACTACCACAAAACAGTCAGTGTTATTGTTAAAGGAACATTACAGAATTGGTAAGAAAAAAACTTGTAAAATATACTTTTGATCACAGATTTACATAAAACTTACACTGTCTAATGATGATGATAGTAGAAAATATCCCCTGAAATATTTCTGTCTGAAATGCCATATTTGATGAGAAATGAATAAACTTATTTTCCGATTTGAGTTTATCGCTTAGTGAGCGTTTTATTCATTTGTTGAACCTATATGATTTCATGCAAATGTGTAATCGGTTTTTCACTATTTTCTCGTGACCCAGATGGCCTATCAATCTCAAACTTCTACAGGTTTGTCGGTTTATGTATATGGTGAATTACATAAAGTGCTTACACTGCCAGCAACTGTTTTGTTAGCAACAACCAATTCTGCAATGTTCCTTTAAACATGTTGGTATGTTTCAACACAAAAACGAACGAACGTTTTTTCTTCTGCGATGAATGAGTTGTCACAAGTTACATCACAATTATATATACAGGTCCCTTAAATTGTTTGTTTAATAAATACCTACGAACAAAGGCATGCAACTCACTTTTTAAGACACTGGACACCTTTGGTAATTGTCAAAGACCAGTCTTCTCACTTGGTGTATCTCAACATATGCACAAAATAACAAACCTGTGAATATTTGAACTCAATTGGTCTTCGAAGTTGCAAGATAATAATGGAAGAAAAAACACCCTTGTCACACGATGTTGTGTGATTTCAGATGCTTGATTTCGAGACCTCACGCATGAGGTCTCAAAATCAATTAAAATATTTTTACTGAGAAATTACTTCTTTCTCAAAAACTACGTTACTTCAGAGGGAGCCGTTTCTCACAATGTTTTATACTATCAACAGCTCTCTATTGCTCGTTACCAAGTAAGTTTTTATGCTAACAATTATTTTGAGTAATAATCAATAGTGTCCAGTGCCTCTAACAAACCTTGTATTTATACTTTAAAGTTTGTCTCTGCAGATAGATACAACCAGGATATCACCCACAGTTCACCAGTATCATCACAGTGACCCAAATACACCCTAATGGCAGTTATCACAACACACCGGCGGTATGGCTTCAATCCCTGGGGGTTCTGACCCATCATTGATTGCCCTTCACCCGCAATATATCATTCCGGATGTATGGACGGAGTCCAAAATTGAAGACAATTTTGAAGACACAGCTATACCGTCACTTCGCCCATTAGCCTTGACTCTATGAGTCTCGTTTCCGGCACTTCAGATTTTTCAATACAAATTGTGGCTTAGTCAGCCACTGGTTTAATTTCGGATGACTAGTCATTCACTTAAAATGATACGAAGTTAAACCAAACAAACACCTGTGTTTAAGGTCAAGACTTAATCATAAAGTGTATCTCTTGGAGTGCTTAGTTTACGGCTGTTTTGTGTTCCATTGTTTGGTTTATTTTAACCGTATCGGGAAGGGGGCACAGTGTGCACCTCCCACCAGTTTGTGGACCAAGCGTCTTTACACTGTATCCAATCGCCATGAAAATGTTTCCTGAATTTTTCTGATTTATCTAGGGTCGTATTGTAAATAAAATAGTTTTTGCTACCATGGCAATCGTTTGTTTGACCTTAGATCCACACAAATATGCCTCTAAATGTGGTTTTCATTTTATGTCGTGAACTATACATGGTCCACCATTTGAACCTACTGTTTCATTGAGCAACAATAAAAAAAAACAAAACAAAAAAAACATTGCAACAGAAACGCTAACTTTAACAGGATTACAACTGCGTAAAACTAATAGTTTAATATTGTCTGGCTCCTCTCTACCTCTCAACTCATTCTGGTTGGCAGATTGTCAGTGACCCAATACCAATGTAAGTCGTGCAGCGTTCCCTGGTTTGTTTTAGTGAGGCTGGAAGCCTAATTTGGGCTAAGTCGAGAACAGGCAGTCAAAGACCTAGAACAGTCTCTTGGAAGTACCGGAAAAGGTATCTAAGAAAATCCACTTAATGCTCCAGTGGGAATCGAACCAAAGACGTAATTGTCTCCTTATTTGTTTTGAGTTCCGTAGTTATTTAACATGATTGTATCGACTTATAAAACAGCTAAACATTCCAACAAGCCGGAAGTACTGTAGACCTTGGCTAGCTGTATATTATTCGTATATAAATAGTATAAATTGGTTCAATTTTACTGCATGCAAAAGAAATAATGTCCGTATGTTTTGTCAAAAGGCTGTAAAAAAAATCACAATCAATGACATGACATTTTATTTTATGACTGGGGTCACCGATGGAAGCGCCATTATCATTGGTTTATTTGTTTAGTTATTTAACTCCATCAAATGGCGGACCTTCTTAGTTCATAAAATGAAATGAAAACCCCATAATTTTGAGGCACATTATTTTGTGTGGACCGTTACATTATACTAATAAAAAAACATTTCGAACAATGTTAATTTATATATGGTTTTTGAGGCATTGCATGATGAGGTTTCAATGTATTTTCGGTTTGCGGTAACACCATGTGCATGTATATCTCTTATGCTGTGTAAATGTTTGTTCTTTAGAGAACTTGTGATGCTATTGTGGCGTGTCGTGGCCGAACGGATAAGAGCACCGGACTCAAGCCCTGGTGTTTCTTTTCAGCAGAGTGTGGGTTCGAGTCCCAGTCGTGACACTTGTGTCCTTAAGCAAGACACTTAACCATTATTGCTGCGTCCTTCGGATGGGACGTAAAGCCGTTGGTCCCGTGTGTTGTGTAATGCACGTAAAAGAACCCAGTGCACTTATCGCAAAGAGAAGGGGTTCGCCCCGGTGTTCCTGGTTTGATTGGCAGCATGATGCGCCACAGCACCTTGTAAACCATTACATTGTGCTATGTAAAGGAATAGGTCTCAAACGTCAAAAAGTAGCTCCACATATACCTTGCAGGAAAATACTGACTGTTGAAGCGCCTTGAGCGTCGCTGAGTGACGGATATGAGCGCTATGTAAGAAGCCACCATTATTATTATTATTGTTCTACTACCGCGGAGTAGATTTTCAGAATTCGGGAGACTTCTCAGTTCTGAAAGGAACTGTCCTGCTTATTAACAACTACCTGGGCGGAAGGTAGGCCTGGACTACTACTTTAGCTTTGTGGCTCGGGGGGGGGGGGGGGACTTCTCGTAATTAACTGCACTGCCGTGGAGTAAGTTCTTTTGGTCTCAATGTTTCGACTAGCTTGCTCTAGTCATCGTCATTTCATAACAAATGTTTTTTACAGCCCAATTTACCCAATCCAAGGCAACGTGTCCCTTTAAGCGATTTTAGGTGTCAATCCAAGACCACCATGGTGAGATACCACACGAAACAGCCGTATGGATTAACAAATTTACTCCACTTCAAATGGCTTTCATTAAACGTTTTACTTTACAGCGCAAGTAATTCGATTGATGTGTAAGCATATATACTTCCAATGTCATTCCTTTATTCACGGAAAGCATTAAGTACAACCAATGGTGCACATTCATCGTGAATTATGGGCAGTCACAGGCGCTGATTGATTCCAGGATGCATTCAAGTTGTTGACTGTAATCAACAAGAACCCGACACAGCGATCCCGCAAGGAATTGGTGTCATGAAAACATCAGGAAATCAAATCCTTAGGAGAAAGCACTGAATAGGATGATGATTTAGGGTCGTCTCATATCACAGACGTCGTCTTATCATCAGAGCTTCTCGATTAGCGCTGCTCTTGTCGACATTCTGTCTCGCCTCCAAGTTTTAAAGATGTTAGGTACAGATACAGTAGTGACTATGCTGAGGGGGGGGGGGGGGACCTACTGATTTAGGATCATTTAATCGGTGTACATCATAAGTGATGTAGGTCAAATTGCTGCTATCAATAGGCTTTGCTTACAATCTCTGAATTAAGAGTTTATAGGCCTATATAATTTGAAACGTTGACACAGTGTCCGCTCAACTATTTAAAAACTCTTTTTTTTTGTATCGACCCTATCAAGACATTATGTGTTTTCTGAAACTCGCGGCCATTCAACATACAGCTTTCAAGAAATATTTATAAAACCAAAATCTACGTTACAACACATTTTCCCGAAACTGCCTAGAGAGGGTTTTTTAACTTTTTGTTTTTTGTTGTTTGTTTTCTCATTAAAACAATTTATTTAAGAAAATCGTTTAGTACAATTGAAAAAAAGATAAAAATTGAGTTACTCCTCAGACGGGTTGCTCTATAATACACCCTTTCTCTTTGAAGGAAAGGGGGACAGAGAAGGTGAAAAGTACCGACTGGAGGTGACACAATATCTTTAAACGATCACTTTTAATGTTATCTTGGAAAACACTACCCAATTTTACATGGCAATAAATTCGCTCGTTGCATGACTTCGACGAATTTGTCAGGTGCTTAGTTTATTAAACCTCTCAACAAACAATAATATATATATGTTTTTTTTTTTTTACAACAAAATTAAACATTTATAACTTTGTAAATGTAAGAAAACGTTGCAGTCCCCGAACGTCATTCCCGGAGAGGAACAGGTCGAACTTTTTTTAAGCCGGTTTAAACACGTTTCAAGGTTTTGAATTTCGCTTGATATTTGAACGAACAAACCCTCGATCTACTTGGCATGACCGAGTTTTGTTTATGTGTACAGATATTAAACGCTGGTGTTTATTTATTAAATATTATTTGTTCCTGGTGCAGAGTAGATCAAGTCTAAATATACCAACCAAAGTGTCCCCAAAACGCAAGCCAAAGTCCAAATTTACTCTCTCGTCGTGTTTTCTTTTCAAATAACGAAAGGTGCCGTCTTTACAATTTTAAAATTTACACCACTCGTGAATCTGCTGCTCAAACAATGCAATTGCATCGAACAATAACGCTCTTTGCGTGTCGATCTGTCCATGCATTTAAATTCATTATAGAATCAGAATCTACCCCACTTCAAACAATTAATTTACGTATTTATAAAAGACTAGATCTAGAAGCCTTTTGGAAACAACCTAAATTAAGGTGGCAATCGGTGATGTTTAACTGATATCGGTGTTCTGACATCCCGCAATTGTTCACGTCGTGTATATTATAATTCTGTAACGGTAATGTTGAATAAATTTGTATTCTCTTTTTTTTTTTGCTACTCAGGGATAAAGTGGTTTAGAAAAAAAGGCTTCACTGAAGTCTTAAATTGTCCTGCTGAGGCGTTTGAATCGTACCGTTTACTTGGAGTGTGTTTAACCATTTTATATTTACGAGATGTTTTCATTTTTTTTTAAATTCAAACACACTCTGCATCTGTCTGTAAAAAAAGTGTGGGAGGTGAATGGACGTCTTGTTTTTAAATTCTCATTAAATCAGGTAGCCTTTTTTTAAATGAAGGTTGACACCTTGAACAGAACCCATATGTAATTATAGTGACTCAAGAAGACCACGCCCTGGAGTTCTCTCTGACAGGAAATCTGGGTCAAATTAAAATGAACTTTGATTTGAACTTAAATTTAATTATTGGTTTCTGAATCACTTTGAAGTAACTCTGACCCACAATCCAAAGGTTAATCGAGAACTTTTTTCTCTTTCTTTCTTCTTGTTTGTAACCAGTTGCGAGTTTTGTCAACCAATTACGTGCAGCCTTCATCCAACCAGTCACCGGTCAGAAATTAATTGAGCTAGGCCTACCTCCAATTCCACCCCTTGAACAAAAAAGGGTTTAATGTTTTATTACAAATTAAAAATTTGTGCCAACCAGCTCGTACATTTTATTACACTTGAGGACACCAAAACAATGTTTGTAAACAAAATTAAAGTATTTTCTTCCCCGAACATTGGTCAGGCCGTGGGACCTATATTGTTATCTGGTTGTCTATCTGTATGGAATTGAATCGAGAGATCATACACCAGACTAATAGCGCTGTTTAGAAAACGAGACAAATCTGTACACATAGAGAGAGACAGCAATTTGTGTCTGCAAGGGCAGGGGTGCGTTCCAGTTGGGCGAACGTTTGCGGTAACGTTTAAAAAATGTGCGTCACGCTAAAAATTTGAACCGGAATGCATTGTATTAAAAATATGTACGCCCGTTTGCAATCTGTCAAACCAATCATGCTGCAATATCAAATATGTGTTGAGCAATGTCGTCTGCTTTAAAAACTGTAATTAAGCATTTTTCTACAACTTACATTCACTACATTTGCGAACAAAATAGTTCAATTAGAGTAGATGAATTATAACACTAGAGTACAACCAATCTGATTTGTTTGAGGTAAGAGTTAGGTCACATTAGCCTAATTTAAATTGCTTCGTTACCACTTGTTCGCTGTTTTCCACCATTGTTAGGGGTTCGGCGAACATAGCTAACTCCTCCTCAGAGCGTTTGCCGAATTTCGCAAACGTGGCAAACGCCTTTTGCACTTAACGCGTTCCAGTTTGAAAACGTAGGCGTTAGTTGCCAATCGTTTGCATTGTTAGCCTGAGTGGAACGCACCCCTGGATTCGGTTTTACAAAGCACGGTCGAAGATTCAGCTTAAAGGTACACGTTGCCTTGGATCGGGCGAGTTGGTCTATAAAATGCGTTTGTAGCCGTTTGTTATAAAATGCATATGGTTAGAAAGATGTTTTAAAAGTAGAATACAATGATCCACACAATGCCTCGAAAATGCGTGGTTTTCCTTTTACATCGTGAGCTAACACGGTCGGCCATTTTGGGGAGTAATTTTTGACTCCACAAAAACACGGTCGGCCATTTTGTATGACTCCACAAAATGGCCGACCGTGTTAGTTCGCAAAGTTAATGGAAAACCACGCAATGTCGAGG
The DNA here is from genome assembly GCA_032158295.1 of Pycnopodia helianthoides. Lineage (NCBI taxonomy): Eukaryota > Metazoa > Echinodermata > Asteroidea > Forcipulatida > Asteriidae > Pycnopodia > Pycnopodia helianthoides. The sequence goes on along the minus strand of CM063264.1, from coordinate 6,911,145 downwards.
CATATTTGTGCGGATCATTGTATTCTACTCTTAAAACATCTTTCTAACCATTTGCATTTTATAAAAACTGTTGCAAACGCTTTTTGTAGACCAACTAGCCCGATCCAAGGCAACGCGTTCCTTTAAGATGGGTTGTCAGTATTACCATAGTATTTTGTTTCGTGACATCACAATTTGCCTAGATAATTGATTTTGCATATAAGATCAATATTTCCTGTTGTGAAATCGATCCCTGTTAAAACTATTTCAATATAAGTACCCCACAATGTCCATTAAGCGAGCTAGGTATATGTTAACTATTACTTTCACATGTACTACTTTGAACCACCCCTGTACGGAGTAAATCCCCCACCAACCCCCTCCGCGCTCCAGCTGGTGGTAGCTATTGAATAACGGTGTAAAACATTTAAATTTATTAGAAAGGGTACTCACCAATATTTTTAATCGTCATGTTCTTGTCAAACACGATGTGGAACGGGAAAAGATCGAAGAAGATCGTCGCTTGAATGACCGCGCCATCCTCCATAGAAGAGACATTCTTGCTCCGTGACACGAACTCTTTATTGTCAAATTCAAGTTTGAAAACAACATAGGTCGTGTCCCCCCTTGTTTCCTCGGATACCACATCCACATTAACATCGAGGTTATAGAATTGCTTCCCTACTTGTCGGAGTTGACCTTTGACATACCGTAGGTAACCTGTCCTCCTTGAGCGGTAGTGGAGAGTCAATCCAGTTTGACTTTCATCTGTGCAAAAGAAACTTGGGGGTTTCATCTTGGGGTAGCTGAAACGTAAGTACTCGTGAAGGTTGTCCAAACCATTCAGGAAATCTCGCATGCTACGACCGAGCACCCGTAGCATACGGTCGTAGCCATATTTACCGAGGAACTTGACGAACTCGATCCCAGTGGCTTCCATGAACTCTTGGGCGGTGCAGCCCGTGTAGTCACTCACAGCATGACTTAGTCTGGCTATAATGCGCTCGCTGTACATTCTATGCGAGACGTAAGCGTACTCATGGATGCGGGATTTCTCCCTGATAACGAGCCACGCATCCTCACCATACCGGTCCTTGATAAACTCAATGGTATTCTCAATCAGGAGCCCGTACATGATTAGTTCAAGTTGAAGAACTGCGTGAAAAACCTAGCACTTGGTAACGGTAACAGTCTCAGAGATAACTACGAACTCAAATTATAAGTTAAACATCTTTGCAACAATGATAATCATTAACCGGTGATTGGAAATGTTTGAAGATACATCAGCACTTTAATAATTTGTAGGTTCAGCATCCTCTTCTTCAAAATCATCACTTAGTCACGGAACAAATTAATAATTGCACTTCCACAAATGTTATTGAAGAAGTCCGCGGTAATCTTACGGACGTCTGCTTACAGCCAACTAGGATATGTTGCACATGTTTGCAGCAACTCTCAAGTTTCAATCTAGCTCGTTTCCTGTAAGGCCAATGTTGTCCAGAGTACGTAGACGTGCTTGAATCCCGCAGCAGGCAGCCGATCCTAGAGGCAAATGGCAAGACGGCAGATTAGTTCTGTTATGTACGATGTGTGCGGTTAGGTGTCCACGCTGTGCGTACGATTCACTGCTTATAGTTGCACCAATGGGAGACAACGGCAGATGAGAGATGCCTTGACTATCGGTTATGTGTCACTGTACAACTGAACTGCGCATACTGCTCGGAATCAGGTGTCTTGTCTCCACGGAGCGAACCACAGGGGCTGTAGCTGATCGATTCGTCTCAAAGATGCTCAGTCGATCGGGGCAAGCGTCTCGGGAAGACAACAAAACAAACAGGGTCGAGGGAGGAGAGTTGTATTCATCTGAGATGTGAATACTTGGTATCCGAATGGTCTAGGGCGGCGAAGTTTCTACAAGCACTTAGAGTTTATGAGCCTGCAGAAATACAAGAGAAATTATACATTAATTCCATTAAAATGAAATTTTCGAACTGAATTGGGAAACAAAAGTGTCAATTTGAGTTTTGAAAAAAAAAATGTGAATATCTTGACGTTTCGGCCTGAGGAGAGTCTTTCTAAGGTTATTAGAAGACACCAAAACACATACAAACATGTATACTGGTGTAACAAAAGCAGTCAAGCGGAAAGAAATGAAAAGAGGGAGAGAGAGATAGAGAGGCAGGAGTACACAGATTAAGCGAAGGATGAACATTGAAGAAGTTTTGCACTAACAACGATGTCTGATAAGCGGTCTGTAATCAGAGCTTTCCGACTTATGCCGGGGGGGGGGGGGTCCAAATGCTACACGAGCACCATGGATTCGAACCCCAAAACCCACATACTTGAGCAAATGTCTCAACCGCAAATATGAAAACGGATTGTGTTACGCATTGCTTCATTTTTTATTTTTTTTTAAATCTCAGTGAACAAAAAAAGAAAGCAATTTGATCAGCTTTCCATGGCCCTAAAAAGCCGGTTTTTGCAAAAACCCATAACTCAAGATCGTAGTCTCGATTTATCATCGTACGCTTACCAACATGCAGTCGTGCGCTGAGCCACTTATGGCAACTTATGACATACACAAATAATACAACAAACAATAAAACTCAATGCTAATTCTTGAACAAGTTAAATACAATGCTTCATGTGACGCATGTGAGGAGGTTAAATTATTTATGAACATAGTGCATTTTACATGAACATGTAGTACTTAACTTGAATGATTATGACAATGAACTTTTCCCAATGCACTTACAATGTCAGGCTATGATTTATATAAAGACAAAGGATGTTTGACATATTGCAATTCGACTATGCTCGCAAATTATCCCTCGTGCCGCAGTGAAGCGAATAAGCTCACAATTGTTCTAATTCAACTTTTGACGGATGCAGTTACTTGTTTTATTTTCTCTGAATCAATCACGATCCAGCCAACAAGAAGCAAGGTTATGCACGTATCGGTATTAAGGAGAAAACAAAGACTGTCAAGAGTGGAGTTTGACGCACAGCTTCAGGCGAGGTGACCAGCGAGAATATTTTGTTTTTCTTTTAGAAAAACTTATTTTCATTTGACTGGACGACTCGACCTCTACAAGACATTCGTGAAATTGTCACGTTTGTCAAAAATACCATGAAGCTTAACTCCTTGGATTTCAAGGATTCTTGGAATACACAATCTGAGAAACGTTTCATCCAAAAACGTTTAGATTGAAATGTTTTTTGTTTTGTTTAAATCCCTCTCTCTTAAATCACATTCCTTAGAAGGGAATATCGTTTCTCAACATGTTAAACATTGTCAACAGCTGTAGTGCTTCAAAGCATGTACGTTTTTATGGTGATTATTTTTTGCAGTAAATATCAAAGGTAATACCCTCGCTTGAAGTCAAGAACCACATGTTCATGTAAAATATACACTATTTTCATAAACTGTTTTAAACAGCTGATCCCAGCGTCTGGTCGTATACGAGTGCTATGATGCTGCAGCAAAATCGTCACCCATCCTCCTTTGCAATCTTACCTTCAAATGTTAACAATAAATGGTATCGTCCAGTCACAAGGTATTCGTTTCTTAATTTACTTATCACTTTTATTTGTGTTCTTTTATTAGCTCATTTGTTATTGCTTTTGACCTTTCTTGTAATTGTTTATAGAACTGTTTTAACGTTTTATTGTTTCAATGTTTTTACTATGTTTGCGAGCATTTCGGGGATATATCAAACATTAATTGATTTGAATTGAACAGCTAATGCGTTCAGCGCTTTAACTTTCTTTAACAACAACATTTCAATAAAAATGAACAACGAAATAGTAACTAAGCACTACATCAACTGTATCCAACAGTCAATTTAGTATGATAGCTTAAAACAAAAAACACGTTAAAGGTACGACACTATGCTCCATGTTTCATTCTAGGTAGTTATTTATTTTTATTTTGTTTGGATCGATGTGGCTAGTAAAATTGTCAAAGAACACGCCTGCAATGTTATTACACGTAATTTTTTTAACGTTCTGAAATGTTCTCATGCCTCGGCTCAGTTCACAATAGTTTGACCTACGGTCGCTGGAGAAGGTTAACATAGCTGCGACATGCAGATTCTTTTTTACGGTCGATCCCTTTATCAACATATAGATGGAATTTCAATAAATACAATATTTAACAACCAGCCCTGTCATGAGATCGATGCGAGACGATGTTCCAGTAAAACACCCATCATCTCCCACAGAGAGAGGAATCTGGACCGCTCTTCGGCCGCTGATAGGAAACAGGGTCACGCTGGCGTATTTAAACTGACCATCTGCACTTTACCGTCTCAGCATGCTTGTCATTATGATCAGGTCAAGATCGCCAAGTAAATCAGTTTTGAACTGCGCAGGGAAGAAAAACAAACTGCCCTTAATGACGCGTCAATTTGATTGAAATCTTCTTGGTAAATTGTCATATTACAGAGTATATTAAATTCTAAGCAGATATAGCTCTATTAGCCTTTTTGAGATATGGTGGACACCATAAGAGTACACTGTTTGGTTTGGGTGTATACTGACATATTTACCCAAACCTAAATGTATCCGTAGTTATGTGTCCACCATATTTCAAAATGGCTTATGAGGAACTGGTTGCTTTCAAGTATGGCATACCACGTATGTACTCATCACTTTCATTTTAATATTTTTGATTCTTAAACAGTCTTTAAACTAGTTAGTTAGTGTAAAGCCTCAGTAATTTCAAAACCCACATTTCCCTGCTACAGAGTTTGCTCATAAGGTATGTTTAAAAGAATAGCCGTCTGAAAATAAGAGGATACGCTCTGGCAATTTGCGGGAAATATGAACACTATTAAAGTTGCTGACTTGGTCAGTGAAGGGAGACTTGGATAATTGATGGGTGGCTTGTTAAACAAGTGGATGACTTGTATGGGCATCAGGTTGATGACGTGGGTACATGTTGATGGCTTGGGCATCGGAAGGATAACTTGGGCACCAGCTGGACGATTAGGCACCAGGGGTCGATTTCACAAAACTCTTCCTAACTTAGGATCGATCCTAGGATTTAGGACGAGTCCCAGCCGTAAGACCGATCCTAGCTAAGAATGATCCTAGAATCGATTTCACAAAACCCGTCCTAAGCAGGACGAGTCGTAAATAATATAACACCGCAAACAAGTTTTCGGACGAGGCTGAAATTGTTAATACAACGGCTATTTGATGCCTATATCGCTTCGTTAATGAAACGGCCGTCTGAACCTCCAAATTGCACATCACAATACAAATAGATCGCCATCCATTTTGTTTTCGCTTTGGCGAATTTATTTTTTGACAGTTTACTGTTGATTTTAGGCCTTTATGAGTGAACAATCAATGTGTGTGTTTATACAGAGCTGAGGTAGGCTGGTTTGTGTATATTTGTTGATTAAAAGGAGGGAGAAAATGTAATTCGGGTGAAAAAACTGTCAAGAAGGTGCCGTGAATGTGTTGATTTTGTCCTCAGTCTGCTGACCGAATTAACAACGTCAATTCGCTATCCCTAGGCTCTACGGTGACGATCTCGTAACTTTTTACAGTCTGATTTCTGATGTTTTCTAATAAATATAAAAAGCTTAACAAACAATACTTTGTTTAATTCGCATGCCTGTTTGATTTTTAAAAATTCACTGTCAAAAGGTTTGGCTTTAACAACAAGAACAAAACAACGGAGTGTTTGTCAATTTTCCGCGATCGCGGAAAATGATTGGCCCTACCCGTGTGTCATGCTTTAGTTGTCCACCAACCCTGTCTAGCAGTATACCCTGCCTCGTAAATCTGTATGGACGGTTTCCTCGTCTAGTTCAGACTATCTTACGGATTCCGTCTGCCACGTAAGAGGCGTTCTCGTAGCTGCCGTCTCTCTTCGTGGTCGGCCAACAGTAGCAGCGCCATTATTGAATCAAGCAACGTATCGTTAACGTACATCTATAACGCAAAATCCTCCGCTAGGACGACCCTCGTACCGATCCTAACTTAGGACAGGTTCCTGGCCGTTTCCAATGTAATTAGGACACGTTGAACCCTTCCTATCTTTTGTGAAATCGTTCCTAGGACGCGTCCCAAGTTAGGACGAGTAACTCGTCCTAACTCGAGATAAGACGAGTCCTAACTCTTTGTGAAATCGGCCCCAGGTGGATGACGTGGGTACCAGGTGGATGACTTGAGTACTAGGTGGATGACGTGGGTTTCAGTTGGATAAGTTAACTGCCACGCATCGGATGGTTGCATTGTGCAACCAGCGGCGGCGCTACGGGGGGGGGGAGTCAAATGCCCTCCCCCCAGTTATTTTTATTGCCCCCCCCCCAGTTTGCGCCCCCCCCCCCCAGTTTTTTCCCCGATGGCGGAAATTGAGTTTAATCCCAAACCATTGCACCCAGTTTGTTACAATGTTGTTTGCGCTGTAAATAATAAACTCAATTTCACCCATCATAATTAGCTGGCACCATCAAAAAAGCCCAATACACTTTCCATCTCCGGCAATGTTATTAAATGTGGATTTATTTATCTGTAGATAGAAATGCATTGTCTGCCCAAAACCGCAAGCAGCCATTGTACACGCAGTTCGCACAACACGTCACATTCACACAGTGCAAAATCTTATTTCTGGAGTGAATTGTAGGCTTATACAGTACATTATAGATTTTTGTGTGTCCCCCCTCCCTAAAATTAAGTTCCCCCCTCTTGCCCCCCCCCCCCCCAGATTAACAGGTCTGGTGCCGCCGCTGTGTGCAACATCCGGGTGACTTGGAAAACAGGTGGATATAACTTGCTTGATGACTGGGCACTAGTTGCGAGAAGATTTGCCTACTAAAAAAAAATCAAATTCAAAACTGCACCTGCTCAGAATTAAATTACCACAGTTGGGGGAAAACGACTATAGGCTTGATGCCGGATGGCGTTTTCAAGATTGCTATATCCCATTGCGGTATCCATGAATACCCGGGGACAATTTTAATCACTAAGCAACGTGTGATATCACACTACAAATCACCATGGTGATGTTAACAACTCATCTTAAGACGAATCGTTATAAATTGTGAAATCGAGCACAGAGCCACGACTACAATTAAATCGAATAAAACTATACCGTACATGGTAGATTTGTCGTGCACGGTATAACTGATAATTTTGCGAATCGAACAAACAGGAATCGAACGATACATTGGAATTGTATAGATTATATTTTGTTTCATGTATTGCAGTTTGTTTTTACGATGAGTGATGTTGAAGAAGAAAAGCATGGTGACGATTAGCGAGAACACTGGATGCAAAGAGGTATCACGCATATCCTTCCCCATTAGTAATCGTTGATGAGCCTACTATTTATTAACAGAAAAATGCGAAGAGATACAATGAGTCATTAACACACCTTTCATAGACCAAAATTGACGGACTTTTGTTAGACATAACACACAGTAATCACCAGACATGGGGAATAATTGATATCCAAACTATCATCATCTTCTCTTTGATCTATTGACGCATTAATAAAATAAATTGACCGGGGAATATTGCAGTCTTGTCAAATTTTTGAATCCTAGACAGCATTAATTGGCTATGTACAAAAGTAGACAATGTAGTCATTTTGTATAGGTCCCATGGAAAAAAAAAAACATAAAGCTCTGTATTTATAATATGCGATGGACCATAATTGTTTTCTTTCTATTCAAATACTTGCGACCAAACCGAGGCTGAGGGATATCGTCATGTTTTAAGTAAAATTAGAATCAACATTTAGAAAAACTGCATCCAATTCGTGTGAATAGATGGATTGCAATACGCGTCATTGACCGCCATCTTTGATGTAAAACGATGGAAAAGTGCACTCGTGTACGCGCTACGCACGACTCTCAGCCAATGATAGCTCTTCACGCGTGCACAATTCATCAAAGATGGTGGTCAATGACGCGTATTGCAAACCATCTATACAGTTATTGAAGAAAAATAAGTTTATTCGCGTATGTAACTTATCACAAAACTTAATGAAAACTATTGATATTCGATTAAACACAAATATAACTGTACTACATGGGATGTGGGTATTGATGTTAGCAAAATAATAATAAACATCAGCATAGTTTTAAACGTCAAGTAAAGGAACCACAAGGGAAACTGACTGGGTAAATTTCAAATGGTTTTAAACAATGACAAACCCACCAAGCCATCACGCAGAAACCACAAAAGAGGCCGTCATACCATTGTACGGTTATTTCTGGTTTAATGTGATGAAATCGCCCCAAGTTACAATTACGCATGATGTAATAATCCAGATGCTCTTGATGAAGATTCATACCATTGTATTTAGCCCATATAGCTACAGTGCTACCGCTGTGCCACGTCAAGTCAATCTACAATGTCAGCAGTTAATTTACGCATGACCCGAGAAAGTTATTGAGTTCGTGAACACACCAAAGCAACGTTTAATCGTCGACCAAGCTGCGCATACAAAACGCTTATTACGTACTGCGAGATTAAATTGGTCCGTTTGTCTTCGGGGCATTCGCCACGCGGGTCCCTTAATTGGAAGAGGATTTAAGCATTGTTTCTATGCGCTCTATCTATGGACATCCCATTGATAATGAGCAGTGCAGAGAAGGATCATCGTAAAACGTTTCACGGTTTTCATATGAAATCGCTTTTGGGGCTGAGTTTTGCCCTCGTAGCGATTCCTAAAACAATGCACTTCATGTTGAGGCAAATAAATGCAGCAAAGAAATGTTGTTTTGTTTTGTTTTGTTTGCGTTGTTCTTGTTTCCTTATAGAACAGTGACGCAATCTAAACTTGTGTGTGAAAACCTTGTGAAGAGTGTACGTCCACTTAATTGCCTCAAGACCCTACTTGGCATACTTTGTTCTTGGGTCTATGGTTGGTATGTCTTGTTCTAAAGACAACAACTATGCGTCGCGTCGTTCCGTCACTTCGCCTGTGCCATCTTGCGTCGCGTCGTGCGTCATGCGTTGCGTCGTCCGTCCGCGTCGTCTGTCGCGTCGTGCCATCGCCAGTCGCATCGCCTGTCGCGTCACCGTGACTTTGCCCATTTGCTCAACAGTTCTACTTCTTTTGGTAACTTGTTTTGGCGTCTTTTGGGCATATTTAACCGTTTTTAGAACGCCATACTTCCCATTCTTGCCATTCTACGAAAATGTATCATACCTCAAAACATAGCTCCACTCACCTTGCAGGAAATAATACTGAGCGGTTTGAGACGCTTCTCGTGTGTCATAAAGCGCTGTATAAGAACTCATATTGTTATTTATTACTAGTATCCTGATGTTATCGCAACTAAAAATAGAAAACAATGGGAGTACCGTCACATGTCATTCAAGTGGAAACGTATCACTGCAAATGTATGACGTGACCCAGGGTAAATATATCGAAAGCCACCTCGAACGCGATCAATATTAAAAAGACAATAGTTTGACAAAGTATGCCTACTCAAATTGCAATAACACAACTGTTTGCTATCCATAATACAACAATGCCATTTAAATCAAACTAGAAATAACATAAACTGAAACGTATCGCCAACCATTTAAAGGGTATTTCAACAGCAGAAAAGGGTTATTTTTTCATTTTTTTGAAATAATGAAACACAAAATTAAAAAGGAACGCCCTCATATTAATGCAGATACATGGCGGCTAAAATCTTTCACAGTTTTGTTTTGCGACAAATCATCAGTTCGCGGACGTAATTGTAGCTAAAAGATCTCAAGTCCACAAGAAATTGCAATTACTATATTCAGTTTATCTTTACCTATATATATCAACATTTTTAGCGTGACCATACAAACCAAGTATAAAAGACGAGAGGTTGTGATATGTTCCCCCCCCCCCCCCGCCCCAGAAGGAATACGGAAAGAGACTACTTAACTCCAGTGGGCAGACGAGATCATGGCGCCAGTCTTGTTGAGGAGTAAAGCAAATTAATGACAAGTATCTGAGCTATGAGTATTTTGATAAATCTTACTTACAATTTTACAAACAAAACTGTACGTGTGTTAAGCCTAAACTGTTTGCAATTTCAATTAATTTAATCTTGAAGTATCTGTAGACTCGTCTCCTCTGCCTTACAGTCAATTGGTATGCACATTATATGTCGGTAAATAAACAGAAGAGATTCGCTGTCTGTGTCGTTTTATTGCAGATTATGTGCGTCCATTTGGTCGACCCATTTAAACAAGGTAAAATATGAGGAAGGTAATAAAATGCACCAATGTTCTCGGTTCGCCAGTTAGTCCTCAGTATTCCAATGAGAACAAATACTACGATACCGACTCTGCAGTGGCGTAACCAGAGGGGATAGCGGGGGAATGCCCCCCCCCCCCCCACACACACACACCCATCCTTACGGATCCGGTTTGTGGGGTACTGCTATTGTTGTTCTATTGTTCCCTTTTCTGAAGAATTCCCTTGTGGGGCCCAATTGTTCCTATTGAAATGACCTTGTGGGGTCCATTGTTCCATTGTTGTCAGGACCCCACATATGCCATTCAGTGTGTCCACACACACACGCATGCTTGTGAATCCTATAAATCGAGTACTCCTCTTTGTTCTCCCATTGTTTGCGACGTCCTCATTGGTTTTGTACACAAAAGCGAAGCGAGAATGTCTTCGCTTTGTTAACACACCCGGATCCCTTTTGTTAAATTGCTCGGTTTCATCGGGTACACACAAACGCACTAAGAATTCTTTGCTTCCCCCAAATATGCCCAAATTAAAGGTTCGATACAATGAATAGCCCCCCCCCCCCCCCCCCATTATGTATTTGGCCCTGCTTGCCCTCAAAATGAAAACGGCTGGAACCGCCACTGTGCAATGAAAATACAAAGTCGATATTACGCAGAAGAACAAGGTTTTAACTGGACTGCTCTAGTGGGTTCGGCTTTCTGACTGACTCGTCAAGTTTTGTATAAGGCTCAATTTCATCGTTCAGCCGATAACCATTCCAGGTCACACTAAAAAAGAATGCAATACTAAACTGAGATTTCAGCATCACATGTATATTATCAGGATCCAATATCAGGACTCGTTCTGATCCATATGTACGTATTGCATTCAAGGTAAAAGATCTCGGCGTAATTTGGTGTTACCGAGAAAATATCACAAAGCCGTGCCAGCAGCGTAATGCCTTGATGCTGTTACTTTGCGACGTGTGAATATTTGCTATCCTCTTGTTCAACAGAGAGGAGGTGTTGTTCTAACTGTCACATGTCAGTCAAGTTGAATAATAAGTGATCCTTGATGAAACTTCGTCAATAAAAACGGTTGATGACCGCTTGGTATCCTCACGATCCCCTAGTACGGAGTGAGTTGGGACTGAGTGTTCTAGTACAATACTTTGGTTCACACAATGGGTTCATATCCTGACCAAGTCACGCCTACGCCTATAGGTAGTACACTATACACTGACATACCAATCCGTTAGGAATCGACCCTATGTTAAACCAACCATTAATATTATACTTAGGATAAAACCTCAAGGTATCACAGATTAAATCACTCGTCCGTTGTTTGCTTGTGTGTTGGGGGTGTTGGGGTGTTTGTTAATTTTTATATTGTTTGTTTGTTTGTTTGTTTATTTGTTTGTTTGTTTGTTTGTTTGTTTGTTTGTTTGTTTGTTGGGGTGTTTGTTTGTTTGTTTGTTTGTTGTTTGTTTGTTTGTTGGGTTTTTTTCTGCGACTTTTTCCAGGTCGAGAATTATGCCGTCGATTTTCATGTCTGTGACTTGGCCCTATAATAAAGTGGCGAAGAGATGTCAAAGATTTACGTTATTGACGCCAGTATTCAGGGAAATGTCACGACATTATCCATGGACGTGAAATTTGACGATATTTCGTCTGCAACGTTCTCAAGGTCGCAAAGTTTGCCGGCTGAATAATCTCCAAGTACACATGTTTGATATCGAACAGCTGAACCTAATCTTATTCACCCTTCGCTCGGACCATCTACCTGCATTCCTTTCCAAACCAATGCACAATCGCTGGATTAATTTCTGTTTTATTATTAATAATGTCGATGTCTTCATTGGCGCTCGACACGTTTTCGCTTCTATAGTATTGACTTATACATATCAACATTTACGAAGTATCATTTATAACTAACCAAAAGGGAAACTGACTGGGTAAATTATAAAAGGAATGAGGTTCAACCAAGAAATGTTTGACCGGGATTCGATCATACGACCATCTAATTAACGTGCCGGCGCTTTACCAACTACTATGTTGGCGGTCTCCCTATTGTTGTAAATATCTTTGTTCGGGGTGCCAGTCAGTAGCCATACAGCCTTTAACTGTCGTGTAGCCAGGGATCACACCCAAGTTGACGATACAACCTGGGAAGCAGCAGCCAAAGGCTCACCGTAGGGGATGCGACTTTTGTATAGCAAGTATCAAACCACGGGAAACTGACTTGGAAAATTTAATTTGGTTCAAATCCCGCTCTATTGTTCGTAGTTCAACCCCTACCCCCAAATCCGTTTATTTAAATTCCCACTACAATGCTTCTTTGTTCAACCCAGCAAATAATTAGTTTTACGTTGCTAATTAACGCGCTTAAAGGCACGTTGCCTTCGGATTAGGCGCTTTGGGCTATAAAAAGCGTTGTTTGAAATGAATACGTTGACAAAATTATTTTAAAAGCGCAAGAAAATGATCCACTGATTTATCACTTGAAACTGTGTGTTTGTTTTTTGGGTGTAATTTCAAGACAGAACACCGTCCGCTATTATGTAGAACCAAATTGCTGACTCCACAAAATTTGTATTCATTAGTCACTCATTAAAAAACACTATATATAAACAAAACAAATGTGTGTTTGAGAGATTTGTTGAGATATTTGAAGGTGATGTGCCCCTTCAACCTATGCTGAATTTGACGCGGTGCCACTCCACGACAAGCAAGTAACTGTAGGCTACTTCATACTTCCATTCTATTATACGCAGCGACCAGATAACACTTGACACCACTCAGACCAAACAATTTACTAGAAAGTTGTCACGGTCGAATTTGCGTCCAAGTAAATGGCGCAGGAAAGAGATGGGATGCCACTTCCTGGGAATCTATACTGAATTATTCCATGTACGTCATTATTTCTAAAGTCTGTGGTATTGACATTGCTACGACAAAAACACCACAACAACAAAATCACACAACAACCACACTTCAGACTAACATGACACTGTACTCGAGCGTTTCAACAGCCACACCAATGTCCTTCTGTGGTCCATATTAAAAACAAAGTGACTGATGGTTATGGTTTACATAAGCATGATGAGAATAATAAATTGGGAATAACTGATATTCATTGAATGGGCTATCGCCTCATTAATTAGATTATTGTTTGATTAGATTGGGACATGGTGTACTTTCAAACAATATGCCAACTTGCGCTCTCGTGAAAGCGATATAAATAGACAATTTTGGGAAATGGCCGAATTTGGATTTGAACAATGGTTGTTCACATACAGACTGTGCTTTTTGACTACTTCGATGTATGGGTCATTCCATGTCAGACCAAGGCACTTTTTTACCTCATGTCTTCCGATTTTGATAAAAATTGCTGTGCTTGTAGGTCCTAATGAGCAATGAATGCACACCAATTTTTAGCCCGATCCGACCTACCATGTGGTCAGGGCAGAAACCACAAAGAAATTGACATTTTTTGAGTAAAACACCACCCTTTTGGTACAAATATGTCAAAACCATGTCAATTTTTATCGAATATATGCAAATTTGGTATTAAAATAATGAGAATTGCATGCTCAATTCAACTCTTTTGTCAAAAATAAATTTTGTGAAAAGTAGGTCACCGCGACCGTTAATATGTCATCATGACCTTTGACCCATTTTTTGTAACAATGTATCGTTCCGAAAATCAACTAAATTAAAATGACTTGATAGGGTATGTCTTCCTATCAGAATCCACTAAGAAATACTTGGGCTCTTTAAAATTTACAATTTTATGACTATTTTGTGTACAGTTGGTAGGTTATAAATTAGTCAATTTATAGATTTTACATTAGAAATCCACTAACACAACTTACTGTTCTGTTTCAATTGTTACTAAAATTAATCTTGGTTGGGGAATTTCTCATGTTGAGGGCTGATGTGGTCTAACCAGAATCATACTTTAAATTATCAGCTGTGGAGTACCCAGGATTTTTTTTATTTATTTATTTTTTTTTTTGGGGGGGGAGGGCTAATTTTTTCCTTCAAATTTCTTTAGAAGATTGTTAAAAATAAATGACAAAAAAAATTAAACAAACAAATTGACAAGCTGTATTCGTAGGCTAAGGTGAATATTCCAGGAATACAGTTTGATTTTGTGGACAAGAGTGAAGTGCAACAGTGCTGAGAATTTCTTAAGAGTCGTTTTTCATCAGCAGTGACTGTTCAGGGTACGCAACAGTTCCATGCTTTCTACCCGCACCCAGTTCAGCGGACTCACATCCAGGTGAAATTCGTTTAAAAGGAACAAAATGCCAATTCTGTGAGAGTCATTAATTTTTAAGAAGCGCGGTGAAGAATGTGTAAGGTAACATTTTGCGATTTTGAGTATTATCTTCAAGCAAACTTGAATCCTACATGTAGATCCTGATTTGTCTATCCATAGCAACAACAGTATGATATTTATATAACAGGCCCGTAGGAAGCTCAAATACATTGGTCAGGCCCATTTGAGAAGCAGTGTTAGGAGTCAATGCGAGCGCGAAGCCACTACGGCGTGGGGTCCGGGGCCCGCTTAAGGACCCCGGGAAATGTTTCATTCTAGATGCTCTTTGGTGCAATATGACGTAACTCCTGGTCACTTTTCCCTCACTTTTTGCGCCAGTAATACTTTTTTATTATTGATTTACTCTCTAATAATAGTTCTTAAGTACTCATAGCGCGAAACCATTACGGCTTGGAATCCGGGCCCGCTTAAGGGCCCCGGGAATCTTTTCATTCTAGATGCTCTGTGGCGCATGGTGTAATTCCTGGCCACTTTTTCCTCACTTTTTGAGCAAACTATACGATTCATTTTTTATTGGTTTACTCTCTAGATTTCTCTCTAGAAGTACTCATATTTCCATCTTCAATCGCCTATAGCTAGCTAAGGTATACAATCGCCAGCGCAGAACGGAAAATGAACTTTTTACTAAATAAGTTTTATTTCCAAGATTTTGTTTTTTCGTTTTCTTTTTTTAACTTGATTCCGGTGGGGAGGGGGGGGGGAAGGAAAACAATAAATATATATATAAATACCTAAAATATTGGTACGGCCATGGCTGTACCGGCCGCACCGCTTTCTACGGCCCTGTATAATATTGCACAGCTGTATTGCACAGCTGTATTGTGTGCTTTTATTTCCTGCTGCATGCACACTATGCACGTACATCCTCACCACAAACGCATTCGCTGTTAAGTTTGCTTGAAGATAAATTCGCTTTCACACTTGCGCTCGTGGAACACATAATAATGTAGTGCGTCGGTGGCATATGGGTCACAGGAGCATTGCATTCTTTCGTATTCCAAACGTGCTCGTGGGATAACTAAGTACCAGTGGCGCACCCGAGGGGGGGGGGGGGGTCAGGGGGCTTGAGCACACCCCCTCAAAGGTTGTCAATTTGTTTGTTTGATTTTTTGTCATTTATTTTTACAATCTTCTTAAGAAATTTGAAGAAAGAAAATAAAGCGCCCCCCCCCCGAAAAAAGCCAAATCCTGGGTACGCCACTGCTGATAATTTAAAGTATTATTCTAGTTAGACCACATCAGCCCCCAACATGAGAAATTCCCTAACCAAGAATAATTTTAGCAACAATTGAAACAGAACAGTAAGTTGTGTTAGTGGATTTCTAATGTAAAATCTATAAATTGACTAATTTATAACCTACCAACTGTACAAAAATAGTCATAAAATTGTAAATTTTAAAGAGCCCAAGTATTTCTTAGTGGATTCTGATAGGAAGACATGCTCTATAAAGTCATTTTAATTTCGTTGATTTTCGGAATGATACATTATTTGAAAAATTGGGTCAAAGGTCACAATCACATATTAAAGGTCACGGTGACCTACTTTTCACAAAATTTATTTTTGACAAAAGAATTGAATTGAGCATGCAATTCTCATTATTTTAATACCAATTTTGCATATATTCGATGAAAATTGGTTTTGACATATTTGTACCAAAAGGGTGGTGTTTTACTCAAAAGATTTTAATATTTGTGGTTTATGCCCTGACCACATGGTAGGTCGGATCGGGCTAAAAATTGGTGTGCATTCATTGCCCATTAGGACCTACCAGCACAGCAATGTTTATCAAAATCAGAAGACATAAGGTAAAAAAGTGCGTTGGTCTGACAAGGAATGACCCGTATACAACATCGTCAGTGAAAGCATTGGGGTATCATGTCCTCTGTTTGCATTTGTAAAATTACAACATATCAACGCCCAATCTTACGAGAGAATAAACAACTACATAATATAAATAAACGGTTTATGCTTGTTGGTGTTTTGATAAGATTGTTTGGACGATTAATGTTTACCCCAAGCGGTGGATATTCCGTGATTTAAGGTTGAGGTAAACATTACATACTTCACAATCGTATGTTTGATTTACATAGCAAAAAGTAAAAAACTAATAATGCGGTTGCTCTCTGTGTTTTGTTTAATTACTTGTCGTAAGACCAGAAGGTAATTGTGATGTTCACCGTTGATTTGTTGGTAATTTTTTCCTTTTTTTTTCTATTTTAGATTTTGGACTATCCAGTGGTTCGGTCTTGGCGCTGAGGCCGTGACCCTCAAGGTCAAATCCTTCACCTTTAACGATGGCTAAACGATGAAAGATCTGTTAAACTAAAGCCCCGTTAATGCTGCATGGTTAATATTGACTACGGTTATGGTATGAAGATTTGTCTGCCAAAAGTGCCACCCTTTCCGAAAGTTTGATCTATTTTCGATAGTATTTTTTTCTGAAAGCATATGGTTGCAAGACAATATATAGAGCAGAAAACAGAAATGGGGTTAAACGAAATAATACGCGCAATCACCTTGATAACATTGGAACTAGAGTTCACAAATTAGTTAGTAAACGGGAAGGGGTGTTGTTTTTGCTGTTAATTTCCTAGCCATGTTTTTGCAACAGTTGAAGACAAATTGATATACAAAATAATAATTATTGCAGCTGTCAATTTAATTAGCTTCCAATGCAAACAAATAACTTGTAATCAATATACAAATATTATACATATAGTAACAAATAATCTTAATACAATAAACTTGCATACAACAGACAAAAAGACTTGCTCTTTTCACTTGTGAAATTAATCATTAGACGGACAATCACAATTATAGTGGAGTGTAATTAGTCTCTAAATGACGGTGTTATGTCGACAATAATTCAACAATGACTTCTTTCTGTTTTTTCAACAACAACAATGAACCAAATCAAGTCAAGGTGCTTGCGCAACATTGAGTTTGAGTCACGTGACGTCAGCATAGCTTATAAAATATGTTTGCGACCAGAATTTACAAAAATATCACGTTGTTTATAAAAACATGCCTAGAATACACGCAAACAGTCGGTGATTGTTTAATACATCGGCTGCCACTTGACGTCACAAAGTCATTTTAGTTTCACGTTGGTCGTTCTGTGAACAATCAAAGGCAAGAAGTCGACATAATTGAATATAATTATTTATTTATCTGATCAGGTTTTTGTTGTGTTTCGTTTATTTTGTCTTGTTTATTTTAATTGTTTAGTTTTTGTTTTTGTTTTTCTTGTCTTTTTTTCTTTTTGGGGGGGAGGTTCTTTCTGTTTTGTTTATTGAAAAATATATAAATATATTTTATTATTCCATTTGTTATTACACTTCCATTTTGGTATTATCTCTGTCGTATTTGTATTTTGTATTATGTGTTTGTTTTATTTGTATTTAAGTTATGTTACTATTGTCTATTATTATTATTAATAGTATTATTTTATTTTGCTGGAGCTGTTAAACAGTGACGATATTTCACCCTTAACATTTATCTTTTTTAGTAATGGGCCAGCGCTAGGCTTTAAAAACAAATTAGTGGCTTCGATACGGTTATTGAGTTTAAGCGAGATGATTAAGTTGAATGGTATACAGAGATACGATAATGAGTACTAACAGGTATTGGAGAGATGATTGTTAATCTTGATGGACTAAATTTTGGACCTTGGTCATAATATATTTATGGTAAAGTTAAATATGTGTGACGTACAAAAGGCTCTCATCAAACTGCAAAAAAAAATTACGAATTATTTGTTGAAATATTCATTACTTATAGGTTTGTTTACAACAAGGCCAAACTGACTCATATTCATCTACGTTCAAACTACAGTGCATGGTACTATTATGATATCATTATCAAATTTCCAAAAACAAAAAAACGAAACTTGTTAATACAATCAAATAAATTAACATGTTCCTATACAAATGTACCTAAGCTTAAGCACAAATATTAGCCCTATGAAATAAAATGACCACTGGCCTAAATCTGTGTACACCAGAAATAGGACTTGAGCCAATTAAGCATTAGGTTGGGTATTACATAGGAGGCATTATGACTATTTTCGTTAAACGACCACTTCTGACCACAGATGACAAAATGTTAAGTTAACTAAAATAATTGTAGATAATTAACATACATTTCATTTTTTGTTCATGAAATTGACCGCTGCTGAGAAACAGAGATGACCACTGGCCACTAAAGCATTGAACCAAGTTAGGCTGCAACCGGACGAACAATTTTGAATATTTTGTAACTATTCAGTCACATTTGCATTTTGTAAATATTCATAAAATGACCCCTACTGAACACTTGATGACCATTTAAATTACATATAAGTATATACATATATTTTTTTTTGAATCACCACTGCTGCCCGCTAGCTGACCGCTGGCCGAAATCCGTGTACACCCCAATTGTAGCTCCATCTGATGAAGCATTGGTCCAGGTTAGGCTACAATTCGGCTTAAGAATGTGGAGAAGAACCATTTTGTAAATAGTCATTTAATAACCACTACTGACCACCAGATGACCATTGGCCACATTTTATGACTGTCCCTAGATAGGGCATGCGTCAAGGTTAAATTTGACAAAGTTTTTGTTAAAACCGGCAAATTAGTTTAGGGAGTTAAGGTCTTTGTTCATTTTGATCACGTGACGTTTTACCAAATAAAGAAAGAAAGAATCATAGAATGACAATACATCATTTCGCTTCAAGAATAATACGAAATTAAAGGTCAACCGTGTCGCCATAACCAACGAAGGCCAGAAAGGGTTTTTACTCTAGAGCAATATGCTCGCATTGTCAACATTCGTATGGTAGTACGCAGGGGAGATTGACAGATCAAAATGTGCTAATTGTGCAAGTGCTTTACAAGATTCCCATGGTAGTACGCACGGGAAAATGAAAATGTGCTATAATTGTGAAAGTAAATACCGCTGGATCCAAGTATGAGAGTATCGTAAATAAGTAACCATTCGGGATTGTATCTGCAAACAGTATTCTCTCTGTTAATGAAATCAGTCGGGATTAGTATCTGAAAACAGCATTCTCTATGTTAATGATGACAAAGTTAGTTCCTGATCCAACCGCCTTCTCTCGACAGTCGACACTCGCAGCTTACTCATCACGCAAAGTCAAGTTGAACAACAGTTCTACTCAATATGTCATCAGTCCAAAAACCGAAACGTATTTAATTGTGACCTTTAATAATTTACCTCTCTACTTCCCCCTCGAAAGGATTCCCCCCCCCCCCGTTCTCATCCCCGATTTCAACTAAGTTCTCTTCTACAACTATAACTGATTTTACTGATAAGGAAGTTTAAGTATTGCTGTTATTTTTGTATGGGTATTACATAGTTTTGCTGTATACCGGTAATGTTAGCAAAATAATGTCTAGTTCTGGTTTGCATTTTCATGTGATTGAGGAACTGCCCTCGGTTTGGGTATTGGCATTTACTTGGCAAGCCTGGGTTTAAACTGGTCAAAACGTCATTCAATTGTGAACCAGGAACTAGATACGTCTGACCAACTTAACAAAATGAGAACATTTTGAACATTTTACAAAACTATATGGTACAAAAATAAATATAGGCCAATCAGTAAATGAGGAATAGTAAACAACAATTATACTTTCTTTCTAAATGTAACGTAAACTTCCAACAATCTTCGAGGCTAAATTACAAACCAGTTGCTTTTTGGCTTACAACACTAACACACTTCTCATCTAGCATGGCTTGGCTTAGGCTTCGCCTCAGCCAAAGCCAAAGCCTCCCATTCAGGGTTTGAACTTTCCAGACATTGCTGTTAAGATATTGAAATATGATACAATGAACAGTGAGCCCTGGTGATGTATATATATCAAAATGTAATCATTTTGATTTGTTGCAGGTTTCACACCTGTCACTCATTTAAAAAGAGGGCATTCTTCAGTTTCACATTTTCAATCAGAACCGGCTGTTTCCTCTCGTTTTCGTTATGCTGTGGTTAGCTTGTTTGCGACAGTAGTGGTTAGCTTGTTTGCCAAAGTATTTAGTTTCGAGAAAAGGGGGATGATTCTCATTTTGTTCTGGGAAAAAAAAGATATTTTTTTTATTTATTTTTTTTTTTTTTTACTTATTGTTTTATTGTTTTCTGATTTATATAATGTTTACCTATAAACCGAAGACCTTGTCATTACAATTAGGAAATAAATGACTTAAATGGCAAGAAAATTTCTCATTCAGCGACTTTTCCATAAATGTTAATCTAAATATTTGAAATACATTGAAACAAAAGAACAGAACAATAGGTCCAGTACATTATATTGTTTACACATCTGTTTGGTCCATCAGGGCGCACAAGTAAATGCACACAAACCTCCATTGTTCTTTCGTTATTGACAACGTTCTCTCAATTAGAGGACTGGTCAAGTCTATCATTCGAATTGTAACTATGAAATACCGATACATTACGGTGTATGATAGAGGGAAAATGTTGGCGAATATTGTCTTACGTCGAGCAATTTCCGGCTTGCTTTATTTATGGTAGTGCTGTGGTGATACAAATATCAAGTGTTCATTTTGAAGCAGGATGGCCTAATTTCTCGTAATTACTAATGTCAGTTAATATGGAAATAGACGACGATTTGATATTTACATGCGGCAGCTGCACATTTTCAATGAAAGAACATAACTAGGAAATCAAAAGAGTGTTTTGTATAAAGATGTTTGAGTAGTTTAAGGCGTAAACATTTCAACACAATTAATTGGATGATTTCGTGTACACATAATTTAATTAATATGATAAATGAACAGTTTTAAACGTAATCGACTCTTCTATGTGGACACCAATTTTGTGCAATCCTTGTAAAAACTCGTTCCACTATCATTCAGTCCCTGCGGTATTAAAAAAAAAAAAAAAAACAACAACAAAAATAAATATGTATAAAATTTGCGGTCGAGTCAATCTTTCCCTAAAAATGTTTGTTTAGTTTTAAAAGGATCCGGATTTTTGCTTCACGCGAATCACAACAGCCAAGCGACTTTTTGTGCATCATAATTTTGAAAAATTCGCATAAAGTTTGAACCTTGTTTCACAGTGTCATTGAACTTGCCACGGGAATATTGACTGAACTCGATGATGTGGATGTTGGTGAAAATCGGCTGATATTCTTAATTAGTCATAACATGAAAATGTATCAATATTACATTACTCCTTTAAAGCACATGTACAACATTGGTAATTTTCAAAGACTAGTATCCACACTTTATGTGACCCAACCTATACATGAAATAACAAACCTCTGAAATGTTAAGCTCAATCGGTCTTCGGAGTCATGAGCAAACAGTGTAAACCCCCATTTTATGTTTTCGCTGTTTTCAAACATCGGATTTTATCACCAGTGATAAAGACTAATAGTTGTACTATAACATTTCAAGCAAAATTATTTCAAGGGAAGTTTACCACCATGACAAATCTTTACACACTGTAAGTTATGTGCAAATCTGTGAACATTTATATTTCCAATCTTACCAATGTTGTACACACCCTTTAAAAATGTGGACTAAAATGATGCCGAGATCCTCACGAGGTTTAGCGGACTAATTAGACGGTAGACCTGACTTCAAATTTGCTCCCCGGCTATTGAAATTTATACTCCATTTTAATGACCAGAGCACCAGACACCTCACCGTCCGTCCGTCAATTAATCATAGCATCTGCGCCTTGTATTTGTTGTTGTAAAAGATATTAAAAAACTTTGGCAGTGAGAAGCCATCGACATCAAAATGTTCCCCATAGGTGTAGGTTCGTGGGTGTCGCTCGTGTCAACAAAGTATATGTATGCATTGAACCGCATCAACTAGGTTGGAATTTGAAATAAATTATTGTCAAACAAAAAAAAGGAAGGACAAAAAAAAAACCATTTTGATTTACAACCTGTAAGTACATTATTGTGAAGTTGGTATTCTATGAATGGTAAACGACTGTAAGCAACGAGTGCAGAAAGCAGCATGAACTTGAATAGTGCATTTCTGTTGGAAAGCTCTACTGACAATAAAACATAGTGTATCGCAAACTATAATGTCACGTTGGACTAAATGTTTGTGAAAATGTAGATCCTTGTTCAATTTAATTTGATCTAGTCACCATCACTATTTATATTTTAACGATCCAAACAAAACATGTTCATCCGGGACCCGTAGGCCTTAAATGTGTTTAAATTGAACTAGAAACTATCAGTTTGGTTTTTCAGAAGAGCCCCATTTGATGTAAATCAAAGAAGATCCGGGTGGGATTCTAACCAGAGTACAGAGGGAGTAAGTAAAACAAGAACATGTCAGTTGTGTCTAAGAATAATATGAGAAACCTTAACAACCATATTTCCGATCAGAAACAGTACATCGGTTTAATTTTTACTTTGACGTGTTTCTAGCCCAACGAATGCATGTATGTGTGATTTCATTTTCACCACCTTATGGAGACCGAGAACAAAACAGAAAAGGGATAACAAAAGGTCTACATAGGGAAATTCTAAAGACTGGGTTGCTCCACAAGGAATTTTGTGTACAAAGTCTATGGGAGATTCTTAAATACGGGGACAAAGGAAAGAACAACAGATGTCTCCACAGGGATGCAAAAATAGTATGTGTGTTCAAAGGGGACAACACTATCTGTACATTTGCACGGTAGAAGGCAATTCAAACTCAAAGTACACTTAGAATGACTTTTGCTCTAATTGTCACCGCAAAATTTGAAAAATCGAATTCCATTTGGATGTAAACTGGTCAACATTGTCAATTAAAAATGAAAACTGGGGCTTTACTCAATCGTATAACAAGATCACTGACTCGCAAACTATTTGCACAATATTTCTACACTGCAAATCTTGTTGGTAAAATTTTTCGCTCGCGTGAAGTTTTGTGATTGTGAATCCCGGTAACTGTTCCCATGAGCTGTAAAGGGAGTCATAATAAGTGGGCCTGAACGCAACACGACGTGTACCAGATGTGTACCAGACCCGAGCAGATCAAGAACAAGAAGGTGAGTTTTTAGGCAAGGTGGGAAAGATTAACCCGTTTTTGTGTACAAACAATTAAATTATACCTGAAACTGTCGTGTCGTGTAATCTCACTGAAACTAATTTTTTAGTTTTTCACCTTTTAATGAAACTTCAGTTGTTGTTTTTTTAACAGTTTTAAATACTAAAACCGTACTTTATTATAGGCCCATATTAAATCTTGTGTCCCATTTTCCCCCTACATTTGGGTCAAGAAGGGAAACATGCACCGTATCAATGATGGGTCGAAGAAAATATTAATAAAAGTTAAATATTAATTATTGTTACGAGGCAAACCGGGTCAAATTGAGGCATAATGTGACGACCGTAGTATGACCAGTAACCAGGACTGTCGGTCTTTAGTGTAAAAAAGTTAAACAAATATGTATTCACCGACAGTTTTAAAAACCTTGTAGTATTTTTAATACAATTTTTTAACAGCTGTGTTTTTAATAATTAAATGTGTCCCATTTCACTCCGACCAGTCATAGCTCATAAAAGGTTGTTGACAATTGTAATTGTTGTGAAGTACAGGTAATCATAGAGTGAAAGAAAAAACATGTCATTGTGTGCGTTCTGACTGTGTGCACGTCGGGTTGAGCATGCGCGTAAGTCGTTGCTTTTTGTGTTGCATTTTGTTCTTTGTGATTAGAAGCGTTACTATTCAAGGCATAATTTCATAAAGCCTCTGAGCACATAAAACAACTTGATAAGCTTGGACAAACACTGCATACCAGAAAACTTTAACCAGACTAAATACCATCAAGTTGAAATCAATGCGACTAGTACCCCGCTCAGTTTGTTGGCTTTGCAAAGAAATTAGCTCAGCCGTATTTTCTGCCCAGAGTTATATGAAAATTGGGTCCTAGAGGAGATCGGGCATGTTGATGCCAAATTGCTCTGGTATATTACCCAAGAAATATGCAGCACCTCGTGTAATCTGTTACCATCCCCAATAAAAAACATGCCCAGTTTAAACACCCAAATCCCTCGCTCACAATACGTCTGTACTGAGAGGACCGAGTTGCACAACCAGGACATACTTCTTCCCACCTAGGAACTGAGTAATCATAAAACTGATTGTATCTATAATCCATTATTCTATTGTCTATTCATTGGTTTCGAAATTCAAAAAGATAACAGTTAAGACCGCTATTAACAAGCAATTCAGTCTGTGTTGATTGTAATATTCTGACATGACGGACCAACAAGGTCTGTCAGTTATGTTAGTAAGCTGTTGTATTTGACCATGTACACAAACAGAACACCGCGTATCGTATTGACCCTATCAGGACGCGATGTTTTTTTCTGCAGCACACGTCGGCTATGGCGTCAATCAGTTAAGGGATAGGCTGTTCTTCCCTATCCCTTAACTGTTGACTCCATAGCCGACGTGTGCTGCAGAACATAAATTTGCTATCAGGACCGGCTTCTTATGACATCGAGCCCGAGGACAGGGGATTGGGTTTAAATAAACACATATACTTTTACAGGGTTCAAACAGCAAGGCGCTGGAGCCTATGGGAAATCCTAGCCACGTCGTACAATTACCCCAAAGGGGTGGCTACACCCTTTTGATGAGAGGATGATGCATCCATCTTGAACTGTGCGCATTGCGCCGAGAAACTTTACAATCGTTCCCATCATACATCACTACATCCGGAACAGCACAAGCTCATCAGCTCATCCAGCGGTCTTGAATGAGACCGGCGGGGCCGAGTAAATTAATTCCCGACCTTCGATTTCAACACGAGGTGCTTGTAGACAAGACAGGTAATGTTTTTACCTGTACTCTCGCCAAGCAACGGGAATGGTTTTAAATCAAATAAAACAGCTGGGCACTTGAATCTTATGTATACAATTAAATACAATTTAGTCCAATTCAATGTTTCGTTTCTATTCATGGAATATAAAGGTCAGAAAGCAGATGGCAAACATGAAGGGAAAAGGTACCTGACGGAACAAAGCAGACATTAAAACAAAAATAAACAAAGAATCGTTCAATGTTTGTATTAATGGACTTCAAATAGTAACAACATACAACTTGCCATAAATGGGGTGGGGGCGGGAATCAGACAAATTTGATTACCTTACAAAATTATGTCTGACTGACTTTCTCTGTAGCAATCGTCATACTTCAAAAGAAAGACATTTGTAAATATGTATATATGACCCAATTTAGCAGAAATTACCTTCGCGAATACCAAGTGGGTCGTTAGATAAAATCGGCAACTCAATTTTCTCAAAATCACAAAAAGGTGGATCTACATAATTATCTTGTAAGTGCACTTTGTGGGAATTTGATCACAACCAAGCCGGAGTCACTATCGTTGTTACTGAAGCGAGAATCCCCTCGGGGGACTCGGCGGTGTGTTACTGAGTTAGTCAAAAGATACAAATGGAGACAAGAAATTAGACGGTAACTTTGTTCGGTGCAATCGGATACATCCGTCACTCAATAAAAGGTGAATCAATTATGCATTTTGCAAGATGTTACCGAGGCTGGAAGAGTTGCTGTTGATGAACACAGGGTGGCAATTTATTGTTTTATTTCGGTATCTATTTGTGGGCTTCAGTTTAATTTGTAGCGATATTTTCAAATGAATTAGATTTTTAGAGGTGCTTTATCAATGGTTAAATTAAATTAATGTGTGTTCGTTTGAGTATGTGTTTGATTGTTTTGTTTGTTTTATCTCTGAAATGGAGAGCTCAGTGTTTGGTGAGAAAAGAACCATGGATACGGAAGATTAATTGGTCAGTATGGGGGGGGGGAGGGGCTCACAATTGGTCAGAATTTGACCAGAGATGTCTGCAGCGCATCCTTGGCATTAAGTGGGAGGACAACCATGGAGAGAACCAAGCAACCGGGAGTCGTCTTAGAGTTAACAAGAAAGTTAATGACATGGTGGGGACATCAATTCAGCAGTCTCGCATTCACAGAAGACTTTAAGACTGACCACAAGACGGCGAACAGGACGACAACGGGGGAAAACACTAGAGAGAGACCTGAAAGGCTGAATCTCAACATACATCAA
Source organism: Pycnopodia helianthoides (assembly GCA_032158295.1). Lineage (NCBI taxonomy): Eukaryota > Metazoa > Echinodermata > Asteroidea > Forcipulatida > Asteriidae > Pycnopodia > Pycnopodia helianthoides. The sequence goes on along the minus strand of CM063264.1, from coordinate 6,884,556 downwards.
GCATTCCCTTTAACAGCCAACTGTCACAAGTGGAAGAGTTTCGTGAGGACGGCATGCTCCGCTTGGAGCAATGCCACGGAGTGAGTGAGTGAGTGAGTGAGAGATGGGAGGGGGGGGGGCAGATGAGACTGAGGAGTTGATGGTGGACACTGTATATTATAAACAATGGCCAGGTTGAGGAAGCCAAAGGGCACCAAGAAGTACATGATTGGACCGTTGATGTAGTGAAAGATTCATTGATCAGGGTTTGGGAGCCATGGAGGAGGAGTGGACATTAGCATTGATGGATCTAGAATAATTGGTCATAAGGACGGAACAAAGATAAAGATTATGGATGGAGTAGAAAGGAGGATGGATATCAGTCAAAGATTGCAAAGTAGCCGGAATGAAGTAGCCAAAGGACACCAATGGATTGATGGTGGGTCTGGGAAGATCCATTCGTCAGGATTACAAGCCAATGGAATCCAAGATGTGCATAATGGGACTAGGTAAACCGTGCTAAAGAAGATCCATTGATCGGGACGAGGAGACCAAGAGAGATTAAGGAGTCGATGATGGGACTGTGTTATAGTGTATTATCATTTGGGAAATGTACCTAATGTGTTCAAGTCTGACTCAAAAGTGTCAAAAGAAATCACTAACTCGTAATACTTATCAAAGTAACAGTGTTTTACCATAGTGCAAAATTGCAATCAAAATGAATGAAGATCCTAGACCAAGTTGTGTGTATAGTACAAAATGCAAAACGGTCCGTCGTTTCGTTAAAAAAATCTGGCAGACATTTGACAAATGTGGCCACCATTTTAGAATACCACCCCCCCCCCTAAAAAAAAGGGGACATCAAAAATGATTGTACTAAGCTGATAGAGACCCATCAAAACTATATTTAGCAAGAAAGCTATTATCAAAATGAATATTCTAGACCTCTTACTTCCCAAGTTACTGTGTAATTATTCGAAATGGGAAAATTTATTTCAAGATCTGGCCGCCTTTTTGCAAAGGGCGACCTTAAAATCGGACACTTTTGAAATATTGTTTAAAGGAACATTACAGAATTGGTAAGAAAAAAACTTGTAAAATATACTTTTTGATCACAGATTTACATAAAACTTACACGGTCTAATGATGATGATAGTAGAAAACATCCCTTGAAATATTTCTGTCTGAAATGCCATATTTGAGGAGAAATGAACAAACTAATTTTCCGATTGGAGTTTATCGCTCAGTGAGCGTTTTATTCATTTGTTGAATCTATATGATTTCATGCAAAATGTATAACCGGTTTTTCACAATTTCTCGTGACCCAGATGGCCAATCGATCTCAACCTTCTACAGGTTTGTCAGTTTATGTATATGGTGGATTACATAAAATGCTTACACTGCCAGAAACTGTTTTGTTAGCAAAAACCAATTCTGTAATGTTCCTTTAAACTGTGAGACTCTTCAAACATGTTTATAGACACAAACATGAAGATTACTCTAACTTCCTGAGTTGTGTATTATTGTGCTAATTGGCCACCACTTTGAACAAATATGGGTGCCATTTAATGACATACAAATTTGATACTTTGGACGATGCTTTTGCTTTTTTAACGCTTAGACCATGGAAACTTAAATATAGTCGCCAACAAATAGGTTATAAACCACTTACTTGCGATGGTACGAAATGGCAGTCATTTTGAAAAATGGACAACTAGGCCATTACAGAGATGGCATTATATCTGAATGAATGTTTCATGATTTCGGCCTGCTGCAATTTCTGAGACATTGCCAACTGAAAAATCAAATTAAAACTGAGCCAGGAACAACGGGAACAAAAATCAAGAAATAAAAACTGCATTTGCGGGGGCCTAACGAACGAAAGCACCATTATAAACACTTTTCCAAGTTAATTCTCAGGCTTGAATTCAACTAATGGCTGCACTGAAATTTACTCTTATACAAGTCAGTCTTTAAGAGCCCTGTGCTCCGTCCCCGACGTTTTTAATTTACAAGTGATGAAAGCAAAGACGGTCGCAGTATTATTTACTGGGACTCAAACGGGACTCATAAATAATACTCCAATCGATCCAGAACATCCTTTTGACGCAAACCTTCAGTTTATTATGAAAACTAATTATAATCTAATAGCAATCAACCATGCAGCAACAAGGTTTTTTAAACTGGCATTGTTCCAATTATATTCCAAATGTTACGACTTTTACTTGAATCATTCAGTTCTGCTCGACCAATTGTTGTCTATATTGACAAGTAACCCATTAAATAAATTATTTATACAGCCATCATTGAAACGAAATGGCAACGTACTGTTGGGGCTAAAATGACATCTATGTTTTGTTGTTATCAGTTTTAATAATGTCTATTAATTAAAAAGGTAAACAAAAAACAATTACAACATCATCTCAATAACACTTGTTCTCCTATAATTTTACTGAGAATATTGTAAGACGTTCACCAGCACATTGATGCAAAGATCAGCGGCCATAGAGAAAGAAGGGCAACAAGGAGCCGCGGAGCAAGAATGCCTTCAGCGGACAGTTCTTGTAATGACTCAATGGATAATCTACAGCCTACACTTTATCTGAGGTGCAGACGAATAACTTCCATTCGGGAAGAATGCCATTGCCAATAAAATAGCCTCGGTTGAATCCCATAGCATCGAAACTCCAATCAAAACTGACATTAAACAAGTACATATCATTTTAACTAGCTTAAAATAAATGGTTTCGTTGCTTGACATACATGCATTGCCAATTCAAGTGGCCGCGGTGGTGGTGGGGGGGGGGGGGGGGGGGAATGCGCCCATACGTCATCCGAAGTTTAAGTGCCTCCCAACAAAACCTCTCAAAAAAAAAGTAAGAAAAAATGTTTCTACTCAAATAATAGAAAAATCGTTCCTGATTAGTCTTAGCTTGGCTAAACGTCACAGTTGTCGTGTCGGAACTCAACAGTTGTGAAATTAGGAATAATTCGACAAAGAGCGACGTTTAGCGCAACTCCTTTTATTTAAGTTCGGCACTGCCGTGTAGCACGGCAACCCTGCCGTCACACGGTAGGCACGAAGTGAAAACGTCGCGCTTTGCCGTGTCGAATCAACTGAAAAACTTTGAGTTCGCTCGCAAAGTGCGACGTTTAGCGCAGGCCTAAGTGTTGTATACTTCCATATGCAATACGGTGAAAAACCTAGAAGCGCTTGTAAAGCATGCCATACCAACCACTGATAAAAATTCAACCCCCTCCCCCTTTAACCCCTTCTCTGCCACTGAAAAGGTCCTGGTTACGCTGCGTTTCTATATGAGCACTAACGATCAGATTGAATTCGCAACAAATACAACAATAATTGTCTAATATTTGTAGTTTACGTTAAATTAAAAGCAATTTCAGAACATTTCACGCTGAAAAGTCGCATTTTAAATCCGTCAACATTTCCTCTCGTAAGCTGCCAACCACTTCTTATTTCTTAAAAAAAAAAAACTTTGGGACTTATTCCCAATTTTACAAAACAATAAACAATAGTCTGATACGGAGAGATCGGATGACATTAAAACTTGCTGAAAGTGCGTTTTGTAGAAAAGCAGACAGCCAATGTGTTATACAATCTTCGTTTTGTTCGATTTAAAATTTTGAGGAAACAAGCTATAATAAGCTTGGATATAGCGTAAACAAAAATGTTAAAATGTAGACGAGACAATACAGCAATGGGAGGCTATTACAATTTGAAGATATGTGGCCCACTACCTTGTGCAATAATGCAATATAATTACGTGTCTCTCATCGTAAGTAGCACACAGAAGTCACATGGGCAATTAGATGAGTCGCTGATGGCTCTAAAAACGAACCATCCCTTTTTGTTTGTCTACTGATACTGTCTATGATAAACAACATATTCCAATATTATATAGCATGTAGCTATTTCCCTTTAAATGGGGAAGTTTAAGACTTTCCCCTCAGACACAAAACAAAAGTTAACGATTAGTAATCGTTAGTTTAAAGGTACACATGGGTTATAATAATGGCATATGTATCTTCCAGTAAGGTACTCAAGGCGCTTGAACAAGAAATAAAATTTTAAGGCAGTTTTATTTTATTTATACCAATTTATTTAGCACCTTTTGGCTTACAAGGTGCCGTCGGCGGATTCAGCAGTCATTGCCAGAAACACCGGGCAAACCCCTTCTCTTAGCGATAAGTGTGACTGGGTTCCTTTACGTGCGTTACGCAACACACGGGACCTACGGCTTTACGTCCCATCCGAAGGACGCAGCAATAATGGTTAATTGTCTTGCTTAATGGCACAAGTGTCACAATTGGGACTCGAACCCACACTCTGCTGATCAGAAACACCAGAGCTTTGGGTCCGGTGCTCTTAAAGGGACACGTTGTCTTCGGATTGGGCGTAATTAAACGAACGCTTTTTTACAGCCCAAAGCGCCCAATCCGAGAGCAGGGTGTCATTTTAACCGCTCGGCCGAAACCATTGTTTCTGGTAGTCTGCCTGTGCTTTACATTTAACACACTTCACCAGCGGTCATGTAGAAACAATGCGCCTGCGTTACAAATGCATCATGCATTGTTCGTGAGAGATGTGGACCCAGTTAGAGGGCAATATTTTCGCATCATACAGGCTACAACAATAGACTGACTACCAGAAACAATGTATGTCATCAAAGCTCTCATGGCAAAGTCCAACCACCAGAATGGCCTCAGTCGGACATTCACTTAGCAGGTTCAATGCTACTTGACATTCAGCTCTTCATTTTCCTAACTAACTGAGGATATAGGCACACGGTCTTGTTAGTGCGTAATTAAATGTTGTATGGCGGCTTTGTGATACCTTTACAAAGAGGGTTTGTAGTAGCATCTTTGAAATATCTATTGTGTCATTAGAACCCGAGGTCAAATACGTCGCTTCAATTGCAATCAAAGACGTGTAATTAACATCAGTTTCAGACTAGTTTAACCATGGCAGCCTTGGTTTGATTGTTCTTCAATAACGGTATTAATAAAAAAGGATTGGTAGGATTTGCCGACAAAATAGTGGCAGACAGTGTTCATGTTTTGTGTGATCAACCATATACATGAGATAACATGTGGGCCTAATCTGATGTAAGAGTCAGGAGAAGAAGTGAACAAAAACATGCACAAATTTGAGCATTTAAACACATTGTCCTTACTTTTGGTTGTTTGTAACAACCAAAATCAGCTGTTGCATGTTTTGTGGGGGGGGGGGGTTGTTTTTGTCATTGTTTTTTTTCTAGGATTTCAGATAAGTCCTTCAGTTTTCTCAAATGTAAATCCATTTCAGATGGAAAAATTTCACCGGAAAAAATTGTTATAGTATGAACTTCATAATCAGTAGAACTTTGGGACAACAAAAATCAACAATGATGTTTGTTATCCTTTATACCAATCCTGTAGAATCCTTTTAAAGGGGACCACCCAACTAGCAGGACTGATATTATCAACCAAATTAATAAGTTAATTTGACTCGCTACTTGCAAGCACGTCACTCCGAAGTTGATCTTCGACGTGCACATTAACCACACTTGAAGACATACACAATCATCTGATTTAGAATCCATGTAATTGTCAAGGGTCCAATGGTATGACCTTCAACTTGATTCAATCTTATAAGATATTTATGGATGTATTCCTTCCTGGTACTCACGGATGGCTACCTCCTGGGATCTAAGAAGTCTACCCGAGAGGGATTACGACACACTGTGAACGTGCAGAGAAGCCATACACCCAAATAAATCATGAAGACGGGCTTCATTTGAAGGGGTGTAATGCATCGATTTTAAAGTGCAATTTGTTCCCGTATTATAGACATATTATGAATAATTGCAAACTTTAAATCAATGATTAATATCTAAGCTCCTTGTCAAAAAGAAGATAAAACGAAGACTAATGCTGTCAACGCAAGATTTGCAAGATTGTTTTGTTTTTTTACCTGAGCTTTAATCCATCATGATTGCAGCTTTCGTGTAGGTGTTCGTTTTTAATAGATGTTAATTTGCATCGGGGATAAAGAACATATATATGTTTTGTCACCTTCACCGATGTGTTAATAAGCAATAAAAACGTACTTAGTATACAGTGGAGTGCGGGTAGAAAACAAAATAATATTTCAGTTTTTGAAAAGTTATTCCAGCCCTTCTACCGGTGACATTTAAGGAGGTATAGCGTTCAAAAGTTACTTCGCAATGCTACTAAGAAGAAGATTGTGCTGGTCCACGACAATTCAAGACTAAAACTTTTTAGCTGGTATTTTGCTCCAGGTTAGGAAGACTTTACGTACTTAGCAAATCTCCATACACATACACTAAAAAGGTGCGATGTTTGTAAACGAAATTCGAGAACTATAGAATCGACTGCAAGGATATAACATGTCGAATATTAGTATCATGCATATATTTAAAGGTTTGTACATCTTTTAAAAGTCTAACTTGATTATTTATTTATTCATTTATTTATTTTTATGAATTTCAATCAACGTTTTCCAATCTACGACGGCCTAGGGATCTCCTACTCCTATGTGGAGTAAATACATTAAGTTTAACCCGACACAGTGCAAGCTAATTTGAACTTGTTTACCAGAAGGCACGCTTCCATCTGCCTTGCATCCAGCTTCATAACAAGCCATGTGATACATAAGTCGAGTGTCGACTAAGTCACTCTTATACGACTACTTTGAGGAAAGATCCGGATAGATAAATCCAGAAAAGTAGAGTCTAAAGAATGATACAGGTGACGCGTTCATATTTGAAACACGGTTAACATTCAATTGAACCTCTCTGCATTATATCTGGGATGTTGTTAATGGAATTTGGTCGTACCGTAATAATCTTTCTTGAATGCAGGTGCATTAAAGGGACACACCGGCTTACTGTTTACCTATATAGTTTAGTGATGTGGAATCACAGGCAATAATTTGTATATGGTTGTTGTAAGAATAAAACTTATCCACGAAAAATGTGAAGGGAAAAAGAAAGAAGTCAAAGGTCAGCGTATACGCTTTTCCAGCCGTTCGTTGCAACTGTCAAGTTTACGTGACATTGTTGTAAGTAGACTGGTGCTCTGTATAAGTATTAATTATAACAATGGCGAGGCATGAGGATCATGTCTTCATATCCACCAAACACAAATTCACGTGTAAATAAAAAACCGACATAAACACACGTCAGTCTAGTCCGATCAACACCAACGTGTATTCTGTGGACATCGTGCAGCTATTACATAGACCGTAGAGAAAGGACAGACGTAGACCGCCGCGTGTGTAGAGCAGGCAACACGTAAACGTGACAATAGTTAGGGGATAATAGCTAGGAGTACAGACAAAACCCTCGTAAAACAAAACGTAAATAATGGTCTGGCTCCATACCCCTCCCACAAGCTCCGTGTTCTTGCCCCCGGGGTTTGTCTCTCTGGCCCCATAGAGACACGGCACCGGCTGTACGGGATATGCCCCAAGGTTTACGTTCCGCTAGCTCACACGCTGCGGCGTCGTGAATGCGATTCTTACGTTCGATTATTAATCAGTATTTACGACTTGTATCTTTAATCTTAATACATTTTTTTTCCTCAAATAATCATGAATAATTTATTTAAAATAAAAAAATAAATTTAAAAAAATTCAAATCAGTTATTAACTTTATACGGCTGGAAGTACAACTAACTCCGAAGATCACGTGATTTATCGGAACCACATTTTTGTTCGGATAAATCACGTGACCTTCGTTTTTGAAGAAAAATATTCGAAAAGGCAAAATTTGATGGTTTCTTTTAAGAACCGTTCTTCTCCATTCTGGGAAGACCTTTGGAATCATGTTTTAGTCTATTTTGTAGCCCAATTAATAGCCAAACGAAGCCGGTGTGTCCCTTTAAGCTGCCGGTATGTGGGTTGGATACTGGCTGAAGCCCGACGTACGATTAAAATCCGCTTCTGTGTAAAGGCCTCGTAACATGGGGCAATTTTTACAGGCAAATCGGAGGCAACCAACTGCACTGTAAGCGAAAGAAGCACTTCGGTAGTACAACAGATCTTTTTTACTCACACTATCTTACTGTCCCCCGAAATTACGTGGAAGTAAACATGTGAATGTTTGTTTTGGGTTTTTTTTCATTTTGGAGATTGCCTGGAGTTTGTTGCCTGTAAATCGCCCCGTGTGACAAGACCAAATAACTGCTTCGTAATGTTTGTATCTATCATTCAGTATGGTTCAGGGCCGAAGTTTATTTATTGATTCATTTATGTATTTTCCCATCTGGAGACGATGTTGGTATTTCCTATAAATGCTGTTGTGGATGTGTCAAGAAAGGGGGAGGGGATGTTCTAAAGCCCAACCCCCACAAAAAGAAAAAAAAAAGTGTACGGTTTGAAAATGAGATACGTAAAAAAGCTATCATGTTGACGGTGTTCTTACGTCTAAATAACCACTCCTCCCTGGTTTTCAGCCATGGCTCGATATCCCGGCGCACTGTGTGGATAGTTGTGGTATAGTGTTTGGTTGATTTTTTATGAATCCTCACCGGGTCATTACACCGGACGTGAGTTGTTCTGAGAGTGTGGGTTCGCAGGCGAGGATCGGGGGGGGGGGGGCACTAGCCCCGGGTAAAATTTCGACACAAACAATAAATATTTAATAAAATGAGGGAGAGAGAAGACCGTGAGAATGGTTAAGCATCATTCTGCAATACACCATAATAATTGCTGTAAAAATGTGCGTTTGTTATAAATACCGCAAAGCCTGTTCCACAACAGGCCAACAATTATCTTCAATAGGTATTTCACCCCTGAAAACTGGAAAACTGTTGACTTATACTTACCATTTGGATAAGTTGTCATACATTTATTTTGTTGACATGGTTCCAGGTGCTTACCTAAAAACTGTGGGGACAATGATGAAGAGGCTTAAAGTTTAAAGGGACACACCGGTTTCGTTGGGCTATTTGGGCTACAAAATAGACCAAGGCCGTATCCAAAATGACGGCTACGGCTAGGGCTACGACTGTTGCTATGGGTGTTGCTAAGGACGTCCTATACTTCAACGCATGATGACGCGGAAATCTAGCCGTAGCCGTAGCTGTAGCCGCTGATTCGGACACGGCCTTAAACATTATTCCAAAGGCCTTCCTGGAATGGAGAAGAATGGTTCATAAAAGAAACCATCAAATTTGGCCGTTTTCGAGCATTAAAAAAAAAACGAAGGTCACGCGACTTTTCGGAACCAGAATGTGGTTCCGAAAAGTCACGTGATCTTCAGAGTTAGTTTTACTTCCAGCCGTATAAAAGTTTACGTGACATTGTTTTAAGTAGACTAGTGATCTGTGTATTTATTAATTATAACAATGGCGAGGCATAAGGATCCAGTCTTCATATCCATCAAGCACAAATTCGCGTGTAATTAAAAAAAAACGACATAAACACAGTCCGATACACACCGTGCAGCTATTCGTCGTCGTCCCGCCGCGTGTGTAGCGCAGGCATCACGCAACGTGACAATAGTTAGGGGATAATAGCTAGGGCTACAGACTAAAACCCTCGTAAAACAAAACGTAATCAATGGTATGGCTCCCTACCCCTCCACAGGCTCCGAGTTCATGCCTCCGTGGTTTGTCTCTGTGGCCCGGCGAGACACTGCACCGGCTGTGCGGGACATGCCCCCAAGGTTTACCCGCTAGCTCCCCACGCTGATGCGCCGTAAAACACGCTTCCGTGCACGGACTCTCTGAATGCGAATCTTACGTTCGATTTTTCATCATTATTTACAACATGCATCCATAAACTGAATACATAGTCTTTTTCGCCAAATACTCATGAATAATTGTTTTTTAAAAAATACTTGAATTTGGTTCAGTAATTTACTTACGGCTGTAAGTAAAACTAATTCTGAAGATCACATGACTTTTCGGAACCACATTTTGGTTCCGGAAAATCACGTAACCTTCATTTTTTGAAAAATGCTCAAAAACGGCCAAATTTGATGGTTTCTTTTATGAACCAATCTTCTCCATTTCAGGAAGACCTTTAGAATTATGTTTTAGTCTATTTTGTAGCCCAAATAGCCCAACGAAGCCGGTGTGTAACTTTAAGATGCGCTCAACGTCAAAAGTGACACCTGTATCGGTTTAAATGTCATATAATTCGATCTGATGTTCATAAAACATGGATATTTGTTGTTTGTAATGCGGAACGTCGTCAGTCTAAGTTTGCTGAGGGTGACTAACCATATACTTCTGCATTAGGCATTTGTTTTAATAACCAAAGGTTGAGAATCCTGGTTCTGTGCCTGGTTCCGGTCCCAGTCATGGCTAATGTGTCCTTGAGCAAGACACTTAACCATAATTGATTCGTCCTTCGGATAGGACGTTCAGCCGTAGGTCTTGCATGTGTTGTGTATTTGTACGTCAACGAACCGACTACATTTTGCCGTTGAGAAGGGGTTTCCCGTTGCGTTTTCTGGCATAGTTTGCTGCGGTTTGCATCGCACTATGCAAACCTTTACAAGATCCTAAATCAACGGGTTCCATTATTGCTCTGCATATTAACCTGTCGCAAAACTACATCTTGGAGAAGCTCTTCGAGAGTGAGAAAGCACTAAATAAAAACTGCGCCTTGTGTGTAGTGGTAACATCAAGCACTTAGTTCAGGCATGGATGATGGAAAATCTCCATGGTTCAGGTAGACATTAGCTTCCACTCTGTAATAAGTCTGTAACAATGATTTACCTGTCATCATGGGTGCTAATTGTAAAAACTTACAACCGTTGTTTTGGGTAAATAACCCATCGAATACGCAAATAAACCATAAATAGTAAACACAATAAAACAAGTTTTACAAAGAGAAAAGACACACATGCATCAATTACAGTATGTAGTGTAGATTTTGGCATTAATATGTGACTTTGTAAACAATTCCTTAAGTGTTATGTTGATTGCACCATGCTGCCACGTAAATTATTGAAACTTGTTGACTGTGCTCGGATTACCATAAAAGTATGCTTTCATTTCCATATTGATGCACACACAGCGTGACGTAATCATGACCTTACTGTCATGGTGACCTCGTCTAAATGATATGAAATGACTATCAGCCATCAGTGCTACCCAAAACACTAATCTCATTTTCCCTTTACCGGATGTACATGTACTTATCGATTTGGCGGCAGTGAACCGCCTCGGGAATACGACGAGTGAAATTGAATCAGGCCGCTAACCCCAGAACGTCATTCGCTACTTCAAGTTTATTAAAAGATGTACCGATGGCGAGCGTACATGTCCCATGGGTGGACTAATTCTGTAGGGGAAGGCTGGACAAAACGCGCTGGGTATTGAAAACGTGGGCTTTCAACCTCAAAACAGGACCTTAATTTAGAGCCATTCATGAGAGTTCTCCGTGAAAGCTTTGAGATCATGGATAGATACATTTCCTATACATTTACCATGACTACCGTACTGCAACACTCACGAGAGCAATGGATTTTGCAGGTTTTTACTCTATACATGACCGAGCTAACATAACTGATTGATTGACACTGTATAAAAGGCAAACATGAGGCAACACATTCAGGAGTTGTGATGCATCATTATGGCAACATGAAGAATTGGGGTTAATTATTTAAACACAAATTAGTAAAATTGGGTCCATCAAATTATATTAAATTAATTATTCTTAGTGTTGGGGTTACATGCTTGCAAAGATAGTTCTTCGTCATGGTAGTTCAAACTATTTTTCTTCTTTTTTTCAATAAATGTTGCAATCGATTTATAAAAAGAAAGAGGTCGAATTGAGAAATATTTTATGGCACATTTCGTTACATATCAAACATTAGCCTTGATTTGTTCATTTGAAACAAGAGAAAGATGACACTATAGAGGGCTAATGATTTACGCACAACGATGACCACCAGCACCCAACCCGGTTTCACAACAACACCCGCCGGTAACCATCGTCATTTTGTTTTGTTGTTGCCAATTTAAGCACTGAACGGTCGTTGAGAGTTTTAGCGGAACGAATCGGTGATTAGTTTTAGCAGAACTATATAGTGATTAGTAGACGCATAGTGATAAGTCAATGTTGAAATCAACCTTTTGAAATGTGTCATTCAGTGATTCCAGTCTGAATGGTGAAATGTTACCTTTCTTTAAAAAACTTTCAAATGACCCCAATCATGAACCTCTCAATAACAAAATTAAGAACTTTTTTCAGATCATTACTAAAATATTGTCACGATAAATAAAAACCAGAACTTATTCCCCGTTTTACATTGGAACTTCACATATGAAAAAGTACTTAAGCTCGACAAAACACACTACAATTGGATTAAACTGTAATCAAAAAGTGAGAAATGTATTTTCCTTCAACGACCGATACCTCATCAAAAACTAATAAAAAATATTTAAGGCCTGCCCATAAATTCCAATAACATTGATAACATAAAGTACAGCTAACGAGATAGGAGTAACCCAAGACACTCGATGGAGCTAACGAATTAATCTAGACACTCCGAGCTTAAATTCAGACCTCCATAACTTGATCACTCATGCAAATCAATTCATACGAGTCATTAGTCTTCCAGTCTACTAAATTTCCAGTGACTCAAATTCTCAAGTAACGCGAATAGCAGAGCAGTCTCACTCCTGTTTTAAAGTTGCTCGCGGCGTTTTTCTTTTCTTTGCTATTTTTGGTTTTGTTTGTTTAATTATTGGATGGCACTAAATTTGGCAGAAAACAGGGAGTCGGTGCAAAACTGTAAGGTCCTCATTTTAATTAGTGTCATATTGTTTGCATACTCCTGAAAAGTACATTGAGTTCATTGCTGATCTGTCTCAGTTTTTCTCTTGTAAGCTACTTGGTTTTTTTTTTGTTTGTTTTTTTGTTTTTTCTTTTTCATGTTATATTTATCAGACGGAACTTGCCATGTTTCTGTTAAAATTGCTTTTTGTACATGACATTTGCGAACGACATTGTGCTGTTGACAAATCAAATTATTGTCTTTCTTTTTTCTTTCTCATTTAAAAATGAAACATATTACACGTAGCCAATATTTGCGTCAAAAGCTTTTAACATATTTATTGTCATGTTTACTTACGGCGATTTTTGTTTATTATTGATACAATTAGTCAATAAGGACATTACAATAACGTACTGAGCGAGTGGTACCGGTCGTACTAAACACATTATCATTCATCAACTTAGTGTGCCAAATAATATAATCACTATCTCTCTGACAAGATGTATTTGTTTGTGTTGGGGGATGACTTTTTGTTTTCTCATTTTTTTTTACTGTACAGCAGTTTACCCAGATAATTACGAATGGGGTATACATTAATTTCCTTTCAACAGCTTTGGCCCAATATCGTAGAGTTGCCAAGCAGAGTAACTGTTATCTGATGTGAAAAAAATGATCAGCTAAAGTAAGAACAAATTGTGATTGTAGCTTGTCGTGCTTAACAATTATTGCCAGTTAAATTAAGTTCTTAGGTGGCTCTAGGTATCAACTTGGGCAATATTTAATCCTGCTCTGTCTTCACGATAGGACAGCTGGGTTTATTTGTGTTTAATGTTCCCTTGTTGGGCAGCTTAATACATAACATGAACAAAAGTACAAAAACACAAACTCGTTGTTACATTGTTTTCTGGACAGTGTTCACTCCGTTCAGATACCCGCACCAGGTAAGTTTCATTGAGCATTTTCTAGCAAACTAGAATTTTTGACGATTTCAACTTTTGACCCCTCTAGAATCCACTAGTGTACCATCCCTTTAAAGTGTACGTTCATATGAGAAACGTGAAACCGGAACGAGCTTTCCAACGTGTCGCCATAAACAGGCCAAGCATCCAAATGTAAATCATCTAAAAACCAGATGAGCGCACTGAACGGTAAAAATATCCATCTCTTTTTTTTTTTTACTTCATGGATACTTATAGGGTGGCAAGGCTAAAGCCATCAATAAATGTACAATTAAAAAATAACCAAGACTGTGTCGCGGTTCAAGTTGCAAATGCATGGAATACGATGACATTATGAGATAATAAAGCATGTATTTACCTTGATATGTTGCCAGTGTTCAGTCAGATCGTAGGGGAGCATGCCCATTACTTGGTCTACAGCACACGAGTCGTCACGCCTGCGGAAGCTCGGTCCCTCCAGCTAAAAATGATCATACAGATACAAATACTTGATTGCACTTCCGTATTGTGTCGAGGGCACAGACGCCACTGCGTAAAAAAAGGGTCGACCAATTGCATTACACAGGATAAGAAAGGAAGCGACATGACAAGTCTACGATAGTTAAAGGATGACTGAAGATAATGTCTTCCCAATTTAACTGCCAGATTAGTAGCGTTGCACGGTCCTAATTGCGTCTTCAGATCATTGGATGTTATCCAGCTTGTTATCTCGTACTCCCAACAAGTACATAAACACACCGCTTCTGGCTATAGTTCAATCAATCATGTATTGATGAATCAATTAATAAATTATGTAACATCAAAAGAAACTTCATCAAAACATGTAACATCAAAAGAAGTTAACTGACATATATTTGAATCCAGGTTCAACTCCCATCAATGACAGTTGTCATTAGTCCAAAGGAAAGGTGTACACCTACACTCGTAGGGCCTAATCCACTTCTGGGTAAGTATGACTTGGAATATGTATCAAAGTGACCCAGAGATGACTGGGTCAAAAAGACGCAGAATTTGATAAAAACAATTATTTTTGTTTCCAACTTTCCGCAAGCTAGTCCGCAAACTTAGAGCAAGCTAGTCGAAACGTTGAGACCAAAAAGGACTCACTCCGCGGCAGTGCAGTTAATTACGAGAAGTCCTCCCGATCCACTAAGCGAAAGTAGTAGTCCGGGCCGATTTCCTACCTTTCACTCAAGTAGTAGTTAATAAGCAGGACAGTTGTTTTCAGAACTGAGAAGTCTCCCGAATTCCGAAAATCTACTCCGCGGAAGTAGAACACAATAACAGCAAGACAATTTCTCTAAAGAACAAAATCTACACAGCAAAGTAGATATACAGATGGTGTTACCGCAAACCGAAATTACATTGAAACCTCGCTATGTAATGCCTCAAAAACCACAAACGTGTACGTTGTAAGGCCTCAGTATACTGTTACCATAAAACAAATTATAATAATAATAATAATTGTCCTAAATAGAGCACGAACAAACTTGCATAAATTTCAACTAGTTTTATTTCAATGTGTTTCTGTACACCTGCTACTGGTGTCATAGTGCATTTCTGTTTCTACCCATCATGGTCAAAAGATGCCCAACGAATAGGTACTGTATACTTTTGGTAACAGCTCAAAATCAGTGTCCACATTTTGTGTGATTCAACATATGCATGAACAAACAAACCTTTGAAGTTGGTCATCGAGGTCACGAGAAAATAGTGAAAAGACACCTTATGTGTTTTTTTCTTTTTTCAAACATTGAGTTTTTATCGCGCGTGATAAAAACTATTGTTTTACTAATTTCTCAGAAACGATAGGATTTTAGGCCGAAATATTTTAAGGAACCCTTTCTACCATTGCTTACTTTAAACCATGTAGGCCTAAGTTATGTGTGAATCTGTTTTTCGATCTTACCATTAGTGTACAGGGCCTTTAACGTTCTCTGTTTTGTCTCATTGCAGTATTTTTATTAACTGACACATATAAAAACTGTAACAGTGAGTCATTTAGACATCTCCTGGTCGTTAACAAGTTTGTCGGAAGACATCACATCAAATCAAGCCAGGTATCAAACATAAATACATTATGCGACGACTTTTTGAGTACGTGTCACCCTCCGGAAGAGCATAACTGATCTACTTCCGCATTTGTATTCGACTGGCAGCGCAGAGAGTATTGATTACATTCTTTTCAATCCATTGGTTCCTGACCAGATAGATAATGCCCTTTCTCATTCATGATTTCTATGCGTTCTGTATCCTGCTATCAATTTTAAGAATACACGTGTTAATTGTGATAAACACGATAATCGAAACTCTCTTTGTAATGTAAGACGCTGCACGACCCAATGTAGTCCCTCGACATTATTAAACAAATTGTAGAACATATAAAAAGCCATAATACTTTATAATAAAACGAAAATTAAGGATCCATACTTTGTATTAAAAAACAAACTTAACACGAATGCAAAGGGAGGATTGAAGAGCCACTATTTTAGTTCAGGATCGGTTACTGCAAAACAGGCTCCACGTCACCACATAGATTGTTTGTAAGCATGCTTATCAATTTGAGTGGTTTTGGATTTAAAGTTATACTTTGGTCAATTGAGGAAACCTTGGTTTCATAACCAGAAATAAATAATAATAATCTGAATAATAGTAAATGAAAGATAAACTGGCAGTAATTCAGGCATGTGCTTGTGTGTGATTAACATGTAAGGAAATCCCCAACACAGCCTCGCTACCGGGGGCAGCACGCCTTATCCTCTCGTCACTAATCCATCAAAGGGAAGCACAGAAAATCAACGTTGATTGGCTCCCAAACGTGACTACTTTGCGATACGAGTTGTAAAAAAAAAAAACTATTAGCGCTTGTATGGCGCTTGTAGGACGCTTAGTACGCGCGTGTGAAAATTCAAGTATTTTGAAGCGATCCATTTCAAATGAATCATGTTTATACACTGTCACCCTAAATTGCATAAAGTTAGACATATCACAAGATCAAAGAAGAATGAGAGGGGACCATGTTGCTCTTTGACTTTAGGCCTCTTTTGCGGATTACCATACTTGAGCGGGCGCGTATAGAGTGGATCGGCCACAGGCCTAGTTAACATGTGATTCTGGCACATTTTAATGAACCAATTCCAGGGGTTATGAGCGAGCATGTCATGCTGGAAATAATGGCGCGGCGAGATTGATCACCCCCTGCGAACGAGGTTGTGGTCACCCTAAACTGCATACACTCTAAGACATTTCACGAGATCAAAAAAGAATGACAGGGGACCTGGGGCCGATTTCACCAGGCACTAAGATTCATCTTAGGATGAGTTGCATTGTGGCATCACACTTTGCTTAGCAATTAAGAGTGAATTGTAGTTAAAATTCATCTTAGCTCTTCGTGAAATCAAGCCTATGCTCTGGGACTTGACGCATCCTTTGATAGCGTGCTATGCGTAGTCTCTAACACAGAATGGATCAACCACAGGACTAAGTTGCCGGGAAAAGAAAAGAAAAAAGTCGCCGCTTAAAAAAAAAAAAGTCGCCGTGTAAAAAAAAGCGCCGTTTCCCCCAAAAAACTCCGTGTTGAAAAATAATCGCCACTTGAAAAAAAGTCCCCGCTTGAAAAAAAGTCGCCATGTAAGTGTCCTTTATAGAACACCTTTACATGAATGGTGTCTACTAGCCTTCATAACATTGACTACACCGAAGGGTAACGTCCTGTAATTCAAAGGGTAACGTCCTGGTGCAAAGTGACACCCGACAAACGCAAAGAACACACAAGCTGCTGCGTGTCTAGCTATAGGGGATACTAGGGAGGGGGTAGACAGACAACAATAATTATGTTACTCTCTGTCAACACCTTGGTTGAAACACATTGTTGTGTTCCAGGAAGCTGTACACGAACAGAGTTTGACTCTAATAAGTCATTCACCCGGAGACATTCACAACATTCGTTTTGTATTCAAATTAACCCTTTACTGAGTGCCGTCTAAAGTACCAAAAACCACACCAATGTTGTAGGTGTCCTCTGGTTACTGGGACTTTTAATTTGTGGTGTGGGGGAGGGGGTGGGTGCTGGAAACAACAGAGCTGCTCCAGGCTTGTCCAACATCAGGGCACTGTCTGATACAATAAACAAATGGCTGAAATGGTTCCACTTTATCAGAAGGTTGGATGCATGTTTTGTGTGTAGGTTGTGTTGACACTCTTGCTAAGCCATTTGACAGATTTTTTTAGCTGGGTTAAAAAACAAAAATTCCAGCCCATATAAAATCCCAACTCTCGGAAATGACCCCCCCCCCTACTGTTAAATTTGTAGAAGTGTCCAGTCTTTGTATCAATGAATGTAAACTTGCTGTGGGTTTTGCTTACATTGTGACTCATGTCTTATGACACGGGGAATAGTGTTCTTCTCTATAAAAGAGTCAACAGGAACTGAAGATGGGACAAACAAGATTGGAATAATTTAAACCCGTACTTTTAAGGTGGAGGCTTCATCGTGTTATGCCAAAACCAAGTTTAGCCTAAGACAAGATGTAGTGTGTCGTGCGGTGACTGAGCGGTCAAGAGCATCAACTTAAATTCTGTTTTAGCTGAGTCATCACAAGTGTTCTTGGGCAAGGCACTTTACAATAATTGCTTCTCATTAACCAGGAGTAAATGGATACCTAAAAGGGTAGAGATTTTGATGTCAACGATTAGCAATCTGTGCGTCAATTTGGCTGCCGGAGTTGCACACTTCAAACAAGTTGAGAGGGTGTCACGAATGCTTTTTATAACAATGGACCTTATGCATTGACGTCATCAGCCGCCATTTTAGAGGTAAACCGATGACGAAACAATGGAAAACGCATAGAATTGCACGCGCGGCACGCAATTATTTTTTTTATGCAGCACACGTCGGCTATGGAGTCAGCAGTTAAGGGATAGGAAGAACAGCCCATCCCTTAACTGTTGACTCTATAGCCGACGTGTGCTGCAGAAAAGAAAATCGCGCGCAGCAAACAGGATGGGCCATTGAACAACATCCTTTGACCTCTAGGCGAGGGCGCCCTACTCAAATGACTTCATGTGCTTAATGCCATAGCATTTATTATTATCGTCATTATCGTAACATAAAACGACGCTCAATGCTATGAATAGTTGTATCACTAGAAGATACAAACTACTATTCTATTGAATTGATATGAATAACATTCCGATGTACATTTGAATGTACCGTTTGTATTGTTCCCACTCCAATACAGACGGCTGTGTTAAACTTGCATGATGAACCCATCTTACACTGAGTCTTATGGTTAGTAGAATATAGATACCCGCAAGCGCCCTCTGGCGTTACGGTGCGGTTTACCGGGCTATTTCATTACGCTTCTTGACCGTCTTGAATGTTAAAGCTGGGGCATTAATATTACACTATTGCCAAGAGCGTCTGGCGATGGGTGACTTGGTGCTTTTGTATAAGACTCTTATCTTGTTATTATAGTCAACAATCGTGTGCCTTCGTCCAGACTGGCTTGTGAGCTCAGCTGCGTAGGTTTTGCAGCGCTATTGGACTCATCAAATATACATTGCCAATACTTTCATCTGGTTTAAAGGTACAATTCTCCTCGATGTTCAATAGCTATTTCAGTGGTTTAGATATGAAAAATATTAATATAATTTTTATTATTTATTATAATTTTTTTTTTTAACATGGAATTATAAAAGTGTATAAATATTAATTGGCACAAAATGAATACAGATGCTTGTATTTTTGTTTTACTTAGTTAACTGCAAAACCAAAACAACCACTAACAACGACCCCCCCCCCCCCACACACACACACAACATACCCCTCCCCGATTCCTGGTGTGTTGTTATGCGGGTTGCTTAATATAAAGAGCAAACGTAACCCAACCCAATCCCCCAACCCCAACCCCCGTAAAAATATTAATAATGAAATAAAAATCGTTATTTGGTTGTTTTCTAAGAAACGTAAAAATCTGTGTCGGATGATATACAACAAAGATGGTGTAAATTATTTTTTGGACAAACTCATTTTTCAATTAATACCTCTCTCTGATACATAGATGTGGCTCTCCAAAAAAATATGTTGTAACAACTTAAACCGTACTTTCTATATGTTTTTCCACCATGCAAACTTTCGAATCTTACAACTACGCACACGTACCGCGAACTCGGTCTCCTTCAAATCATAAATGTTTAAATAACGAGGTGAATAATATTGTAAGCATGTCATTTCAGCGGACATCATTGTGCTTTCCCCAAAGCAATGTATTCGTCACTGATTGAACGACGTGATAGCTGTAGCGTATTATTCCTCTAGGCTTATTCAAAAACCAATCTGTAATGTTCTTGTTTTCCAATTTCAGGTCAGTATTGGGACATGTATCAGCTCATCCACCTCTCGGAGTTTACTGACCCTATATTTCTAGGTCGTCAATATTTTCATTTCTACAATAATCGAATTTGGATAATTTTGATAACAGCTTGGACCATGTCAACCATAGCGAAATTGCCTGGAAGCTATATCGATACATAATCCCCGTATGGCTTTAAGTCGGTTTTGCGTCAGCTGCCTTGAGGGAACACGGTGTTTCCAATCCAACTATATAATCTGAAGGAAATACGGCCCGAGGAATTACTACAATCGTCTGTATCAAGAATCTTCTGAGGGAATTGACCATTAAAGAGTAGATTTGTTGACTTCTCGAACTTCGACCTGAAATATCACATTTATAATTAAATTTAAATTGTTTTTATTGCTCTTAAAAAAGGGTCAAACCTGTATAGTATTTCATTTTATTGGTTTGTTTATTAAAAATTGTCATTGTAGACGGTCAAGAACACTGACTGGAAAAAATATTTATTAGTTTGTGTATGCTGTGTTTATCCAAAGTGTGCATTACGGAAACATCACAAAAGACAACACTGACCTATAACAGTATTTGGTAATCACAGCTCTTCTTTAAAAAGTATTAATCCATTTCCCTTTTGGGTTTAGAATCGTCTGAACTGAACTCGATCCCAATCTTTAATCAATGGTTTATTTTTGGGTTGCCTTAGATTTAGATTTTGTCAAGTTGGTAACAGGGACTTCGGATGAGAGATCAGGGGGCAGTGCAACCGGATTATATTGATTCTAGGGTACGCAGCACCCAAGGCAAGGACTGCCGGGATTGTCAGACGGACTCAGGAGTCCATCAGAAGTTCTGCTTTCTTCCCGTTTGTCTGTTGGGGTGCTGTGCTTTTTTGCGTCCATTCGTTTCGAGCGCACACGGACATGAAACAAAAGCAACAGCCAGGCATGATTTAAAAAGGTACTTTTTGATGATCCTTGCATAAGAAGTTCATTATTGTTGATTTACTTATGCATATACTTTTTGAAATGTTTCCTTGTTTGAAGGGTGTGCACAACTCTGATAATATTGAAAATTTAAATGTTCAGAATTTGCACATAACTTACATGGTATAAAGATGGTCATGGTGGAAAACTTCCCTTTAAATAGTTTTGCTAGAAATGCTATAGTTTTTAGAAAATGAGTAAAATTGGTCTTTATCGGCATGTGTACACAACCCGATGTTTGAAAACAGTGACAAGATAATTATAACGGGGTTTTCCCTGGTTTTTTCATGTCTCCGAAGACAGATTCAGCTTAACATTTTACAGGTTTGTCATTTCAAGTATAATGTTGGATGACATAAAGTGATTATATACTAGTCTTTGAAAGACAAAATTACATAACAACAAATTAATCGCTTTCAGCTCTCAAGAAAAACGTATAACAAAACTAATCCATGAGATGCATTTTAATCTTGTTAACATCTCTTTGTTGACGTTCACATGTCAAGATAAAACAATTTCCCGGAGGTTTAGTGATGGAGTCTTATTATGTTGGATTTAAAGACACTAGACACCTTTGGTAATTGTCAAAGACCAGTCTTCTCACTTGGTGTATCTCAACATATGCACAAAATAACAAACCTGTGAAAATGTGAACTCAATTGGTCGTCGAAGTTGCGAAATAATAATGGAAGAAAAAACACCCTTGTCACACGAAGTTGTGTGCTTTCAGATGCTTGATTTCGAGACCTCACGCGTGAGGTCTCAAAATCAATTCAAATATTTTACTGAGAAATTACTTCTTTCTCAAAAACTACGTTACTTCATAGGGAGCCGTTTCTCACAATGTTTTATACTATCAACAGCTTTCAGGTGCTCCTTACCAAGTAAGTTTTTATGCTAACAATTATTTTGAGTGATTACCAATAGTGTCCAGTGCCTTTAATACACTCTAAAAACAAACTACAGGGTCAGAAATGAGCCGGATTCCTGGTACCGGGGGCATGGCACATTTATGGGTCAGTCTGTCATGGGAACTGGTTTAAAACAAAATTATCTCGGATTATGCGTCAGTTTGACACATATTTGGATCATTTTGACACAGATTTTGGGTCATGGTAAAGCCCCACGTGATGCAGAATCTGGGTCATTTCTTCTCACCCAGGAGTATTTAGAGTGCATGCAATATTTATATCAAAAAGCATACAACGCCTGACTTAGTTGTTGTACTATGTCAATAATACTATTTGCTATACGGATCAGTAAGCGTCAACGATGTGAGTAGGTTTTTCAATCAACTGATTCATACATCTTATTTTATTGTTTGATTTATACCATGACTTATTCAGATTCATGGAAAGTCTTGGCTAAGTGTGTTCTTCTCACTGAGCAAACTCGACCGTAGCGTAGATCTATAAATGCATCTAACGCTGCCCAGTGCATCGGCTCGTATTTGGCTCGCAAAAGATTCACTAACTCAAAGATTCGTGAGGAAGGTAATGGATTGAAGTAAAAATAACTCGGGCAAGGGATAGATTAGATGTAAAGAAAATATCGAGGGGGCAAAAGGAGAAATGGGTTATTATGAAAATGTTTGAATTGGGACATATTGAAGGTTATTTCCTTTAGTATGCAGCAATAGAAGCGGATAATAGCTCCTCGTCAACAATATTATTTTAAAGAAAAGTCAACTACTAGAAAATATATGAAATACAAAAATACTTGCGGGAAATTGTTATTTTAAAATTGATGTCATAGAATTTAGAACGGGCGCGGATATACAGGGACTGTATATGCGTACATCGTAATATTTGTGTTTTGATGTTCAGTTTATTGTGTATTATTTAAAACAATGGATGCTTCAAATGAAATATCACTGTATATCCAAAAATGCATATCACTCTTTCTGGGTGGAGATTGGAACAAACATGCCGTAACGAATAAACAAGGATACTTCACACCGAACAAAGACAAAGCTCCACTCCCATCAATTCATAGAGGAGCTCATAGAGAAGCTTCTATACGAAGATAAACGGGACAACAGGGACAGAGCTATCAGTCTATAGTCCCAGTCATAATAACTACCTTACACGTGAGGTCATCAACAGTTTCCTGTAATTACAGGAAACTGTTGATGACACATTAATCAAAAGTACGGTAACCTTTGAAATATATTTTCATTGGGGTCATCGTTGATTATCGATTGCTGGAAGGACAAAAAACTAGCACCTGACGAAAAATGAAAAGGAATCATTGAAGATCTTGCACCTGCTATGGATGTTCGTCACATAAGAGTCGCATAAAGAAACCAAAAATGCAGGGCTATATATAAGCAAAATTACCCCACCCCCTTAAAAAAAAACACACACACGCACACACACACACATGTTTGTGAATCCCGTTAATCGAGGACTTCTCTTTGTTCTCTCAATGTTTGGACCTATTTTTTTAAGCAACGTCCCCATGATTGTGTCAAAATACCGGATCCATTTTGTTAAAATCCTTGGTTTCAACGGATAGACACGCTCACACACACCAACACAATAACAACAACGACGACGACAATAAACAAACAAACACCCAAGGGCGTCGATTGCTACTGAAAAGTAGGGGGGACGGGCGAGCAAAAGTGAATCATACATGTAGCCTTGTGTAAACAGACCATTAAGATGAGACTAGTGTGCACACCAAAAAACATTATGATGGTTTTGTATAATATAAGCATCATATAGAGTGTTTTTAGAGGACTAGCACAAACAATAGTAGTACCGGAGCTCACTCAAAGCTTTAGTTATAGTAAATTGTAAAATTCTTCCCTTGTTAGTGGAGAATCACGTATGGAAACTAAAGCTTTAAAGAACGTATGAGGCAATATGTGTAGTTCTTAATAGGGAAGGGTGGGTGGTTAAGTTAATTGCAAAACCAGAAGGGGAACAGGTGTTGGTAGGGGGTGGGGTCTGGAAAGGATGGTTTGTGTGAAGAGGAGACTGCCAAAATAAACTTGAGTGAAATGCACCGTGGAGCGGGAAATTCGGAACCAGATCCGGTGCTAGCAAAGATAGATTGGCATCTAGAGGGAGTGAAGGGAAGACACATGTCGGTGTGGTCTCTGGTAGTAAATCATCCCCTGACTGTTTGGATGTTGTTTTTTGGTGGAGGACAAGTGTCTCCGTTATCATAGTACTCAAGGCAATGGTTAGAACAGAGCTAATTTTTGATGTTTTTATGTAACCACATGAAGGAAAGAGAGGGTTTTTTTTTTGAAAAAGGTGTTTGGGGGGTTTGGAAGGGGAAGGGGTTGTTGGAACTCGCTAAAAAGAACTTTTGTTTCTTTTGGGACGTAGCCACTGAATTTTTTTTTTATAATATCCATTTTAATGTGCTTCGGGAGTCCGGCGTTTATCGTGGTCTTCGAAAAAAACACTGCTTCTTCGACAAATCTTGTAATTGCCCAAACTGCACTACATTTTGTGCATTGTGCGATTGTAACAAAATGTAACACATTTGCACGTGCGCGCACACACAGACTTTCTTTGTGGAGGGATCATGTACCGTACATTATAGCATACACAAATGACGCATTACTTGAATGCTAAAAGGTATGTAAGCGGAATTTTGGCGTTTATGTCTTGGACCAGACTTGTCGGTTATTGTCTGTATTATAGAAATGGAAATAGGCCCAAAATACCATTCTGCGCGTGGTCCATCAGAGCCAAATAAGAAATGAAGAAAACATTTTACCGTTTAATGTTCGATATTCTTTTAGTTTAACAAAAATTATAATGAAATATTGAATCAAGGAAATGGTGTATATTTTTATATTTTGTTGCATATTTCTGATGAACAGTCAATCAAAAAGTGGGGGGGGGGGGGACATCTGATATGCTGCCCCCCCCCCAGTCTAAAAAGTGGAGGGGACATGTCCCCCCCCCCCGTCCCCCACCCATCGACGCCCTTGCAAACACCCCAACAAACAAACACATAAACCCACAAACAAAACATAAACCCAACAAGAAACAAAATAAAACAAAATAAAAAAAATCACATGGAAGCTAGTTGGTGAAATTTGCAGTATTTTGAAAGGCTTGCTTATTCCAGTTGTTATCACACAGTGTTTTTCTGTTAGTCACGAGATGTCCGTTTCTCAACTGCTTCATATTCGCGTAATTTACTCTTCCCGATAAGTCCTATCATTCAGACACCCCGTGCATGACAATACAGCAGACCTGATAACATTGTTCAATTGTGTTTCAATATGATATTCGGTGTTTCCAAAAGACACAAACTGATTGGGAGTTCTTTATGACGAAACACCGTGCTTTATGCATCAATCCAGAGTATGAAAATAAACCCAAACGTACATTTCTTTGTATAAAATTCCCAATCATTAACAATTCCTGATATCAAATTAAAAAATGACCGCAAAATTTGATGCCAACTTTTGTGACCATGCTCTACAAAATAACAAATAATCTCATCTCCATCCCCATACCAGACTACATCAAGCCAAGAACCAGAACAACACGCAACAGCCAACAGCATCGCTTCATGCGACTTGGTTCTTCAACAGACACTTACAAGAACAGCTTCTGGCCAAGGACACTACGTGACTGGGATTCGCTTCCTCAAAAAACCGTTGAGCTGCCCACTGTAGAGAATGTTCAAGGGAGCCATCAATGATAGGCAAACGCATTTTTTTTTTTACTTGCACCAATCAAAATTGCACATTAATAATAAAAGCGCGAGAGCACATTGTTAGTGTCCACTACTGGAAGCACCATCACACACCGTTCCCTCATCTAGATGCTGAACAGGCTTTGATGAGAACCCCCGTAGATGTAGATGTAGATGTAATGTTTAAATTTTAATAGCGCATTTTATCTTTTCATTTTGTCATGACTTTTTTTCTTTCTTTTTTTACACTACTTTACGTGGTCTGACATTCCAACATGCCATCACCATCGTCAATTTGGTGGCAAAATAATGCGTTGTACTTCGAGCTGCAACCTTTTGTATACGAACGAAACAAGGTCCTTGGACAAGAGAGTAAAAAACAAACAAAAAAACGGCCCTCTGTATTTTACTGGATGTTCAGAGTAACTTAAAACGGTTTCCGGATTCAGCTCTTTGCCCGAAGAAGGAAATCCATCCCTGCCTCTAACAATTAAGTAGTTTGTTGAGGAGACCGCCTCAGAAGTATAAGTCTTCAAGTTTCCAAACTGAGAACACATACTGTTTTATTGTCAGTAAAAATCAGTCGCTGAAGGCGCATTTATATACGCATCGACAAACGACCATTCGATTGGGTGGGACAAATTACGCATTGCGCAAATAGGGTTGGGGTAAATGGACAACACACAATATGTATAGCTGTTTAAATGACTTAGGTTTAAATAAATACAAGTTTATTAAAACTGTCTTTAAAAACGCGGTGACTTTGGTGATTGTCAAAGTCGCTTTGTGTTTAACTCAACTTATGTATGAAATGACAACGCTGCAGAAGTTTTAAGGCCCAGCCTGTACACTATTGGTAAGATCGAAAAACACAAATGTTGACAGATTCACACATAACTTACATGATTTAAAGTAAGTAATGGTAGAAAGGGTTCCTGAAAATATTTCTGCCTAAAATGCTATCGTTTCTGAGAAATGAGTAAAACAATGTTTTTATCACGCGTGATAAAAACTCAATGTTTGAAAAAACAGAAAACACATAAGGTCTCTTTTCACTATTTTCTCGTGACCTCGATGACCAATTGAGCTCAAATTTCATAGATTTGTTTGTTCATGCATGTTGAATCATATAAAATGTGGACACTGATTTTGAGCTGTTACCAAAAGTGTACAATACCTTTAAGCCCAAGCTGTCGTCAGAGTCAAAAGAAAATTTGTGAGTATTTATAATTTTAATCTTACCAATGAATGAAGAGCGGAGAGGGAAAGATGCTCCTCTGGTCGCAACATTCATACAATATGTTTTTATTTTATTTTACTGGTACTATTATCGTTAGTTGCTTATTTATTTAAATAATTTGTCTATTTCTAATTATACTTGTAAATAAACGTATAAATTAAGCCATTAATTATCGGTGTCGATCTTATGTCACTGCATAATGCCAAGCATAAACAAGTGCCAGGCTTTATTGCATAATTTGTTCATTAAAGGCCTTTACTCTACAACATTAAAGGTATATCGTGAGTAGATGGTAGAGCAGATGTCCGGACTACATTTTCATCCTCTATTTTTCAGTAAAACTATGCCGTACAATCAAGCTGGGAAAATTATATCGATTGTAAATGATTCTGTTTCAGTAAAAACAATTTTTAAAAACGTTTGCTTTGTAAATGATTTTTGTGTGCTTCTTTCTTTTTTTTCTCTTTTTTTTTCTTTTTTTTTTTTACCTTTTTTTCTTTTTTTTTCTTTTTGTTTTTTTTGGGGAGGGGGGTTGGGATTTTTCTCTCGAATTTGGTAGTATTAAAGACAGAACAATTTTATCTGGAGGATTGGTACTGGTATGAACAAAATGACCATAGGACTTTTGCATTTTTTCCCCCGATTAATAATATCGTATACAGCAGTCAGCCGAATGACAAATGGAAAGAAGCAAAGATAAGCAAATAACACTCGCTCCGTTATGCTGCTTTGCAACTGTTATAATCAATATTAATTTGGTTTGCGAATAGTTACAACATTACCCGATGATATTTGTCCATTTGCATGTATAAATGCAGAGCGACAGACAAACGTGACAAAGCATCATTAATATTAAAAAGTAAAGTGCACAAACCCTGCATAAAAACTTGTTCTAGGTCGAGTTCAGTTTACTCTTGATATTTGGTTTGTTTACCCCTTTCCTTATTTTTTTCTCTCTCCCAAACTCCTTCTCTTTTCCATAAAGGCTAATCTCCCGTTTTAAAACTTCACGGCAAGATCATTGATCTACTGATTTGTAGGAATGTACCTTTAATTGTGTTTATCATTAAATTGTTTCGTCCCTAATTTCCTACTTATTATTAGTATTATTACTATTATTTATTTTATAAATTTGTATTTATTTATTTATTTAATGGGATGTTCAAGTACATTATTCATCCGCACATTTTGTAATTTTTACTGAGGCCCCTACAAGTTTTTAAATTTGGTCAGTCGCAATCGAGCAAAAAATCGAAAGTCATGGGTCAAGAAACTGTGTTGTTTCTCTGACCAGGATTCTGGGTCAAAATGACAAGATGTATATTTTAATTAAACTCAGGTCCACTTTTATTAGTCTTTAAATTAGGGCCTGGATGTCATTGTCCATCATTGACCTGGAACCGCCTCAATTCTCAATCATTTTATTTATTTTTTCTGTGTAAAACGTTTTGGATTTCAACATGAAAGTAAATAATGTGGAACTTTCTGCTCACTAGTCACATGCTTAACAGTACATCAATCGTTTTAACAAACAGTTTTGTTATTGTTTTATTTATATATTATTTTTCGGAACTTAAAACGTCCTCAAATAAAATTAACACTGCCAGGTAGTGAATTACCCAGTCGGAATAAAAACGTTTGAGTCCAACCATTAATTGACGATTGATACAGCTAGCACTTTACATTTCCCGAAAAGACAATCCACGTAAGATTTACAGAAAACACAAACATACAACCTCTCCATTAACGCTTCGTCCGCCTTCCCCTTGATTTGCGACTTACTTTAGTCTGTTTTCTAGGACATGTATAAACACAGATAAACAGAAAGGTGTAAACCTGCCTTGCAATTTATAAACAAAACTTACTGCGACGCATTCCGTGCACACTACAGAAGATCATTCAAATCTGCCCCCTGCGATAAAATTAATAAAAAAAAACGTCTGCTACCAAACATGAACTTGATTAATGTTTCCGCATACAGACAGTGGCAAGCTCTAGCAACAATGTTTGGACAAAATTAAACACTCAATAATTCTGTCAATTTCGGGAAAGATAGTTCCCGGGGGTTTTGTAATTTGTACGGCTTTTATTCGGTTGATTTGAGTTACAATAGAAAATTGTGTGGGAGTCAATGACGACTCTGGTCTAGCTACAAGTACAATGCGAATATAATGAACAATACGCATAGTGATAATGTTTTCAGATCTATTAACGTCTAAATTGGATACACGGAATATTTATGACAAATGTAGTTGTTGTTTTGTGGGCATCTCCATAGAAACAGTTGGTATTTCAACAGGTCAATTGAAACGAAAGTGTTCATTTATTTGTTCAATTCAAAAGGTAGGTCTCATCTCAAGATGAGGTTTGTGTGTGACAGAAGGCAGACCTGAGAACATAAGTAGTTAAATATGCTGAATGGGGGCCTTGACGTAAAGGGCAGTGAACTTAGTTTATCTTCTACCTCAGAGAGGAGACTTTATGGTTTGCCACACGAAGATTGCCCTTTTCCCCGTCATTAATCATATCGTATTATCCCGTTATAGAGTCATACAAACTGTTGTTCAATATACCAAATGAATATGGATCGAAACAATTTCTTCGACAACGCCCATTTTGTGAATATTCACTTTGTGATATAAACATATTGTCTCTAATCGTGCAGGTCATCACACCATAGACATAATATTAACTATTTTACTATTCCCTTGTTTGAGCATACATTAATGTGAACTTACTAAATGCTTACAATCAGACATGCTTCTTGAAAACTATGGCTAAAAGGAACGTACTCTGCCGACATTTTTATTTGCCCATTGCTGATTATATACTTTAGTAACCGAATTTCTGTTTTACTAAGGATGTTGCAGGAAAGGTTTTGGTATAAAGCAAATGGGTTACAATAAGTCAATTTGTAAAGTACATCCGACGTTGGTTGGATTCACTGCCCTTCCAACAATGTCCATAACAATGCTAAAGTAACGAATAGTATAGGTTTTTTCCACTTAATTAAGATCGTGCAAAAGACGGTGACAAACTCAGATAAAATGCAAAATTCAATTAGTTTTCTTTGAGTTTACGGACATCATGTTTCCTTTCTTTCCAGCAAGGTCACTTTTCAAACAAGCCAGGCAGATGGAGCTTTCAAGTTTCAATTTATTTTATCCTTGCCAGGCTTCTTTGATCAAAGTTAACGTATAATCTGGTTTCAGTAATTTTATATAGGGAAAGTGCAAGGAGACAGCTCTTATAATTTGTTGTGTCTCATAAAAACATTTTGAAAGTTTACTGATGACTAAAAAGCATATCAATATTTAATTATTTGACCTTACAATGAATACAACTATCGAAATAATTATGAACGGAAGCAAATCCCTAAAGCATAAAGTTTTTTGTAGTTCACCTCATTTGAATAATTTGACTATTTATCGAGCATTTTCATTTAAAATTTGGGGTTGAACTATATGAAAACTTGACTAGAACCAACAACCTCCGGATTAACGTGCCGGCGCTCTACCAAATGAGCTGTCTAGCCCTGTGTTGGCAGTATTCGTATTTTGTCAATATCTTTGTTAGGTGATCCCCTATAGCTGGTTGCCGCTTCCCAGGTTATTTCGTAAACTTGGGTTTGATCCCTGACTACACGGCAGTTACAGGTTGAATGTCTTCTGACTGGAAACCCCGATAATTCATAATGGTTTTTTTTCCCTTCTATTAAATGACAGATAAAAGGGTCCTCAAAATGTAACTGTTTTAATGCAATCCTATAGAGATGCACTGTTGTGTCCCATTTCACCTGTTTTCCCTCCAAATGTTCGTTTTTCAAATTTTAGGGGTATATTGGTGCTTTTTTGTATTTTATGCAATGCAAATTTCCATATTCATGAGAAAAGTGTGAAGTCATATCAGGCAGAAATCTCAATGTTGCTTAAAAAGTATTCCTAATAAGTGTTTACTTGACGGGCTCTTTAAACAACGTATGCAGAAAGTGCTCGATAGATCTCCAACTTGTAGGGCGACCACACAAACAATGTTTCATTTGCTCTGCTCTAATGATTATTTGCCCCTGCCTCCCCACCCCCACCCACCCTCCCCCACAAAATAACGTTAAAAAAAATAATAATAAAATAAAAAACCAAGCAAGAATATGTCTGGTTACTCTACTACCTACATATCTCCTTGCTATATTGATATTTTTCCAGAATTTCTGTGTTAGTATTTCGCAGAACTAACTCCCAGAGGATAAGGACGCGGGGATTGACTGCGGTTATGAATATTTAAGATGTTTTATGCCTAGAATCGCGGTTCTTTTTTCACGGTCCAGTGTAAACTGAACATATCAATCGATGCCCTGCAAGTGTAACACGATATTCACAAAAAACCTCGCTGAGGGTAAAAAGATATTCTATAAACGTCCAATAGGAGTAATATGACACCGCAGTCTTAGAATCAAACTTGAAATTCAGGCTACGGAAGAACAGATATCAATGTAAGGTCACAACACGGTATTTCAATCGAAGATAGGTTGCTTCACACATAAACAACTGTTTGCAATAATAGTGGCCATGTTGTTTTAATATCTGCCAAAACATAGGATTCGAACTGTCTCTAGCTACAGGCAATCTCGGTGGTCTAGTGGTAAGACATCTGCTTTAGAATGGCAAAGGTCTTGGGTTCGAATCCTAATCGAGAAAGAAGTGAGACAATTATCGTGTAAGGTTAAAACCAACTAATATTCTTAATCCCCGATGCAAACTGCCTCTAGCTACCAGGTGGTCCAGTGGTAAGACTTTTGCTCTAGAATGGCAAAGGTCGTGGGATCGAATCTCAACCGAGTAAAAAGCCTTTAGAAATTTTTTCTCAAGTCTCGGAAAAGTACTGAGTATACAGTGCTTTACACATATCGGTGTACGGGTAAAAACCAAATCATATTCTTTATCCTGATGCAAATCTAACATCTATCATTACTAAGCTTCTTAAAACATCTTAGTAAAACAAAGTTCCCAGTCAACCAAGATATGTTTGTTGCTTGCACGCGGTTGGTTCCCTGTCAATATTGTTACAATGTTCTGCTTACCAGAGTTATTAAATTGCCTCTAAGCTTTACGCTGTGTCTAATTTCATCTAATCAGTTTAGCAGAATTATTGCTTAACTTAACCGGGCACCCTTGTATTGGTAACAGTGTGAACAATATGACATTTAGGCTGGGTATCTGTTTCTGCTAGAATTTCAAGTCTTCTTCTTTTTTCTTCTTCTACTTCCAAAATATATTTTCATGGGAAAATCAGTGGGACGTTTGATCCGATTTACCATCCCTTATAAGCAATTGTTTAACTGTGCTGCGAAGTATTCAAAATCAATTTGTGCATGTCGAACGTTGCCATGAAAACGTGCCTTCGAGTGAGACATAGGCATTAAGTATGTTAAAAAAAAATGCTTCAGCAAAATTGAATTTCTTGAAATGCAGTTTACTTTTTTTTTTAAGATAACCAAAAATAACTGACGGCAAGACATTGTATAGACCCAGATCCACTTGAAGGTGACAGCCCAAACAGGTATTGAGTGAGTAGGCGCATACCGTGGTTACTATGACAACTAATCAGATCAATCGAAACTCGTTTCGGTGCAGGGATCCATTTCTATAGGTGTGAACCATTATTCAAATGCCATGTTTTTCAATTGATCGAGTTCTTTCTCGTTACCTTCATTGAATGTATTACTGCTTTCCAATTGATCGAGTCGTTTGCTGTTACCTGCATTTTAATGTAATTGCTTGAGCCATAGTTTTTTTCCCCGCTTGTATCCAACGGGATATGGCAATCGGTGTTAATAAGGTATTTACATTAGGTTTTAAAGTGCCTTTAAGTTTCTCCCGACCAAACTACATTGACTCATTCAAAGAGGATGGTGATCATTCTTAAGGTTGTCAAATGTACTGGTGCTATTGAGGCCAATGCTGACCATGATGTATTGTATACGTTGACCAATGCTGACCATGACGTCATATATTACGTTGTACATATACAACTACTGACCATGACGTCATACGTTGATTTTTACCTTGCTCACTCGTGGCGTCATGTATTAGAGAACTTCATTGCTGTTTGGAGGAAGGGTCTTGCACTTCAAAATGTTAATTAACTGTGTGCGTGACGATACCCTCGATTTGAAGAAGGTTGCAGATCAAAATCCCGCGAGAGTTAGGGTAAGTTATTTTGATATTAAAGATGAAGGATGAGAAGTGAAAAGGGAGTGTAATTTATAGGCAAGTATTGCGCAATTGTTATAAGAACACTTTTTTCCGCAGTCCCAATCATTGTTGCATTTTACTACAGCCTGGTTCATCAATGTGTAAAAAATGTGTTTTGCGTTGACCAACACTTCAGCTACAATAATGAGTCATTCATTGAGGCTGTGTCCATTGTAGCAATCCTCATGTAAACGCCGATCATCTCTAGAGCTTGCTATCCATACGGCTTCCTTTAAGATCTAACGTTACCCCCTTCATCTTCTTCTTTGTCTGCCTCTTCTCCTTTTCCCCGTCCCTGGTTGAGAATCCATTTGTTTTTCCATCTGTTGTTTGCTCTTCGGCCAGTCCAGCCCATCTCTATAGCCTGTTTTGTTATCATCAATAAATGCGGCTCCATTTTTTTTTTCTTCTCGTAATGCCGTAAATGTCATCCTGTTTCTAATTGAAATGCGAAGCATTCGCCTCTCCATTGCTCTTTGTACTGTTCAAAGATCGCGCTGTATCTGTTTCGTTGTTGTATATTATGTTTCTGATTCGTAGATCATTGTTGGTAGCACACACTGATCAAATTAAACCCCGTCTGTGGAGAGATATTCGTATTTTCTTGTCACAAAGTGTCGCTCTTTTATGCAGTGACCTTAACTGGTGTCTCGATCCTTTACCATTAGTGCCTAGCTGGAGTTTGTTATTATACTTGTCATTCCCTTATGTATCCTCAACCATTGTCTTAATGTTTGCTGTTCAGATCATTTAGCTGCGTTTCCAAATCTTCAAGAAAGGAGCTGATTGGAGTCACATCATCTTCCATGCGTAGATTTCTTGATATTCTCATTCCATGCACCCTCTCTCTCCAGTAGTCCAGTAATGGTTGTTCCAGTGAATACATCATGTATACATCGTGAAGGAATCACACATGAGGTCAAATATCAGTATTACCTTCCATATTCCAATACATTGTGTGTTGACCTACGAAGGTGCGCGCACATATTTACGTCTGATGATGTTACTTGTATTACGGCTGTAATCAACTCGTACACTCTTACCTCCTAGCAGGACTCGATCTGTCAGTAGGTTGTGATCGTATTTCTCTTCCTCAGTAGATCCCGGAGATATACGGTTTCGTTTTGAGGATTGACAATCCGAGCCGGAGTTATTTTCATAAAGGATTCGGAAGCCAGGATGATTACACGCATCACGGATTTGATTAATCTCACTACTGGGTCGTGTCGACCCTCTTGTCATGAGGTCTAGGTCCCAGGAGGCCTAAATCGGTTGACTTATTAGCTAGTCTAAAATGGAATCCGGGTCACACACACAAGTTCGAATAGCCAGGCTCCACATTTTTATTTAGGAAGATGTTTACTCCTGCAAGGAATCAGCCCAATTCATCTAGCTATGAGAACACGATTTCGAGTCAGTGTGAATTGGCTTTGGGGACTAATGAACGTGAAGTAGAGACACAGAGGAGCAAACTCTGCTTGTGGGGCAGTATCTTGTTTTGCTGAACATGACCCCAAATCCGGTCAGAAAGTTCCTTAAAGGCCCTCTACACTATTGGTAAGATCGAAAAACACAAATGTTCACAGATTCGCACATAACTTACATGATTTAAAGTAAGTAATGGTAGAAAGGGTTCCTGAAAATATTTCTGCCTAAAATGCTATTGTTTCTGAGAAATGAGTAAAACAATTGTTTTTATCACGCGTGATAAAAACTCAATGTTTGAAAAAACAGAAAACACATAAGGTCTCTTTTCACTATTTTCTCGTGACCTCGATGACCAATTGAGCTCAAACTTTCATAATTTTTTTTTTTCATGCATGTTGAATCACACAAAACATGAACACTGTCTGCGACTATTTTGTCAGCTCTAACAATCCAGTATAATACCTTTAAAGGTGGGGTCATAGATTGGTTTTTGTCAACGTAATGCTGTTTTTAGAGGGATACTGTTTCTACCTTTAACTTATAATTTTGAATAGACTTACTTAGGTCTGGGTTAGACCTGAAGGTAAATGTGTTGCACTTTTTATATAATTAATTATTGGTGCCTATATGTAAATGAAATAGAATGATTGACCCATTTTTAATGGAAATAATACAATCACGTGTGCTCGGAAACGAACACGAGACACAACCCTTCAATTGATAGAATTACACAAATCTGGGTGAATTTGAAGTCTTGAATTTGGTCGAAAATGTTTATTATATTGTGCACTTTTGAAATGCCGATGCATAAGTTCATAGCATATTGAGAATTCCACGAATGCAACTCTCAATTACCTACTAACCATAAAAACACAATTGATTTGCATCTACTTTTAACATTCCTTCTGGTTCATGGGTCTTTTCTTATAGGCGTATTTCATGTTACGACTACTCAGAAGAAAAACAGTCAAAGAACGACTTCATTTAAAGTAAGAGTGAAACCAATTTCTAGAATTACCATAAGTGATGACAATAATCAATTGTTACCAATATGCCCTCCTCTTGCCAAATTGTTTAATGGTTCATTTTTATTTCTTAAATGTTCCCCTTTGATTGCTTTTTTTATGTCTTATTTATATACCTAAAGGGATTGTCCCTTTGGATAGTGATTTGGTTCGCAATCCCTAGGCTTCTGTTTGCTTTTTCTGTATTTTTGTTATGTCTCTCATTGTCTTCCAAAACTTTTTAAATCCTACATTTTCTGTTATTCTTGCTGTGTGTGTTTGATGTTTTTAAAACCTGAAAGAATAAATAAATAAATAAATAATAAATATGATCCAACATAGTTTGAGAAAAAAAAGACATAGTCGTACCATATTAAAACCCAAATTATGGTTATCTTTACCTATAATATGATCCAACATAGTTTGAGGAAATAAAAAAAAAAATAGTCGTACCATATTAAAACCCAAATTATGGTTTCTTTACCTATAATATGATCCAACATAGTTTGAGGAAAAAAAGACATAGTCGTACCATATTAAAACCCAAATTATGTTATCTTTACCTATAATATGATCCAACATAGTTTTAGAAAAAAAAGACATAGTCGTACCATATTAAAACCCAAATTATGGTTATCTTTACCTATAATATGATCCAACATAGTTTGAGGGAAAAAAATAAATAATCGTACCATATTAAAACCCAAATTATGGTTATCTTTACCTATAATATGATCCAACATAGTTTGAGAAAAAAAAAGACATAGTCGTACCATATTAAAACCCAAATTATGGTTATCTTTACCTATAATATAATAATAATAGTGAACATTTATAACGCGCCATGCCTGTCAGGCTTGACACTCCTGGCGCTCTTCGTTACTCTCCGTACACAGCCAGCTGTTTATAGTGTTCGCACTTTCTAAAAAAGCGATGAGTATTTCAACTGTACCCACCCACCAGAGCGCAACGCGGCAATGGATGCCATACGCATTTTTAGAAACACATTATTAGACCACAATCGAGTCTACTGAAAAGTTAAGAAAGGCAAGATTGCCAGGCCGTGATGAAGACCTGTACCAAGGAGGAACTTTTTGTAGTCTGGTCCAATTGGCACACAGCTATCTCACCTGTGTAGAGCAAACTGCTGCAGAATCCCTTTATTAGAGTAAAAGCCCAATCAATCTTTACAACATGTCAAAATAGACTTCAGTTTTTTGTTTACACTTTCAAGAAGCATGGATACAAAAATAAACATGTCAGTTGTAAACAGTGTGAAATGTTAATTGCTGTCATTCCGTGGCTCTATAATCAAGAGGGGTGCATAAATGTTACTGAACTGTATTATGAGCTTCCTCTCCACAGTAGATGGCTCACTTTGTTATTCTAAAGTTCGTTTGGGGGAACGGTTTATTCTGAGAAAACGGTTTCTCAAAGGATTGCGAGTCAGGTTGTTTCGAACTTAACTATAAAATAAACAGCGTCGGGAATTGTGTGCTATTATTGTATTTTCGAATAAAAGTGTTCAGGCGCAAAATATATAATGTTATCGGTCTCAATATGTGGTAGGCCTAGGAGTAGTCTCGCGTAAATTAATAAAATAATTTTGGTTTAGAAAAACACATTGTAATCATTGTCATTGTATTATTTCATAAGAGTTAAAGGTTTGTGTACTAAATACAATGAAAACTGAAAAAGATGTCAAATTTTGACGAGAGATGTTCGTCAGGATTTCAAAATAAAAGAACAACACAGCGCCATCTCACAGGCCTTTCAAGGGGAATGTTGTAGGCATGTTCAACAAAGTTGTTTGTTTTCTTTGTTCATGTTTACGCGAAACTAATTATACCACTCACTGAGATCTATAGTTCGCTGAGAGTTGACGATTTCTAACAGATGGCTCACTCCACGTATCATGCATTTGCACGGTGTCCTATACATCACACGAGGTGCTGAGACACTTTCAGACGATAGGTGGCAGCAGGCACAGCGGGTAAATTCAAAATGTTTTTGTAGTTCAAAGAATGCGCAAATCTTCGGACAAGATTCATTTTATACGGTAATTATGCTGCCACCTAGCGGCACAATATTGACCAATAGCCATTGTGGACAAACAACACTCGGACACTACAAACATTCGTGGTGTCTATGTCAAACAAGCGCACACCTCATCCTTTATCAATACATAAAACCATGCGTGACGCCATCGCTCACTTATTGAGTGTCAGTTTTTAATTAAAAAGCCAGCACCTTGCCAATTTTCTGTTTTTAAATAAATAACAAAAATCGAATTTTCACAACTACACCTAGCCAAAAAGCATGCCAATTGCCTTACTAGCATCGGGTTTTCTTGTTTTTACTTTAAAAAAATCCATCAATGACCAGCTCTCCCGGAATTCCCATAGGAGTTGTCAGATGTGCCCAAGAGGATTGCGACCTAGAACGACCAGGACGTGCTCAGTGTGTCACCGCTTCACGTCACATCATTAGCATTTTGCTTTAGTTTATTTTATTTAGTCAAAAGGGTCTACACCTAAAGCTTCGGGCGGTTTAAAAGGGATTGGGTTCTCCACAAAAATGTGTTACACGCTATCAGAAAACTGACACTCAAGAAGTGGGCGACGGTGTCTGACTTTTTTTTATATAGTGTCGCGCAGGGCTTTAAAACCATAACTATAAGGTTTGAACTTTTTTCCCCATGAACCCACATTTTATTTGTAGTACTTGTTGGGCAAAAGTTGCAGTATCGCACCTTCAGACTGAACTCTTGCATTCGTCTACATTTCAAAAAGCGGTGCAGTCAAAAGTTTTATTTTCACGAAAATATACCTTGAAGCTAATGTGTCAAACGTTTAATTGTAACAGGTGGTCTCGTTCTAGGACGACAGTGTCAGTTAGCCTAAGGCAATTATCATTTGGCAGTTGCTGTGAAATGGTTTTTACAATCAACGTTGTTGAATAAAATATGAAAGACAAAACATTTGCATTAAACACACATTTGAAATCACATGTCTTGCTAATCAGCAAACAAGCACATCAAGAAACAACAATTTGGAACAATTATTCACATGTTATCCTATATTTGACACGTGAGAACTACACAAAAAGTACAGCCTGAAGTCAAATAAAACAGATGGCGGTGTTCGTGAAGGTAATGGTTTGAGCTTAATCAAAATAGGGCCCAGGGCGGATACAGGGGGGGCGTGGGGCGCACGCCCCCCACTTTTTGCTTGACCAAAAAAAAAAAAAAAACATCAAGGGGAAAAATGAGGGAGAGACAAAAATAATGACATAGGCCCTATACCTATTTTTTTTTTTTTTTTTTCAAAAAAGCTACTAATAATGTTTTTCTCACACACTGAACATAAACGCGAAACAGCTGCAAATGCCGGGCGCGGGGTCCGGGGGGGGGGGGGGCGTGAAGATTCACCCGCAGCTTGAGTTGACCATGCCATGTACATTGTGCAAGGGAGTTTCTGGCTGTAGGTCAGCACGCGCGCGCTAAATACAACGTGACTTTTACAATATGCAATATGAACGGAATAGTATTCGGAAACTAGTATTAAGATTTAAAAAGTGAAGACATAGCCCGATGAATAGGGCCAATCCACTTCGTATCCATGGCTCCAGCACCATTGCATTCCTATTTTTTGCCGGGTTATGAAACTTACTGATCGAATGCTACTGTATTTGTATGAAAGCCTATAGTATAACGCTTAATTGTTTTTTTAAAACATCACCGATCTTTTGTGAAATGTTTTTGCTTTTCGAATCGCGAGTGTGATTTTTAACCACATATTTTTAACTAGCGCGAAAACCATTGTCAGGTTCCCTCAACAATCCATAACAGTTATACGATCAACTGCTGAAATTTAATGGGGACCAGACTGATTCAATCAGCGTGCCATCTAGGTTTTGTGAAATACGTGTAATGCGGTGCGCATCTTAAAGGAACACGTTGCCTTCAAATCTCATGAAATTTTACTGTTTGGAGGTGTTCCTTATACTTGTTAAGAGTTGTTCTTGCAATAAAACACCTTTAATGTGTTATAATTGGTGAATGGTAATTAAAAAAAAAAAACATTGACCTCTGACCCCCGAGACATGTCCCGCGAAATGTATACGTTTTTCAAGCCGTCAATACGATCGTCGATACAATAACAGTAACGGGTACCAGACCTTCGTACACCACACAAAGCATAGGTGTTACTAGGTTGGCACCGCTAAAATCATACATTGTACGAGAACCCTGTCTTCGCGTCGTCTACTGTACTGCAGCATGCACGGGGAGGTCTATGGGTGGTATGGCCGCGGGGTTTTGCTGCTGCTGGTACGTCCCTGGACGCCCGGACGGACCGAGACGTGGGGACTTTCTACTTAACTATTTAACGTATGTTTTTCTTTCTTTTTTCGTTCATTTATTAACTGGATATTTATTGGAAAACAATAAACAGATGGTATTCGTAACATTTTTAATAAAATAATTGCTCAGTCGTAGTTCAACAGCTGCGACTGGAAAAAGGACTAATAGAATTTGTCCGCCATTTATGGGAGTCAAAATCTTGACTCTCATAAATGGCGGAGCGTTTTGTTTCGCGAAAGTTATCAAAAGCGAAGCATTTTTAAGGCACGTTTGTGTGGATCATTATATTCTACTTTTTAAACATCTTTCTGACCGTGCTCATTATACATCAAACGCTTTTTATAGCCCAAAAGCGCCCAGCAGCGCCCAACCCGAAGGCAACGTGTTCCTTTAAGCCCGCCGTCTGCGCAAAGGATATTGTGCTCAGCGCGTTATGTAAATCAGTCTGGTCCCCATTAGATCGTATAAATGTTGTGAAATTGTTCAAGGAACCCAATTAGTATGGTTCTCGCGCACGTTGTTAATACGTGATCAAAAAATTCACTCTCGCGACTCGAAAGGTAATCAATTTTCTCCCCAAATCGGTGATGTTTAAAAAAAAAAGTTTAGCAATAGGGCTTTCTACAAGTAGGCCTAAAGTAGGATTTGATCGGTAAGTTTTTAACCCGGATTAAAAATTACATCAGGCACAAAATTAGGATTGCAATGGTGCTGGGCCCAATTGGCAAGGATACGAACGAAGTGGATTGGCCCTATATGGGGCTAGTGGAGACATACATGTAGCATCATATAATCATAGCATCGTATAATCGTGTCTCACTCTGTTCAGAAAATCACATTTTTTTTATCGTATTCAAGAAAGAGGGTTAATATATGTTGTGCTTCTTTCAAACTGGTAATTATCAATAGTACAGATTTACACCGATGCAGGGTTGGGGGAGGGGGGCTAGGCCTCTTGGCATACCCTCACATTTTCGTACATTAATGTCATTGTTGCTCGATCGCGCTGTCACTGAAGACAAGCACAACTTGTTCTTATCACTATATCAGCAGTAACATATTTGTGTCACATTCTAATCCTCAAGTATGTGAAAACTTATAGACAAAGAGACCCTATTTGGTTAATTATATTAAAAATTGTCTCACCCAACAGTTTTCCCCCCTGAATAAGTATTAATTGTAGCCTGCATTTTGATTTTTGATAACTCAGGATGGTTGATTCAAATCAATGACTCCCAACTCAAAAATAAAGTGTTAATAATGATCTTGCTAAAACAAAAGTGGTCAGATATTGCATGGATGGCACCACAGAGCATCTAGAATCCTAACTGTTTCGGAGCATTTAAGTGGGCCGCGGAACCGGCCCATGTCGTAAGGGCTTCGCGTTACGCGCTCGTAGGATCCACAAATTGCATTCAACATTTGCTGCTTGGTAAATTTTCACGCCCCCCCCCCCCCCCCCCCGTTTGGAAAATCCTAGATCCGCCCCTGGGGCATACTGCTTGTTTTAACTTTACTTCACTAACTTGTTAAAATTATTTAATTTCATTGATTCCAGTAATCAACCGACTCTTAACTAAAGAACATAAGTTACATTATTTTATGCCGATTTGGGGGACGAAAACGAGTTTCAAAGATGCATGCAATAAAAGATTGCTGTGAGAATGGCTCATGAAGAGAAGACAAATTGACATGTACTTGCTCCAAGCGTTCCACACGTCTCTTCCTGTATTGCTGATAGAATGCACTTCCTATCTAACATTACACTTATTTAATTACAATAACATCACCTGTACTAACAGCTACAATATTCCGGTTGTGGGGCTAGCACACTGAGCAAACAACGTCTCACAACTTACACTTGTAAACTTTAAATTCTCTGGAAGCCAGACTATGTTCAAATTGGTTCAATGAATATTGGTTTATTGATAGCCGTCTCAATATCAACACTCCAAACCCATCCCATAATCACATTATTTTGGCACTTGGTTTTTTAAACTGACTAATGTATAACATAAAATAAGGTCTTAGTAATACAAAAGAAGCAATATCTGATCACTGTCAAATCAGACACATAGTACATTTGCCAAAGGATATTTGACTTAAAACTAAATGTTGATGGTTAATCAAGTATTTTTCATGAAGATCTTGTTTTTCCTTAAAGAATCATTGTTCCATCAATCGATTTATTAAAATATTATTTATCAAGTAAGAAACCTTAAGGAGCAATAAACCTAAAGGGAAACTGGCTAGGTAATTTTCTTAACAATGAGCAAAGAAAAATTGACATGAGCGATATTTAAACCTGCGACCTCCAGTACGTTATCCCGGAGGTCACTAGTTCAAATCCCGCTCTCGTCAGTCTTTCTTTGTTCAACCCAAAAGTATAAAATAACATGTGTTTACTTTGTTTAATGTATTTTGTATCATATTCAACAGTTAGTAATCTAATTCTATAATGGTTTTGTAGTTCTTATGATTTTGTCATGTCAACAAATGTAAACGTTAACATATTTTTACACGTCGAGTACTGTTGATTTCATATTCACTACCTTATGGAGACTGAGAACAAAACAGAAAAGGGACAACAAAGGGTCTCCATAGGGAAATTCCAAAGACTGGGTTGCTCCACAGGGAATTTTGTGTACAAAGTCTATGGGAGATTCTTAACTACAGGGACAAAGTAAAGAACAAAAGATGTCTCCACAGGGATGCAAAAATAGGAATGTGTGTTCTTTTGTGTGCGTTTTGTGTTTCCTTTTTGTAATTTTGTTGTTGTTGTTTTTGTCTCATGAGTTGATATGTTTTGTCTGTATAGTCAATGTGTATTTCCAGCTGCTTGCTATTGCCTGGAAGCAATATAATAGCAAACTGTGTTTACTCGTGATGCTTTTGTTTTAATTTGTTAATATTATTTAGAGATGAGATTTCATCAAATTGGGTCAAATTGTTTTTTATTCTGTCCTTTTTTGTTGATGCTTTTTTTCTTGTGGATGATTATGACGTCAAATAAAAGAAATAAACACATCAGTGTGGATAATCCAGTCTCTTATCTTGATATCAAAACTTGGATCGTAACCATCGGGCTAACTCTGACCAAGGCCCGTTCGCCACTACATTTATATCATTTCAATTTGATTTGCAAAGGAAGGTAAAAAGAAAGGGGGAAATGGCAGGGGAAAAGCAGCATCCATCACATTGTATGTTTCCTAGTACCCTCCTGCGGGTAAAGCATAACCTCAAACAGTGCAGCATGGGAGATCGAGGCACCCTCGTCTCGCCCCTTCGTCTCCCCCTTCTTAATTTTATTGGAGAGAAAGATTAAAATGGGTGGAAAACAGTGTTTACTAAAAAACTAACAATGCACTGCAGGGGAATTTGGGCAAACTACGAAAACACGCTGGTCTGATTAGTGTTTTATCTGTGTTATAATTGAGCCATCCCCTCCCCCCCCCCCCTCCTCGCAGAAACTGTACCTTGGATCCCTGACCTCCAAATACGTTATCTTCTGTTCTTACTACCTTTATAAAACTAATGTGCCCTAGTTGTTCTTAAGGCGGATGGATCGGCTAACACTCTAGACAGCTCATGTGTCAAGCATTTTAATAACAAGGTTGTCGAATAATACGAGAAAATTAGTTCGCTATCTACTCATGAAACGGTTGGACTCGTCAAACGGTTACACAGAAGAAATCAAATCGTCATTTTTATACACATGTCTACTTCATCATCGTATTACGCACTTGTACTCTTCACGACCCTGTCATTTACCTACTAGTGTGATACAGATTGTGTTTATACCTACAAGAACAGCCACTAGAAGAAGAATCAGCCAGAAGAGTCATGTCAATCGCATAAATGCATTACTTATGGCGAGCGAAAGTAGCATTTATTAAGACAAGCAACGTCTTTAAAACAATTTAATGATATCACTTAATTATGTAGAGATTAATTTAAATATATAGATATATCTCCCCAAAATAATATTAAGATTTCTCTAAATGATTTAGAAATATATCTATAGAGAATTCTATATTTTCTCTATTTATATGGATTAGAGAAATGTATAAATCGTGTGTATTTACATTTACTTCGGTATTTGAAGATTTAAATATGTCTCTAAATATTTAGATATATCTTTCAGTCTTTTACCGATATCTCTAAATCGGTTATGAATCCTTGGAATCACAAAATACCATGCTTTGCACATTCAAGTCAATGCTGTTGTCATCGAATGCATTTCAAGTCAATGGTGTTGTCATCGAATGCATTTCAAGTCAATGCTGTTGTCATCGAATGCATTTCAAGTCAATGGTGTTGTCATCGAATGCATTTCAAGTCAATGGTGTTGTCATCGAATGCATTTCAAGTCAATGGTGTTGTCATCGAATGCATTTCAAGTCAATGGTGTTGTCATCGAATGCATTTCAAGTCAATGGTGTTGTCATCGAATGCATTTCAAGTCAATGCTGTTGTCATCGAATGCATTTCAAGTCAATGGTGTTGTCATCGAATGCATTTCAAGTCAATGGTGTTGTCATCGAATGCATTTCAAGTCAATGCT